>OZ026514.1:130368159-130968159 GCA_964019695.1 Loripinus fragilis
CTATCCAGTGGGCCCACAGGTCTAATTATGATCAGAGCCTTCACCTAACTTAATTTGGACCTCCACATAACAAAACCTGTCTTCGGGGGTTTTGACAATGTGAAATTCAAACCAGCCTGCTCAGCTACAGAGACTAGCTGGAATAGTTAAAGTTCGCTTGGAGCAAGTTTTGATATGATACTTTCCAATAAGCGAAAAACAAAGGTACTGATCAGACTGTGCAGATGCGCAGGCTGGTCTGCGCCTTTGTTATTTGCAACCCATGCCTCTGCCATAGACAGGATTTCTCGTTTTGAGGCCCATTTTATATGTCTGTGGCAAGTGAAGGCTTGGATGAGACTGTGTTGATGTGCAGGCTCATCTGAGCCTTCACTGTTTGCCTATACTAAAAGTACGAGAATCTAATATGCTGGATATATCAAATGGGTTTTATATGGGCTCTGTTAGCATCTGTATTAAACCATTTATACCCAACTTAATCTTCCATTCAGTTTATGCCATTGCACTTCAGGGTTCTTCAAAATTTTCAAACTGTTTTGAAAAAAAGATAAGGCTCGATATTTATAGTGAATTGTCCAGATCAGCTGGCAGATAATGGGCAAAAAAAATTCAAATCTTCCCGATGGCTAGTTTATGTGTTACTGAAAAGAGGTGTTCAAAGGATTAATAAGTTTGCACTATATAATATATCAACTTACACGCCATCTTAATTATTAATACCTTTTTGCCTACCAGTGTCATCTGCTGATAACCTTTTCAAACAGTTTGAATCCAGATCAGTCCCGATGTTTTGTTGAGCCTGATCTGGATCCAAACTGTTCAGCATTCTGATGGTATTCCAAAAAAGTTGATTTTAGAACAAATCAGCAGAAGACAAAAAAGCATGCAAAATAACCCAGTAGGCAAAGAGTTACTCTTCTTTATATATAACCCTTAAGGGCTTGTTAATATAGTATAGGCTAGTGAAAATTAATGATTAGATTCTGTTTGGCACCCAATCTTAAAGCATTTTGGGATAAAATTGAGGTAGAAAGTTTTTTCAGAGCTACTAAAGAGGTCATGCTTGGCATATTGGAGTTATAATCCACTGCATGCCTAACCAGTGAAATGAGGTGCGCCTGATTAGTACTCATATTGGCCTGGCTCTCAGGTTATAAAACTTTTTTCATGCTCAACTCAGCTGATCGCAAAATTTATCCTGCTCATAAATGTTAAGATGCCAACAATTGTTGGCATTTTAACATTTATTGGCATGAATAATACAACATCTGAGAGACTTAAAGCAAGAATCTTCTTCATTTGTCGATATTTTTGTTTTTATGAGCAGTTGAAATTTCATGCTCATTTGGGTTGAGCATGAAAAAAGTTTTATAACTTTGTGACCTGAACATTGGAAACAGATTGATAAGAACAAGCAGACTTAGCAGAGTATTTCAGTGGATCAGTGGTAGAGTGCTCAACTTGACATCAAGGAGTCACTGATTTGAGCCTCACCAGTGGCACTGTGTATTCCCTTGAGCAAGAAGTTTATCCTCTGCTAAATAGCACTGGTTCAACCCAGGAAACGTCCCAATATGACTGAAAAATTGTTGACTGGGATGTAAAGCATCAAATCAAACAAAAATGATCAGAACAAGACTTCGCTGTTTGCTGATCAGGCTAGAATGATTTCCAGGTAAATCAGAGTTTTTGCTGGACACATACAAGTTTGCCTGTCAAGAAACGGGAATTTGGTTGTTTATTAACATTGTAATAATTGATTTGGATTATTTTAAAGGAATGTTATAACTAACTAATAAATGGACTATCATAAAAGAAGCTTCAAATGGACTATCATAAAAGATGCTATGTCATGTGTCACCAATTGAGCTTGAGTATGTTGTCAAACATGCTTTTCTGGAAACCCTTTTAAAAGATTATACGCTCCAGACGTGAAAAATATATAAATCTATTTTAGGGGATGTAACTTCTCAGGGAAGATAAACTATATTATTGAACAGTGCTATATATTTAGAAACTAAGATTAAACAGAACTAGTATATCATTTTATTTGTAGAACCCACAGGAATAGTCTTACAACCCACAGGGATATTCTTTCAACCCCCAGGTATCTTAGGATGCTAACATTTACACGAAATTCTGACATTCACTTCACTAAGTTGATCTTATAAACACACTGTGCACATAACTTTTTCAAAATTGTACACCTGCTGTTGATGTAAAGAGGAACAGTATGGACCCAGATCAGCTGGCTTCTGTTGAAGCCAGCTGATCAGGTTCCAGACTGTGTTTCATCCACAAATGTATACATATTAATACTGAAACCACACCACTGAACTGGCTGGAAAACAGAAGTTACCATAGCAATTACAACTGGAAAAGATCTTGATGTGTGCTTATAACAGCATGTACGCTCATAAGGTTGAATATGGTAGTTTGTTAATATGACTTTAAAATCAGCTTGTTTCCTCGGCATGATGAGTACTTTAGAAGTAGTAGAAATGATACTGTTACTATTGTATGATTCTTACCAAAGCATAGTACAATCCTTAGAATCTCAAATACCTAATATAGTGGTTTTGGACGAGTAGTAATTTAAAGATTTTTTCAGCCATCTTGTTTAGATTTATGATGTCTTAGTGAATGATTATTAATGATAAAACTTAGTCATTACTGTTTCAAGACAATTTTAATCAGATTTTGCATACGAGACCAAATGGGCCTAGCCGCGAGAAAACCTGTCTTCGGGAGATTGTGAACAACACAGGCGCAGACCAGCCTGCGCATCCGCACAGCGATCAGTGCCTTTGTTATTTGCTTTTTGGAAAGTATCATATCTAGACTTGCTAGGAGCAAAATTTCAACTTTCTAACTAGTCTCTGTAGCTGAGCAGGCTGGTTTGAATCTCACATTGTCGGAAACTCCGAAGAAGGCTTTGTCACGTCGAGGCCCAAATGTTTGCTCTATATGAAATTACAGACCTGAAGAAAAACAAGACAGATCCACAATTCTGAATTACGTCAGATGCTCTAAAATTTCAAACATTAGTTGACTGCCACAAAAGCCTTGACAAACAGGGCAGAACCAGATCAGACTGCTTTTGAAGGAGCAGTCTGATCAGGGTCTTCTTTGTTTGCTTGCATTTTATAAGTTCGATCCTGAGCCCTGATTACCAACATAATCCTTAGTCAACAGGAAGAAAAAAGTGTTTGAATTTTTAGAACATTCACCGTAGCTGAAAGCTATAATATGATATTTAAGAAATGAATTCGATTTTTGGTATGTTCATGGAATCATGAAATCTTCGGGTCTCTTGCAAAGTAAGTGAAGCCCAAAGGGCTTCACCTTAACTTTGCAAGAGACCCGAAGTATTCATGATTCCATGAACATACCAAACCTTGAATTTATTATTTATATTTACATTTTATATTATCAGTCAAGTATAAATTTTCAATTTTCACCTAACTTGGCTGGTTTTCCAGATATTTTGAATTAAATCAGACATAACATAGGTTTGGAATAGCCAAAACGCCAAAATCCCGCACTTAATGTCATGGCGATATGTGCTCAACATCACACAAACGTCAGTAAACAAGCAATGACGTTTGCCCGCTCAAATGGCGTGTACTTGGGAGTGGCTTAAATTGATTGTTCATGAGGGTATGACCAACATCTCAAATGTTAAGGTTCATTTAAAGACTCGCAGTGGAAATGTAAATATCATTTGATGACACAGAGGTTGTGAGTATTTGTTGTGGTACCCACGACATATATCATGAGAGTGAGCACTAGCACATGTATAGAACTAATTTATGACACTTGCGTTTGAATTCACAGTGGGTGGACAAAAGTATAAGTCACTTTGTGACATTGCTGTTTAAATCAATGCATTTAAACAAATTGTGTAAAATTAACTTACAGTTACAAAAAATAAATTCAGACAGACAAGCTTGAGCAAACAATGTCAACCCAGATCAGATTGGGATAAATATGAAAGAATGCATTTGAAGTGAATGTAAGATTTAAAATATTACCATTGATGTTAATGTTAACAGTCGAAAAAATGTACATTTTGTTTTACTTTGTGTCAAAATTGTTGATACAAGAAAACAAAAAATACGTTCAAAATACTAAAAAAATGACTGTAGGTTGCTCAAATCAATTTAGTTTTGTTTGGTACTATATTGTTATGGGTGTAGCTTCCATATAGGGCTGAGTCCCTGTATAATGTTATGCTTGGGGTCCATAGAAATGGACCTTGTCAAGTGAACAGTGCTATAAAGGGACAGTTATACAGAGGAATTATAGGAAAATGACTATTTCATGGTAATATTCCTATATTTTCTTTGCATAATTCCATGGTAAAAAAATTGACAGCCATATCATGGTTCAATAATTTGGAAAGAAATTAATTTAACTCTTAATGCGCTAATCACAACAAAAGTCGTCTGCTTTTCTCGTCTGCTGAAATGTTTAAGAAGCCTCCATGGCAAACAGAGTGGACCCAGATCAGACTGCTCCTTTAGGAGCAGTCTGTTCTGGGTCCACGCTGTTTGCTTCTATACTTAATTCATTGGTAATGTTAGGCAATTATTTGCAGCAGACGACTTCAGCAGACGACATTTTCAAATGCATTTTATTCTTGGCGCTTTTAGGGTTAAATGATGGCTTCATAACATGATGATTGTTTTTGTCCACTCTTTGTCAGTACATGTATATTGGTCTGATATTGTATGCTAGTATAAACATGCCATTGTATATTTAGGGGATGACTATATTTAAAATTTTGGTCAGGGGAAGTTTATTTCCAGGTATACAGTCTGAAATTTAGATTTATGGTGATGTACATCTGAGCAGGACCGTAAAGCTTGATTTCTTACTGTATATTCCACAATATACCTCCCAAAATGATCATTTTGAATATGGATATTCCCATTCTAATGCATTAGTAACATTAACAGTGAAAACATACTACTTTGCGCCTACAACCAGTGGGTGCCACTTGTGTAATACCACTTGTCAGCTAACGAAAAGCAACTTTGTTATGACATCTAGTTTTCCTACAGTAAAAAAAAATATATATCACAGGATTAGCTCTCATCAATCATTAACAATATCCAGTTGGATGTCATGTTACATTGGCAAGTGCATTAGAATGGAGAATATAAAGTTTCTGACTATTTATATCTTAGACCTGATATATGCTTCTATATGAAGGTTAATGATGAAACTAATATAGTCATTTCTTATACAACTAGGAGTGCCGTGGCCCTTGGTAGAGTATTAGACTTGAGGTTGAAGGATCGCGGGTTCCAAACTCACCGTAGACACTGCGTTGTGTCCTTGAGCAAGCCACTTTATCCTCAGCTTATCACTGGTTCAATCGAGGAAAACAGGAAATTGTCCCCACATGACTGAAAATTCTTGACCTGGACGTAAAGCAACAACACAAGCAAAAATTTCTTATACAAGACAGTTCTTACCAGATTTTTTATATTCATTTGCACTATATGAATTTGTTTTTCTGCATAGATTATTTGTGTATGAGCATGATTTGAACATTTGTTCCACTCTGGTGAAAGAGAACAGTTAGCAATTGTCAAAAGTGATACCCAAAGCATAATGTTTAAGACTGAGCATTGTTTTTTTAAATGATCTTAGTTTTATACTAAAAATTTGCTTATTTTGGACATAATTATGTCATTATTTTTTGTGCTTTTCTTGTATTTTGTAGAACATTGTGCTTTTCTTGTATTTTGTAGAACAGTTAGACATGAAGTAATAGTATAATTACTTATTATTGTATGAATGTAATGACAATCTGTTTACCCTTAAATGTATCTATTGCTCTTGGGCAATCCCTCAAGTAATGTATCCTGCATTAGGTGAAAAATCAACAAACCAACACACACAAGGGCAATAATCTTGTAGTATTACATTACAGAACAGATGAACTCGGGAGAAGGGGGTGATAAAACATTCACAGCAACCACACACAAGGGCAATAATCTTGAACTCTTACATTACAGAACAGATGAACTCGGGGGTAAATGGTGTGATAGAATATTTGGAGCAAGTGTATGGGGTGCCGTTTTAGTATTTATTCCTTATTTATGGATATCCATAATTCATTTATGGATATCCATAATTCATTTATGGATATCCATAATTCATTTATGGATATCCAAAAATCATTTATGGATATCCATAATTCATTTATGGATATCCATAAATAATTATGAATATCCATAAATTATTTATGGATATCCATAATTCATTAATGGATATCCAAAAATCATTTATGGATATCCTTAATTCATTTAAGGATATCCAAAAATCATTTATGAATATCCTATATTCATTTTAGGATATCCAAAAATCATTTATGGATATCCATAATTCATTTTTGGATATCCAAAAATCGTGCTGAATTAAGGATATCCATAAATCGATTTATGGATATCCATAATTCATTTTTGGATATCCATAAATACGTCAATTTTTGGATATCCTTAAATGAATTATGGATATCCAAAAATCACATTGAATTTTGGATATCCATAATTAGATTTTTGGATATCCTTAATTCATTTTTGGATATCCTTAATTCTGAGTATTTATGGATATCCATAAATCGAATTATGGATATCCATAAATCATTTGGCGTTTGTTGTCATCGTGAGCAATGAATAAGCATTTTTTCAACTGCTTTTCAACTGTTTTCCAAATGTGCCAGGGCAATTTTCCTAACATCTGTTTGTGTTCAAGCATGCAAGATAGCATATTTTAAATGAAGAAATGTAGGAATGCCAAAGTTCAAGGGGATGAAGGGGGGGGGGAGGTCCTCGTTTCTCTACTGTCCCCACAAGTGTCTGTGAGGCCGGGTTTTCATGAACGTAAGCGACCTTGATGCTTAACCAATGTAGATCTAAGGGAGATAATCATATAATGAATACATGTGTGTTTTAAGTTGAATTGTTGTCAGACAAAGCTCACATGAATTCCCTGAAACATATTTTAGTATAAAACAGTAAAAAAATGAATACTATTTATATGTAGATGTTTTATATGTCAGAAATATTCTATAAGTTATTTGATGAATTATATTTTGTAAAAAATTCCTTGTGTCAAAAATTACCAACTTTTTAACAATTTAGATCGTATAAAATGTCATATTGCATTCACTTTTTCTCCTGCACTGACATTTTAACTTTTTCTCCTCAAATGTAGTTCAGTCAGTGGGCCCCGTGTTCGATCCCCGACTCCACCTGCCTGTCTGATGAGACTTTAGTTTTGCCCCGTATTCTGAGTCGTTTAAACCATGCAACAATGTTGGCTTAACCTTTGGGTGCTCCACAAAATCATACACCCACAGGCTCAGTGGCGATCTGGTTACTGCCACGCAACAGCGCTTTTTTGCAGGTATGACTTTGCACGGATGCACAAACAGGTCCTGCACAGATGCATTTCAGGTCCGGTCTAATATAGGTAATAAATCAATCTGAATCTAATTTCTGCAAGTCATTGAATCGTAAGCGCAAAAAAGTGTGTGTGTGTGTGTGTGTGTGTGTGTGTGTGTGTGTGTGTGTGTGTGTGTGTGTGTGTGTGTGTGTGTGTGTGTGTGTGTGTGTGTGTGTGTGTGTGTGTGTGTGTGTCCCGCTAACAGCTTATGTAACAATGAGGGGGTAAAGTCTCAATGGGAATGGAATCTGCGTCCCCTGGTTTATTTTCGCCGAGTGCACCACGTCGGGTGCCATTTTACTATTTATTCCTTATTTATGGATATCCATAAATCATTTTTGGATATCCAAAAATCATGCTGAATTAAGGATATCCATAATTCATTTTAGGATATCCATAAATCGATTTATGGATATCCAAAAATGAATTATGGATATCCAAAAATCAGTTTGTATTTATGGATATCCATAATTCATTTTTGGATATCCATAAATCGATTTATGGATATCCAATATTCAACTGATTTATGGATATCCAAAAATGATTTATGGATATCCAAAAATGATTTATTGATATCCAAAATTCATTTATGGATATCCTTAAATGAATTATGGATATCCATAAATGATTTATGGATATCCATTAATGAATTATGGATATCCATAAATAAGGAATAAATACTTAAACGGCATCCCATACAAGTGGCCACTACACACAAGGGCAATAATGTTGTACTCTTACATTACAGAACAGATAAACTCGGGGGAAGAGGGTGATAAAATATTTGAAGCAACCACACACAAGGGCAATAATGTTGTACTCTTACATTACAGAACAGATAAACTCGGGGGAAGAGGGTGATAAAATATTTGAAGCAACCACACACAAGGGCAGTAATCTTGCACTCCATTACAGAACAGATATATTTGGGGGAAGGGGGATTTAAAATATTTGGAGCAATCACACACAAGGGCAATAATGTTGTACTCTTACATTACAGAACAGATAAACTCTGGGGAAGAGGGTGATAAAATGTTCCAAGCAACCACACACAAGGGCAATAATCTTATACTCTTACATTACAGAACTGATAAACTCGGGGGAAGAGGGTGATAAAATGTTAGGAGCAAACACACACAAGGGCAATAATCTTGTACTCTTACATTACAGAACTGATAAACTCTGGGGAAGAGAATGATAAAATGTTCGGAGCAACCACACACAAGGGCAATAATCTTGTATTTATTACATTACAGAACAGATGAACTCAGGGGAAGGGGGTGATAAAATATTTGGAGCAAGTGGAAGTGGTGCAATATCTCGATCATTACGACAGACGCGGACAGCCTGGAGTGAAGAGGATGTTAATAACAGAATAGTCAAAAGAGTAAGTAACTGGAATTTCTTCATAGATCTAGATAAGCAAACATTTGGAAGGTAAAATTGTGCTATGTGAAAGCAAGCAAATTATGTTTAGCAGTGATAAACAGCTGATGTGTTCAAGACATTGCCTTTTGGGACAGTCCAGACTTCACTTATTGCCTATTGGGAAATTTTGCAAGCTTTTTTGTTGTCTGATGATTTTTTTCGAAATCAACTTTTTGAAAAATTCTCCCAGGAATACCATTAGAGTGTAAAACAGTTTGGATCCAGATCAGGCCCAACATTTTGTTGGGCCTGATCTGGATCCAATCTGTTTGCAGAGGTTATCAGCAGATATGACACCAGTAGGTAAAGAGTTTAAATCTGTTTAAAAATAACAACTTTTATTGCATTGACAAGTACATTGTAATGGCAGTTTTAAGGATACTTTAATTTATGTGCTAGAATTAACATTGTTGGTAATACCTTGATGAATTTGTTGTATAATATGTCAACATTTTCTGTCATGTACATTGTAATGGCAGTTGTAATGAAACGTTTATAAATGTGTCTTGTAATGCCTTTTCAGTAAATGTTCTAAAATTTCAAACACTAGTTGCCTGCCAAAAAGGCCTTGACAAGCAGAAGAAGAAGTTTATCAGGGTCTTCCCTGTTTGCTATTCTTTTAAGCATTTTCGTAATTCCCTGAGCCCTAAAAACCAACATTTTATTTGAGAACTGAAAAAGAGAAGTGTTCAAAATTTTAGAACATTTACCATATATATCTTGCGTTTTAACACATTTACATTTCCTGTTGTATACAGCTGACGTATTCAACATAATAAGCACACTGAGTGCTTAACTTTTATCAAAATTTTATACACTTTAGAAAATCACGTAGATTCAGATGAGCTGGCTTCATCAGAAGCCAGCTGATGAGGATCCACTCTGTTTTCATCCACACAAAGAATCTGTATTGATAATGGATAGCCCCACTGGGTTCACTAGAAATCAGTTCTTACAGTGTAAACTACTCATAAAGTACTCAGTGTGCCCTTATTGGAGCATATGTGCTTACTACCTCAGATATGGTAATTGTTTGTATTTACAGGATATGTGGTCTAGAAATACAGTCTAAACATGTTAGTATTCACTATTGGAGGGGTTTCTCCATTTCAAATGTTTACACTGTTTGTTACAAGCACATGGAGGGGTTTACAGCACCGCCAAAGAATGCATTGATTGTTAGATATGCATGTACACTGATTTTTAGAAACAAATGGATGGAATTATAGCACAGCAAAGGGTTCACATTGATTGTTAGATCACAGGAGCTTGAAATTCTGTCCTTAAATTACCCCTATAGCCTCAAAACCAAAAGCTCACAATGTCATTACGTAGTAATGACCAGGAGTGAAACTAAATTTCAGGCACCTTTGAATCGCCGTTACCAGGACGTTTTTGGCGAAAAATGAACATCTAACCATAAAAACTATGTCAACAGGTCATGCGAGGCATGGATAACTTTTTCTGACATATCACTGAGTTAAAATAATGAGCGTTTGAAAATAAGCAAAAAGTTACGGTAGCCATTCCGGCTCCAGTATCCGGTTGTGACGCAGCGAAAACGAGCCGTTGTCACACTTGGCGAAATTAAATGTAGAAAAACTATAAAATGATTTACCGTTGGCCAAAAAATAAGACGACCAGTTAAAAGTCTTCAGAACATTAAATGAACTCAATCCGGACCCATATCCATACCTTTGCTTGTCAGGAAAAAATCGTTTTATCGTAAAGAAATTCAAAGCACAAACGTTTGTTGTTTTCAAAAATATCCGCGGTGTGACGTTATGTTTACATACGCACCGGTTGATTGTAAATCGATTTCAAGCTATGAGGCGACCAACGGGGTTTACCAATGTTACTTCTTACGTCGCCCTGGATGTCGATGTGTTGTGCCCCGATGTCGTGGCGGTGTCGGTGTGTGTGTGGGTGCTCTTGTTTGGGGGGATGGGGGTGTTTGTGTAAGTCGAGACGTATTTGAGCTCCAATAAGCATGGGTGGCCCGAATCTGAAATCGGAGTGTTAGGCCTACATGTATGAAATAATTATGTGTGGCGAGTTCGATGCCGGGCCGGTCTCATACTTTCATGGAGATTGATAATGAACCAATTTTACAGTCATTCTCCTCCCTTCCGCTGATTCATTCAATAAGGACTGTTGTCATATGCGCACAAAGTACTAACCGCTTTTTCAAGCTTGCCCAGGAAAAGCGTAGTGCTTTGGGGTAGAGCATTTTATTATAGTTCTCATGAATAGACTCTATAAAACCCGAGTCTGCAGTTTCTTATATTGTAGGTTCACTCTATTTCTGAAGGATCCGTTTTTCAATATTATTTATTTTCCCCTGCAAATTCGAGATAACTTCATCAACTCTTGATTAGGACTCGTCCCGACAAAGTCTATCATCGGGGTTTATGACCAGGTTATGCGCCAACTAGCCCGATAAGCTACAAGGACTAGCTAAAATATTAAAAGCATGACTTTTAAAACCTACTGACTTATCCAAAGAGCAATTATCAAATGCATGGATCAGAGGATATGCGGATGCGTAGTCTGATCGGCGCTTTTGTTGTTTAAGTGCAGCAAAATCAGGGTTTCCAGATAAATTTGCTATATTCTGTGCGATGTAATTTAATAAGGTTGTTGTTTATGTTATTTAGATTCAAAACTCATGTTAGACCATTCCCAGCCAGCATATAGTGTCGGGCCAACATCGTACCGCCAGTGAGCCGATGGTGGTCCGCTTTTAGATTTTTACAGGGCACATACCTCAGTTACGCGTTCGCTCGCTCTCCAGCTGCGAAAATGTGCAGTCTGTTCTCAGGTAGCCGACTTGATTGGGAGAAAGCAAACTGGATTGTTGTCTTAGATTCTCGGAGATCTTATAATTTTCCATTCTTTGCAAAACATATAGAACCTCATAATCTGATAGCACTGGATGCACTTGGTTAATGCTGGTACTTTTTTTCTGCCGACGTTAGAAAGAGATTATTAAAATAGGTTTGTCTGTCTGAGCGTTCGTCCATAGAAGATATGAGTGTGAAATTTGTGGGCGCAACTTTTCGACCCTTTTTCTCTACCTTTCAGATGCTGAAGATGCGCATATGGCGCGGAAATATCGTCAGTTGATCTTTATTTTCATTTTTTATTTTTTTCACTTTTGAATTTTGAATACTCTGTAAGCAGAACTCCTCACACCGTATACCGATCTTATTGAAACTTTGTTAGTCTTTTGTTTATGGTCTATGTAAATATGCAAGTGGCTTGGACACTATCATCACATCTTTAATTACACAAGACTTTTAGCATGTGTACGCGCCGATGCTAACGCCGACGACCGGAGTAATACAATACCTCCCTGTTAAAAAAAGAAAGAGAGTATGATCAGGAAATACCTCAATCACAAACTGCAGACAAACCCGTTGCATCGTGAGGAAGAGCGACACAACAATCACGAGACACCAGGAAGACAATCAAAGTAAAGCAACCAGCTCTCTCTTCCCTATCAAGACGATTGCAAAACTAGAATGGACATGCATAAAGTAACGCACAGCAAAAAATAGAACAATTATAGAATCCCACAATGGGAGCATCAATCAGCATTGAATCAACAACAGAACCACCGCCTTAGAACGGACAGTAGCCAAAGCCATATTTTGCCCGCAGATTCGCCCGCAGATCCGCCCCCGACCTGGGGATGGGGTCAACAGGTCAGAATTCAACTTTTTCAGAAAATGGTCATGTTGCATATCAAATTAAAGGGAATCACGAATGCATCAACATGGTAGCAAATATTTTGTCAGCAGACCCCTTCCCTGACCATTCGGGTCAAAAGGTCAGAACAATGTCATGTTGCATATCCAATTAAAGGAAATCACGAATTCAGCAGCATGGTCGCAAATAATGTGCCTGCAGTCCAAACATCCCCCAAGGGGGGTGTACTCATTTTTTTCCGTATACCTAGGCTCGGACCCTGCATCTACCGTTCACCCCAAAAAATTATCAGGAATTTTAAGCACCCCAAATAAATATTTGAAATTTAGCAACCAGAAAAAATATCCCAATTCTGTACCTTGACCTTAAAAAAATACCCCAAAATGCATAGAAATGACCCTCAAACTAGCCCAATTTTGTGATGACCCCAAAAAATATCCACAAAATCTTCATACCCCCAAAAATATTGAATACAGAATTTTGAACCCCAAAAAATAGCCCGGGCCTATGTATGTGTGAAAATATCAGAGTACCCCCCCCCCCTCCCTTTGGGCACCCCCTTGACCCAGGGGTTGGGGTCAAAAGGTCAAAATTCGACTTTTTCAGAACATGGTCATTTTGCATATCAAATTAAAGGGAATCATGAAATGCAGCAACATAGTAGCAAATATTTTGCCCGCAGACCCTCCCCCTCATCCCGCCACGACCCTAGGAGATGGGGTCAAAAGGTTAAAGTTCAACTTTTTTCAGAACAGGGCTATGTTGCATATCAAATTTAAGGGAATCACGAACTACACTAATATAGTAGCAAATATTTTGCCCGCAGACCCCCCCCCCCCCCCCCCCCCCCCCCCCCCCCCCCCCCCGCCCCCTCCCTCCGCGAGCCTAGGCAAATTCAACCTTTTCAGAACATGGCCATAATTTACATCATGCACATAACGAAATGTATTTTGCGCATAACGAAATACATTTTGCACATAACGAATTAAATTAGTACATAACACAATGACCCTTGTACATGACGAACAGAATGTACACATTATGAGGCAGTCGAGGCGTTCCATATGGGAACCTAAGCAAATGCTTTGATGCATCAGAAGACCGGAAAGGTTGCGGACGTGATAGATGCTGTGATCTTCAAAAGTATGTATAAGAATAAACGAGAGAATGTTTGGGTGCCGGGGTGGGTGGAGTAGATTATGGCGTGTCGATCCCGGGTTTTAGGGACTAAAACAACACAGAAGAGTACATTCTTCAAGACGGGTGTCTCTTTGGGTAGACCACACTGGAAGAGAGACATTATAACGATAAGTAACCGATGAAGGAGAACTGGGCAACAGCGGGTACTATAACTAAGATTCCAACCAGGGTCCTCGCCACTCTCCCAAACCCCACTCCACCCACCCACAACAAACCCACTCATCAGCCGATGTGATATCACGTTATGCACCTGTCAATGTTTCTCCGAGAAGGGGAACGGCAAAATACCCATGGGTATTTAGTCAATTAAAAAAAACCCAAACATACTGAGGTTTGATTCCACTCCCTTGAGTAAATGCATGAAAATCTATGTGGTGTCTAAAATCCCTTGGACGGGTCGTCAAATTGGTTATATAATTTGATAAAGAAATTCCCAGATGAAGTATCGTAATTCCCCACCCCTGGGATTAGGTGCTCTGATTCCGTGGTTGGGGAATTGGTTTGCAGTCAAACTCTCCATGTACCCTCCCCCCCCCCCCCCCCCCCCCCCCCCCCCCCCCCCCCCCGGCTCTAGGAGAAACACTGATAGGTGCATTCGTATCACATTTTCATAGCCTTGCATCTTACTACATCTCACTGATAACAGGTAGCCCTTTCCTTTAGCAGTAGAACAGATTTTGATAGTTCTGTTCTATTTTACAATATTTCCCCGTTGGATGCCCCAATAAATTTATAGACCTGTACACGTCACATTATGACGTCACATATTTTCAAGGAAATACTCGACGGACACATGTGCAAACATGGTAGAAATAAGTGACAAACACATTTTCAATATAACTTGTTTGGATTATTATTGTGTTCTTTATGACTGTTGGAAGCAGATTATTCTTGGAAAATACGTCTAGTTCAGAGCCCTCCAAACTGCATTGTTGCTATGAAAACGTGAAGGTAGGAATCTTGCACTTTTTCTGTTAAAGGCTTTGTTTATATTTGACATATTTGAGATAGTTCCAGTTCTGGGTTTTAGCTGGGGAACAAAACCAATTCCTTTCAGCAAGCACAGCAGGGAGGGTAGCCCTTCATATATTCAACCGTTATTTCATTTGTGATGGGAAACATACTCAGAAATACCTAGTAAGTCACTACGACGAACTTCCAGAGACCGGTTGCTGGCGGTTAGGCAGAAAAATAACGAATATTGTAGTTATTTCAATCGTTTTGATTGTAATGCAAGAGGACCCGGATAAAATACAAGATGCTCGTGGATTGCTGAAATCGATAGGATTACAAACTCCGATATACGGCCAATTGGAGTAAAAAATGCATTCACTTTTGGTTTATTCCTTAACAAAACATGTTTCCCGGTACCACATTCGCCAGAAATGAACAAATTATGGTTGTTCATTGCACTAGACATTGTCCTTTTTTTTCAAACGTCGCCATCTTGGTCAGCGTAACGTCGAACATTTTACGTTGCCGTCACAACATTCACTGCTGATAACCGGAAACTGGAGCCGGAATGGCTGTCGAGAGCTTAGTTTCACTCCTGGTCATTACTACGTAATGACATTATGAGATTTTCGGTTTTAGGGTTTAGAAGCGATTTAAGGATAGAACTTCAAGCTCCTGTGGTTAGATATGTATGTACTCTGTTACAAACACATGGAGCAGTTTACAGCACATCCAAAGGTCCACATTGATTGTTAGATATGCATGTACATTGATTGTTACAAACACATGGAGCAGTTCAAAGGTCCACATTGATTGTTAGAGACGCATGTACACTGATTGTTACAAACACATGGAGCGGTTTACAGCACAGCCAAAGTCTACATTGATTGTTAGATATGCATGTACACTGATTGTTACAAACACATGCAGCAGTTCAAAGCTCCACATTGATTGTTAGATGTGCATGTACACTGATTGTTACAAACACATGGAGCAGTTCAAAGCTCCACATTGATTGTTAGATGTGCATGTACACTGATTGTTACAAACACATGCAGCAGTTTAAAGCTCCACATTGATTGTTAGATATGCATGTACACTGACTGTTACAAACACATGGAGCAGTTTACAGCACAGCCAAAGGTCCACATTGATTGTTAGATAAGCATGTACACTGATTGTTACAAACTCATGGAGCAGTTTAAAGCTCCACATTGATTGTTAGATATGCATGTACACTGACTGTTACAAACACATGGAGCAGTTTACAGCACAGCCAAAGGTCCACATTGATTGTTAGATAAGCATGTACACTGATTGTTACAAACACATGCAGCAGTTTAAAGCTCCACATTGATTGTTAGATATGCATGTACACTGACTGTTACAAACACATGGAGCAGTTTACAGCACAGCCAAAGGTCCACATTGATTGTTAGATAAGCATGTACACTGATTGTTACAAACACATGCAGCAGTTTACAGCACAGCCAAAGGTCTGCATTGAATGTTAGATATGCATGTGCACTGTTTATTACAAACACATGGAGGGATTACAGCACGGTCAAGGTCTACATTGATTGTTAGATGTGCATTTGGATTTATAAATAGCAAGTTGTGTGGACCCAGGTCAAAGCTCCATATGGAGCAGCCTGATCTGTGTCCTTAATGTTATGCGTAATAAGTATAACCCTTATACGGCCACCATTTTTGTCCTGAAATGTCTGCTTTTTGTCTCTGTGTTTAATCAAGTGCACTTCAGACTAGATCTTTTTCAAGGAAGCAAACAGTATGAACCCTGATCAGACTGCTCCCCTGAGAACAGTCTGGTCTGGGTCCATATTGTTAGCAACAGAGGCTACCTGCAACAGACAGCATCAGCTGATTTGGCTGGCATTGACTGTGATTGTCTAAGATCTAATTGAAAATATAATCCTCAAGCCTTCAGACTATTGACATATAACAAGTAGTACAGGTTTATCCAGAACGTGCACACATTACAGAGTGCATAATTTGCAGCTAATTGCAGAATTGATACATATTTGTGAGATAGCAATAGTAGCCATATTACACAAAAAGATACCTTTAGATTTATATCAGCAACATTATTATACACTATTAATTTTATTACACTGAGCTCTATGGCTTTGCTATTTGGACCATGAGACATACCTTTCTGCTTAGCTACCAGGACTAGCTAGAAATCTTGAAAATTTGTTTATATCAAGTGTACCTGTTATACTTTCAAAGCAACAAATGCATTTGTTACACTCATATGGGCAGAACATGCGATACTGTTTCTAACAGTAACTCTTTTAACTCTTTCTAGATTCACCTTTTGTTGTCTGCTTATAAACCTTTGCAAGCAGTTTGGACCAAGATCAGGACTGACAGAATGTCAGTCCTGATCTGGATCCAAACTGTTTGACATTCTGAGTGATAGTGTTCATGAAATTTTTTGTTGTTGAAAAAGTGGATTTAAAAAAAATCCGCAAACGACAACAAAACCATGAAAAATTACCCAACATACAGAGTTAAATATGCAAGTGCAGCCATACAGTGGAGCTAGAAATCTTTTTTTTTTGTTCCAGTCTTTATCTACTTCCATACTTTGTGTTAATGTTCAGCAAAGGCTCTGATGGCCTCTGATGAGACTGCGCAGATGTGCAAGC
The DNA here is from genome assembly GCA_964019695.1 of Loripinus fragilis. Taxonomy (NCBI): domain Eukaryota; kingdom Metazoa; phylum Mollusca; class Bivalvia; order Lucinida; family Lucinidae; genus Loripinus; species Loripinus fragilis. The sequence continues at coordinate 130,385,586 of OZ026514.1, forward strand.
TCATCAGAGCCTTGGCTGCTGGACAATACGATAAGTACTAAATCTCATGTTCTGACTCATATGATAAAAACATGTCTTTTCAGAATTTATGGCTGAAATTATTCATTGTAATAACAGAGATGCCATTGTTTGCAATGAATAAAAACAGGTTTCTCAGGACATAGGTCAAATCATTTGTTGGGCACAGTGATTGTTATAACTTGCCCTTGTTGTAACTAAGATAAGTTTTGTTTCTGTTTGTGTATCTTTCTGAATTCAATTCCTTCGTAAAACCAGAGTGGTTCTTGTTGATCATTTTTATTTCATTTTTTACAGTGGGATTTCAGTTTTTGTAAGTCAGCTTTAATTTTGATATAGATACTATTGATAGTTACTGAAATTATTATTACAAGCCCTATGATGGGGTGAGTGGGAATGGAGGAGAATTTGCCAGGATCTATACTGTTTGTTGTTTTCTTGTTAAAGTAAATGTAATTTTTGGCTTAGAATGATACCTTCTGTGAATAGCTAGACAGTTACATGAAGTTTTGCAATTTTCTGTGGCATACCGTATGTCATGTGTGGATACAGAACTGCAGTAAAACCTGTGTAAAGCAGCCACTCTCAAAAAGACCACAAATTGCTTTTCAAGACCAATTATTGCTTAATGCAGGTCAAAAGTATTGCATAATGCTCCAAGGGGAGCATTTTGCAATACTTTTGACCTTCATTAGGCAACCATTTGTCATTTAGATTTTTGTTTTGTCTATTTTACACCGGTTTTACTGTAAGTGTGATAGCTATTTTGATTTTCTGTTTGCGGCATACCATTTGGAATGGCTAGTTAGATTATTCACAGCTGTATACAAGGGCTGTTCAAATATGAATGCAAGTAGCTTCATAACTTTCTTCACATATATGCTATGACAAAATGGTAAACGTTTCTATAAAGGACTATATGTCACCTTTAAACTGGCACCAGACCTAAAGATGAATACAGTATACTTATCGAGCTATAGCCCTTCGAATGAGGGTCACGTTAGTATACTAACAAACTCAATGCTTCGAACATATACCAGTGATTTAGACGAGAGTATAATTCTTCGATAAACAGGTGAAATTTCTTGAAATTTTTAAGGAAGTATCCCCATGTTCTTATATAATGATTCTGTGAAAGTTGCAGAATCCAACATGCTTTTGTTATATTACAGCGAGTCGTTTTCACTAAAGTCTCCTTATATTTGCAAATAAATGGTAAACAAAACACCAGCTTTCAGTTTTCAGTTAAACTTATCTCTAACAAAATGCAAGAAGCAACACTTAAACTAGTTTTAAATCAAAGACAATACGTTGATCGCTTATACTGAGTTGTTGCTACAAATTATTGATGGATAGAGGGTTATTTTTAAATGCAAAAAAAAAAAACTTTTATTTAAGTCAAAAGTGCCTTAAGTGAAGGAGTTATAGAATTTATACTTATTTTTTTGTCATAACATTGTGGCTTAATTCTAAATTTGAACGTAAACTTTAAGTTTGGCCACTAAAGGCATTATTTACAACAAAATAACTCACCTGGTCTTGAGGACTAGACAGATTGAACATATTTTAACTAATGTAAGCACGTTATTAAGAAGCAGAAAAATGCATGAAAAATGATATAAAATGTGATTACTCTGTAAATAGAGGAGGGCGTGTTTTGAAAACTCCCTTATGACATATTTAGCATGTTTTCAGCAAAACGCAAAGAAAACAACACAGTGATATTCATTATTACATGACCAGTAGATAATTCAAAATGCTTTTTATCATAAAATTAATAACGTCACAAATCTGCCTGTTTACTCAAGATTGAAACAAGATTATATATACTTTTTCCTGCAAGCAACTTCAGGATTGTTACTTAAACTTTCATTTAAAATTTGGTGCCATTTCGCCAAAAACTTACAAAGATATGACACTATATCCGCACATGCACTGCAATTTGCTTCAGATAACATTCAGTATACAGAGATGGCCTTTATATTAGGGTCTGTCACTCGAGAAATATAGTGAGTGTTTCCTTTTGTTTGGTGCCATTTTAAAGGCGACAAATAGTTCTTTCCAGAAAGGTATGCCATTTTATCATAGCATATATGTGAAGAAAGTTATGAAGCTACTTGCATTCATATTTGAACAGCCCTCGTAGTAGGTGAATATTGTGAACATAAAATATGTTGCCTTTTCATTCTACTATACTTGATTAACTAGTGGCATCATTTCTGCATTTTATGTGCTCATTCTTCCAGTACACATTATCATCTGATATCAGACCCCCTCCATAAACTTAGAAGAATAGAAGATATTATATTTGATTATGTTTCTAACCACTGAAAAGCATTCTGTTGATCTCTGAAAGGCATACAATCCAACAATGGAACTTGAACCCTTCGTTATCCCTCCACTATTTTTTATGTCTTGAATTGCCATCTGCTTTTTACATCAGCTGCATAATATATTCAAGTCAACTTCAGACTAGATGTTTTCATGGGAGCAAACAATAAGCAGTTTGATCTTGGTCCATATTGTTTGCAACATAGGCTACCTATGAACATAAGCAGATGAGAGGAGTAGATGACAAAAATGACAAACAGTTAACCTTCACAGAAATTGCCTATCTGGTCTTTTATCTGGCTTGTAAATTCTTCCCTATAGTACTCGTGTCAGATTTAGATGTGATTTTGTATTGAGGCTTTAGAATCATCTTGCAGCACTTCATTGCACTTGAAAATGTTAACCCTTGTTCTGCTGAATACATTAACCTTTAAAGTGCGAATCACAACAAAAGCTTCTGCTTTTGTTGTCTGCTGTAATGTTTTAGAAGCCTTTCATGCAAACAGTGTAGACCCAGATCAGACTGCTCCTATAGGAGCATTCTGATCTGGGTCCACACTGTTTGTCTCTATACTTAACTTTGTTAAATAATGTTAGCTAAAATTTGCAACAGACAGAATTTTCAGATGAAATTTTGCTGGCATTTTAAGGGTTAATATCATGTACCCAATACATTAATATGAATGCAGTGACTTGAGTGGTAGAGTGCTCAACATGAGATCAAGAGAGCCCTGATTGGAGCTTCAATGGAGGCATTGTGTTGTGTCCTTGGGCAAGACTTGTAAACTTCATTGCTTAATAGTGGTTCAATCCAGGAATTTGACTTGGATGTTAAGCAATAACTCGAACAAACAAGGCACTGGTTAACCTCTGAAGAGTCAGCCAAGGAACAGTGTGACTGGCTAAACTAAACATTTGGATACGACTGAAAAAAATGTGCAAAGCAATGTTAACCCTCAAAACAACAATATTAAACTATGATATAAGACAGTTAAGCTAAATGCATTAAGGGCAGAATTTTTTTTATAAATTGATTTACAGGAAAAGATTGAAATTGAATGGGTCAAGGGGAAGAAATGAAAATAAATTAAAAAGATTGAGAAAGTTTCAGTTGATCAAATTAAAGTAAATTCTCATTAAGGATTGATGCAGGTAAAATGTACATATTTTATTCAAAAGTATTCATGGTCGGGAAACGGAACGAATTCAAAATGGCAATTTTATTTTTCTTGAGTTGCTAAAATCTCAGGATATGCTCTCCCATAAATCAATTTATAAAAAATCTGGTCTAAGAAGCAAAGTTTGCTAGATACATTCTAATTTACTGTGTTAAAAGGCTAAATTGTGGTTAGATACTAATTATATTCAGTAAAACCTGTCTTAAACCGCCACCCCAAAAAGATCAAAAATTGGTTTTCAAGACCGATTTTTGCTTAATGCAGGTCAAAAGTATTGCAGAATGATCCAAGAGAGCATTCTGCAATACTTTGGACCTTCATTTTAGCTACATTTGTCTTTAAGACCTTTGGTTTGTCTATTTTTGAGTGGCCGCTTATGACAGGTTTTACTATTATAAGATTTGTAAAGGTTTATGAAATTGAAAGGAGTAAAATAGAGGACAAGACTGATCTTAGTTTATACTGGTGACCAGATCCTATTCCAGATTGATGTTTGTTCAGTTTATATTACCCTTATTATAGCTTTAGGATGTGACTTTATTGAATAAATAAGGTGATTTTATGGGGGTTATTGTAACTTTATAGTGTGATTTTATTTCATTTGTGAAGTAAGGAAGTATAGGTGGGGGACCTTATTTGCTCTAATAATGACGACAAGTGTCACATATTTGATAATCATTGGTCATGATTGGTCCTTTGAAGGCTTTGGTTTAAGCCCTCCAGTAAAATATTTTACTGACCGTTCCAAGGCGGTACTTCTTTTGTGGATCTTTTATGTTTTTGTTCTGTCTTGTGTTTGCTATGTTTTGTGCGCGTCTGTTTATATGTGCTTTGTGGTCACCTGCTGGGAAAGGGCTGACCTCTTGGCTCTCGTTTGTGGTGTCTTCTGTGAGTTTGTCACTTTCCCATTGGTATCCTGGGTCAGGTGTGGTACTTGATTGTATCGATTCCTGATCTTTGCACCATTACTTACTTTTAGCGTGGCCAGTTCAGTTGTACACTAAACAAATTATAAGAATTCACATCAGTAACAGTAACTATAGACTTACCAAGCACAAGCTCCAGCAGTAAAACACAAAATTTATGATTTTACAAGAATAACATTGGTCTTTTACAAACACATGTGCAATTAAGAACTTTATATGTACAAGCATGACTAAAGACTTTGCAAATACAAAGATAACTACGGACATCCCCAATGAAAGCATTTAGCATGTTACAAGTACAAGCACAACTTAGGACTTTAAAATGTGTAATTGCAACTTAGGACTTTACATGTGTAAGCACAACTTTGGTAAGCACAACTTAGGACTTTACATGTGTAAGCACAACTTTGGACTTTACATGTGTAAGCACAACTTAGGACTTTACATGTGTTAGCTTAACTTAGGACTTTACATGTGTAGGCACAACTTAGGACTTTACATGTGTAAGCACAACTGAGGACTTTACATGTGTAAGCTCAACTTAGGACTTTACATGTGTAAGCACAACTTAGGACTTTACATGTGTAAGCACAACTTAGGACTTTACAAGGACATGCAGAACTTAAGACTGTAAGATTGCATGTATCTTGTTGTGCATGTTTTTTGTTTTTGTTTTTTATTTGATTCTTTACGTCCCAGTCAACAATTTTTCAGTTATGTCAAGACGAATCTGCCTGGGTTGAACCAGTACTAAGTAAGGATTAATGTGTCTTGCTCAAGGTTCTATACAGTGACACTGGTGAGGGTCAAACCTGCAACCCCTCTATCTCGAGTCAAGCACTCTACCACTGAGCCCATTAGAGTGCATGTGAAACCTTAGACTTCACTCCAGAACAAGCATATCTTAGGACTTTACAAGTGCATTAATAGCTTAGGATTCTACAAATGTATTTATAACTTAGGATTTTACAAATACAACTGAACTTTGCAAGTACAAACACAGTTAATGACTTAATAATTTAGCACTTTACAAGTATAGCCTAGGACTTTACAAGTACAAGCACAAGTTAGGACTTAACATGTACTAGCATCACTTAAGACTACAAATATCATGTGTAATTTAGGAGTACAAGAACAAGCATATGTTAGGGTAAACAGTTTTTCAAGTACAAACATACCTTAGGACTTTACAAGTGCAACAAATATAGGACTTTACAAATACAAGCAGAACTTTCAACTCAAGCCGATGACTTTACAAGTACAATGTACAAGCATAACTTAAGGTCATTGGTTGAAATTTTGCAAAAAATAGCATAGCTTAAGACTTCAGTATTAATACCTTATCAGTACAAGCTAGGATACATTGAGACTTGAGGGATGTATGAGAAATCTGTGTAGATATGTAAGTAAGTCCCTTTTTAAGGGATCACTAGCCCTATAGTGAAGTACTTCAGATTTGACAGTATTTTATATCTATTTACAGGGTACTCCTAGGCTTGATTCACCATTGAAAGATAATACTGGTAAGTCATTCTGTCTTTCTCTTCTTGTAGACTTATGTGCTGCATATTTTTACAAAAGTGTAAGCAAAGTTTGCACACATGCAATTTGTTGGAGATCAGCCTGCACATCCATGCAGTCTCTGGCCTCCACATTAGAGTATGTAATGGATAATTATTTTTCTCAACCAAAACATATGTTGTGGGTGCTCAAAAGAACCGTCTCAATGAGACAGTTCTTTTGAGCACCCAAAACGCATGTTTAAATTGATGGGTAAGAAAATAATTGCGATGTTATACAAAAATCTTTTCCTTATGTGGACTTTTGCAGTCTGATCAGCACTATTTTTGTCCACTGCCTTCATAGTACAGTCAACCCTCTTTACAATGGCACTGTTTGTCCCCAAACTGAATTCTTGTTGTAATGAATTCAAATGCAAGCTAAACTGGTACATTTGTGGAATTACAATGGACGTTGTAAAGAATTTTGCTGTTATGAAGAATGTCACTATAAAGAGTTGTCACTGTATTATAAAAGCTGTTCATGCCACGTCTAAACATTTAAGATTCTAGCTAGTCCACATAGTTGAAAAAACTGGTTCAAGACTTAACCTTGTCATAACCGCAAAGACAGACTTTCTCATGACCCCTGGCACTATAATATTTGTATGACTCCATTTTTATGGATTCCCTATAGATAAGCAGCATGGAAAACAGTGTACCTCTTCAAATCAGCAGACTACAGAACTCAGCTGATCAGGACTGAAATACACTGTTTTCAAAAGTGGATATATTTGGGTACAGCAGGGCATTGGTTAATGATGTAAGGGTCATTCTCCTCTGATATGGCCTCTGTACTTTCAAATAAATAAGAATGTGAAGAATGAGAGTGTTTTCTCAGTAAGAGAAGTGCCAATTTCTTCTTTTTTTGCAAAGCTTTATCTTGTTATAGTTAATGTTCTGTCAATATTTCTATCTTAATGTACTTTAAACTAGCAGCTTGGTTTTGCAGTCATTACTGGATGCGCTTTTGCAGTCCTTACTGAATGCTGGGGGCAGAAATTTTAATTACTGGTACATAGGTTTTTTGTCAGCTTTTGTCATCTGCTGAAAACTTTTGCAAACAGTTTTTACACTGGTGGTATTGCTGTCAGTATTTTGAAAAAACACACAAATAGATGACAAAATAGTGTACAAAATCACCCAACCTGTGAAGTATTAATATGCCCCTCCACATGACAGCCCAGGAAACTGTAATAGCCACATAATTACAAAACATTCTTTCATCCGCACAGTCTGATTAGCATCACATCAATTTGAATATTTTGACCGGTAATTTACATGATGCACAAGCTAATACCAAAAAGATATTTTAGCAAACGATAAGTATTATCACAACACACAGCTATTAAAAGAGTTTCTGGTATAGCGATATGTCCTGTGATATTGCTTGCTTTGATAGTTCTATCATGGAAGTGCTTCCAGCTGTCAATAACTTTGACAATAGTACCTTCAACTAACAATAACTTTTGCCAATAGTGCTTTCAAAGTCTCAATAACCATTGCCAGTAGTACTTTCAACTATCAATAACTTTTTAGCCAATAGTTCTTTCATCTATCAATAACTTTTGCCAACAGTATTCATCTATCAATAAATTTTGCCAATATTATCCATCTATCAATAACTTTTGCCAATATTACTTTCAACTATCAATAACTTTTGCCAATAGTACTTTCAACTATCAATAACTTTTGCCAATAGTATTCAACTAACAATAACTTTTGCCAATAGTACTTTCAACTATCAATAGCTTTTGCCAATAGTATTCAACTATCAATACCCTTTTACAATAGTAATTTCAACTGTCATTAACGTTTGCCAATGTTTTTTTTCAGTTATCGATAACTTTAGCCAAAGTTCTTTCAACAATCAATAACTTTTGCCAGTGGTTCTTTAAGCTATCAATAACTTTTGCCAGTAGTAATTTCAACTAACAATAACTTTTGCCAATGTTACTTTCAATTATTGATATTTTTTGCCATAGTTCATTCAACTATCAATAACTTTTGCCAGTAGTTCTTTCAGCTATCAATAACTTCTGCCAGTAGTACTTTCAACTATCAATATCTTTTGCCAATAGTACTTTCAACTTTCAATAACTTTTGCCAATAGTACTTCCATCTATCAATAACTTTTGCCAATAGTGCTGTCAACTAGCAATAACTTTTGCCAATAGTGCTGGCAACTAGCAATAACTTTTGCCAATAGACTTTTGCCAGTAGTACTTTCATCTATCAATAACTTTTGCCAATAGACTTTTGCCAGTAGTACTTTCATCTATCAATTACTTCTGCCAATAGTACTGGCAACTATCTATAACTTTTGCCAGTAGTTCTTTCAACTATCAATACCTTTTGCCAATAGTACTGTCAATTATCAATATCTTTTGCCAATAGTACTTCCATCTATCAATATCTTTTGCCAGTAGTACTTCCATCTATCAATAACTTTTGCCAATAGTACTGTCAACTATCAATATCTTTTGCCAATAGTACTTCCATCTATCAATAACTTTTGCCAATAGTAATTTCAACTATCAATAACTTTTGCCAATAGTACTTCCATCTATCAATAACTTTTGCCAATAGTACTTCCATCTATCAATAACTTTTGCCAATAGTACTTCCATCTATCAATAACTTTTGCCAATAGTACTTTCAACTATCAATATCTTTTGCCAGTAGTACTTCCATCTATCAATAACTTTTGCCAATAGTACTGTCAACTATCAATATTTTTTGACAATAGAACTTCCATCTATCAATAATTTTTGCCAATAGTAATTTCAACTATCAATAACTTTTGCCAATAGTACTTCCATCTATCAATAACTTTTGCCAATAGTACTTCCATCTATCAATAACTTTTGCCAATAGTACTTCCATCTATCAATAACTTTTGCCAATAGTACTTCCATCTATCAATAACTTTTGCCAATAGTACTTCCATCTATCAATAACTTTTGCCAATAGTACTTTCAACTATCAATAACTTTTGCCAATAGTACTTTCAACTATCAATAACTTTTGCCAATAGTACTTCCATCTATCAATAACTTTTGCCAATAGTACTTCCATCTATCAATAACTTTTGCCAGTATTACTTTCAACTATCAATACCTTTTGCCAATAGTACTTTCAACTATCAATTTCTTTTGCCAATAGTACTTTCAAATATCAATACCTTTTGCCAATAGTACTTTCAAGAATCAATATCTTTTGCCAATAGTACTTTCAACTATCAATACCTTTTGCCAGTAGTACTGTCAACTATCAATACCTTTTGCCAATAGTACTGTCAATTATCAATAACTTTTGCCAATAGTACTTCCATCTATCAATATCTTTTGCCAGTAGTACTTCCATCTATCAATAACTTTTGCCAGTAGTACTGTCAACTATCAATACCTTTTGCCAATAGTACTGTCAATTATCAATATCTTTTGCCAATAGTACTTCCATCTATCAATACCTTTTGCCAATAGTACTGTCAATTATCAATAACTTTTGCCAATAGTACTTCCATCTATCAATATCTTTTGCCAGTAGTACTTCCATCTATCAATAACTTTTGCCAATAGTAATTTCAACTATCAATAACTTTTGCCAATAGTACTTCCATCTATCAATAACTTTTGCCAATAGTACTTCCATCTATCAATAACTTTTGCCAATAGTACTTTCAACTATCAATAACTTTTGCCAATAGTACTTCCATCTATCAATAACTTTTGCCAGTATTACTTTCAACTATCAATACCTTTTGCCAATAGTACTTTCAACTATCAATTTCTTTTGCCAATAGTACTTTCAAATATCAATACCTTTTGCCAATAGTACTTTCAAGAATCAATATCTTTTGCCAATAGTACTTTCAACTATCAATACCTTTTGCCAGTAGTACTGTCAACTATCAATACCTTTTGCCAATAGTACTGTCAATTATCAATAACTTTTGCCAATAGTACTTCCATCTATCAATATCTTTTGCCAGTAGTACTTCCATCTATCAATAACTTTTGCCAGTAGTACTGTCAACTATCAATACCTTTTGCCAATAGTACTGTCAATTATCAATATCTTTTGCCAATAGTACTTCCATCTATCAATATCTTTTGCCAGTAGTACTTCCATCTATCAATAACTTTTGCCAATAGTACTGTCAACTATCAATATCTTTTGCCAATAGTACTTCCATCTATCAATAACTTTTGCCAATAGTACTTGCAACTATTAATAACTTTTGCCAATAGTACTTCCATCTATCAATAGCTTTTGCCAATAGTAATTTCAACTATCAATAACTTTTGCCAATAGTACTTCCATCTATCAATAACTTTTGCCAATAGTACTTGCAACTATTAATAACTTTTGCCAATAGTACTTCCATCTATCAATAACTTTTGCCAATAGTACTTGCAACTATTAATAACTTTTGCCAATAGTACTTCCATCTATCAATAACTTTTGCCAATAGTAATTTCAACTATCAATAACTTTTGCCAATAGTACTTCCATCTATCAATAACTTTTGCCAATAGTACTTGCAACTATTAATAACTTTTGCCAATAGTACTTCCATCTATCAATAACTTTTGCCAATAGTACTTGCAACTATTAATAACTTTTGCCAATAGTACTTCCATCTATCAATAACTTTTGCCAATAGTACTGTCAACTATCAATATCTTTTGACAATAGAACTTCCATCTATCAATAATTTTTGCCAATAGTAATTTCAACTATCAATAACTTTTGCCAATAGTACTTCCATCTATCAATAACTTTTGCCAATAGTACTTCCATCTATCAATAACTTTTGCCAATAGTACTTCCATCTATCAATAACTTTTGCCAGTATTACTTTCAACTATCAATACCTTTTGCCAATAGTACTTTCAACTATCAATTTCTTTTGCCAATAGTACATTCAAATATCAATACCTTTTGCCAATAGTACTTTCAACAATCAATATCTTTTGCCAATAGTACTTTCAACTATCAATACCTTTTGCCAGTAGTACTGTCAACTATCAATACCTTTTGCCAATAGTACTGTCAATTATCAATAACTTTTGCCAATAGTACTTCCATCTATCAATAACTTTTGCCAATAGTACTTCCATCTATCAATAACTTTTGCCAATAGTTCTTTCAGCTATCAATAACTTCTGCCAATAGTTATGTCAATTATCAATAACTTCTGCCAGTAGTACTTTCATCTATCAATACCTTTTGCCAATAGTACTGTCAATTATCAATAACTTTTGCCAATAGTACTTGCAACTGTCAATCACATTTGCCGTAGTGCTGTCAATTATCAATAACTTTTGCCAATAGTACTTCCATCTATCAATAACTTTTGCAAATAGTACTTTCGACTATCAATAACATTTGCCAATAGTACTGTTAAGTATTAATAACTTATTGCAAATAGTACTGTCAACTAACCAGTGGGGCTACAGGTCTAAATTTTGGTCTTTGTCTACATCATCTTCCATTTTATATATATACAAGCAGTAAGGGTTCTGAGGAGACTGCGGGTTTGTGCAGGCTCGTCTGAGCTTTTGCTGCTCGCCAATGGGATAAGTACCAAAATCTCATGTGCGCTGACTGATATTTTCAGACGCATCATGATAGTGCCTTTTGCTTTCACAACAGGTATTCTATCTCTTAGAGATAATAAGAATGAATTTATGATAGACCATAAACCACCAGAAATATATGCAGATTAATTTTATTTATTTGCTGATTTTATCTCCTAATTTACCAAAGAGGCTAGATATGTTGTAATTCTGGATACAAAAATTATCAGGAAAATACCCTGATTATCTGGATCAATGACCCCATAATATATAATACATAATAGGTCTCTTGGGTTTAGATAAAGAAAACATTTGAGCGTAAAATTTGTAATATTTTTTTATCCAGAAGTGGTAACATATGTTTTTGGTGCCCAAAATAACCGTCTCATTGGGACGGTTCTTTTGAGTACCCACAACGTAGGTTTTGGTTGAGAAATAAGCAAGTAAATTTGCGTTCATGTACTCCTATCTAGAGGCATGGGTCTTCACTAGAGAAAACCTGACTTTGCTGCATGCAATTAACAAAGGCGCAGGTTGGCCTACGCATCGGCGCAGTCTGATCTGTCCCTTTGTTATTGACTCGCTAGAAAATATAACTTGCAACATGCAACATTTCAGTAATCTGGCTAGTTTCTGTAGCTGAACAGACTGGTTTGAGTCTTTCTAGTCAGAAGCCTAGAAGACAGGTTTCTTGTGAAGGTACCCATATTGTATTTGAGCCTCACCAGGGTAAAACCAGTCTTGGGTTAATTTGAACAGGTATATAAGGTTCAAATTGGCAGCTAGCAAGAAGCGTGAAACTTTGATCATATATAAAGCCATAATACTTTACAGAAAGTGAATAAGAAAGGTGCAGATCGGACTGTTTGTGTAGGATGGTGTGTTCCTTTGTTAATTTTCATTCACAACAGGGGTTTTTTCATGATGTGGCTCAATTGATTCCTAAAATAAGATTTTTGATAGATTTATATTGTTTCTTTTTTCTGTGATAGTCAATTTTGAATTCTCAAGATTTTACTGTGAATTGTTTTCATTGCATTCAGTTTTCAGCTCACCTGAGCTTGAAGTGCTCGGTGAGCTATTGCGATCAGTCAATGTCCTTTGTGCATTTTGCGTTGTGTTTTATCAGTAATTTGCTTTAAATAGCAACTCCTCATACAGCAGATCAACAATGTTAAAAAAAATATAGGAGACTAGGTCTTGAAGAACTGGGATTTGTATAGGGGGTAAAAATTATTTTCCCTAATTTCTGCTGAAAATATAGTTTATTGATAACTGGAATGGATAGGTCCAGATCAACCACTGGAAAATTCTTTTTTAGAAATTAAGCTTTTGGGCATTAAATAATAAAATAATGCAACTATTGTTTGGAATTTTAAACTTTTTAGTAACTTTATAAGCAATATTTCTTACATGGGGTAGCAATGTAAGTTTGGTTTCTGTGATATGCTGTATATTTGGAGGGTATATCAAAAGTTCTGCTTATCTTAATTCCCATTTCTTTTGATCTAAAACAATTAGATGTCTTAATGTTGTTTGGATTTGATCTAAATTTGATGTAACATATAACAGGTGAATATCACCTCTACCATCCAAGGTGAATGAAGGCTGGAGGTAAATGATACAGGTAAAACATTTAATATAGCAACAAATATCACAGGTCTGCAAGATAGGAGGAGAGTAGGTCCAAGAAAAGGTACCAAATTGGCCATGTCTTGAGAAAAGCTCATTTTATTGCATGGAAACAACAAAGATGCAGCATTGGAGTAGCTCCCACTGTGCAGCGTAATAAAAATAGTACCATTTAAGGGAGGTCACTTAATGTGATAAAAGTGATTTTCCATACTATAAGGACATACTCATAAAGGAAAGAATTTGCTCCGAGAGCAAATGAAGTTCTCACTTGAAAAGGGATGCAAATGAAGGGAATCATTGCTTGATCCAGTAGTCTCCCTTTGATGTTCGTACTTTTTTCAGCGTTCTGGCTAAGCCATTGTGCAGTACGGGGCCCTGTAGCACATGTGGTAGCGAGTCTGATCCAGGGGTCGTGAGTTTGATCTCAGCCCGGCCCTATACTTTCGTGGAGATTGATCATGAAATATTTTCTATGGTCATTCTCTTCCTTCCGCTGATTCAAGAAGGGCTGTTGTCAGTTTCAAGCGAAAGTATATACATGGAGTACTCAGGTTAACCGCTTAGTCTAAGCATGTCCAGGAAAAGTGTGGTTAAGTTAACTGACTGACCGGACATTCAACCACAAACCAAACAAAGGTGCAGTCCATGCACAGACTGCTCAACAGATTTTTAGCTGTTTGTCTCGTCCTTTTTGGCACAGAGCTAGTGTTAAAAATTTTAGAATATCTATGGTATATATATCATTAGTTCAATGGGGACAATTTTCTTGTTTATTACAATGCACTGCAATGCATGATGGTTCTTATACTGTATGCACTTTGATTGAACAAAAATACAGGTATTTTTTTGTTTTTTCTAATGGTAAATCTGTTTGTAATGAAGATATCTCAAAAACTATTACAGCTAGGAGCTTCAAACTTGGTCAGCTGATAGAATATAATGATTTGATTACCTGTTGAAAATATAAAAAAAAAGTTATTATATTTGTTTTGAGTTATTGCACTTTTAACATTATGACATTGAAAACTTGTAATAAAGATATCTCAAAAACTTTAACAGTTGGCAGCTTCAACCATGGTCAGCTGATAGAGGATGATGAGTAGATTACCTGGTAAATTTTTTCAAAAAAGTTATTTTAATTTTTTTAGTTATTGCCCTTTACAAATTTTGGCATTGAAAACTTATAATCAGGTTATCTTGATCATATAATATTTATATAGCTGGGAGCTTCAAATTTGGTTGATGAGTAGTATAGCTTAAAACTTAAGATGACCCTTGTCTTAAGAAAGAGTACCATCCTTATGGACAAGCATATTGTTGGGGGCACAGTGTTTCATAAACAACATGTCTAGTTTTGAAAATTTCTTTCATGATTACTATCAGTCTTAAACAGTCGGATCAATATCAGGCCAGACACTTTGACACCTGTTTGGAAAGGTTATCTGCAGATATGATGGACACTAGAAGGTAAAGAGTTCTTCAAAAGGACAAATGAAAGGTCCCTTTTTTCCTTGGCAAAACTTTTTATAATGGAATAGTAAGAAATAAAGCAGACTCGGCTGGTTCAGAAGTTACTATCTGGAAAACTCATTAAAATGTTACAAAGAAAACGCAAAACAATTTATGTAAGGCAGGATTCATAATTGGAAAATAAATCCTAGACAACGTACCCATGTGCATGCAGGCGAGAAAGGTGTGAAAATTCAATTGGATTTGTAGATGTCAATGATCAGGTGTGAGTTGGAGCTTTTTTTCTAAATGGAGTGATTCTTGGAAGTTTAATGGAAGGATCAGAGTTGTTATAGGATCAGCGCAAGACCTTAAATGTAATATTTTAACCCTTTACTGCATAGGCTATTTTTAGATCATGACATCATTTTCTATTTTTAGACAACATTGAAAAATCAAGAAATTTTAAGTTAAGTTTTAAATACATGTACTTTTGAAAATATTATGGAAAATGGAGCATTTGCTCCAAAAGAGCAAATGCTCCATTTTCCAGGGTGAGTCTAAATACCACAGACCACCACAGACCGCCACAGATCACCACAGACCACCACAGACCACACCACAGACCACCACAGACCACAATACAAAGTATTTAAAAAAAAATAATAAATTTTAAAGTAGTAAAATGTGAAAAATTATGAAATTTAAGAGTTTAAGATCAAGATTGCCAAACATCGTAGCACCACAGACCACTAGTTCTATAATATAGAATGTTTGCACTCCTATTTAATATCTCATATTTTTATTTTTATTTTTTGATTTGACTTTTTTCATTTATTATTTATTTTTATATTTTTCTATTATTGCTGAATATTCAACAATAGCAAAAAAAATAAATGTCAGTATAAATATGTAAAAAATAAATTTCAGAATACCTGATCTCTCATATTATGGGAGTACACAGGCCTCACTTCAGATCAAAACATATTTTTCCACAGACCAACAAAGAACACAAAAAATATTAAATGTAAAAAATAGAATATGCATTCAAAATAATTACAACTTTTTTTGTATTTTTTTTTTTTAGTTATATTGACTTTAATTACCAAATTTAGAAGGCGAAAATGATGAAACAAGTTGCATTTTTATTTCCTAACAAATGATTTGGAAGTATGTGAAATTGACATTGTTATGTTATGAAATGTAAAAGTAATTAACAAAACAAAACATTGAAGAATCCGCATCCAACAAATTCAAATCACCACAAATCGCTGAAGACATAAAATGCATTTCATCAGATTCAGAATAGATTTAATAGCAGTAAAATGTTCAAATGTTCACAATTCAAGTGAGAGATTTCCATTTTAGAAGATCTGAGATGATATAAAAAAAAATTAAGTACAAGTTTATCAAATATATAAGTTGTTTGAAAGTAAAAAATTGCCTGATCATCAAGCTTCAAATTATGATCAATATTTACCCATTGTAATGTCTTAATGCAATATGATCAAACTTCAATGTAAGGGAATCACCTCAAATTATTTATTTTAAAGAAAATGCCCCCCCCCCCCCCCCCCCACTCTAACTTTTATTACTGGAAAAAGATGAAAAATACTCGACCATGTTTAAAGGACAATGAAATTTTAGTGCATATATTTGTCCTTTTTTGGTCTTAACCCTTCTCTTGCTGCACACAGAATTATCTTTAAATGTAAATGCTGTAGATCCAGATTGACTCTCTGATTGAAAATACATGCTTACAACTGGAATGTTGCAGGTTAACAGGATAAAAATTGCAGGAGTCTAGTATGTAGAAATATTCAGCATGACAAGGGTTAAAAACTTAAAATGTAATTTGAGTTTTTTAGAATTTCATTACCAAAATTATTTTGGAAAAAATAATTAGAAAATTATATAAGTGGAGCATTGCACAATTCTTCATATGTTTATACAAAATTTATCATTTGACGTTACTGTTATTCAGTGGATAAGGTCATGTTATAAATAATGTTAAACCCACAAGTTACATAGCATTTTCAGTGGGAACAAGTAACCTCATGATGATGTCTGTTACTACAATACAAATTTTCATGGAAATAAACAAACCTCTTTGAAAGGTCATATGATAAACAGAATCTTACACTCGTGATCATTTCATATTAAACTTATTACCTCGCCAAAGGCTTGTTTAATAAATTTCATATGAAATGATCATTCATGTAAGATCCGCTATGTTTACTCAAACAGAGATGAGATATTAAAAAAATAAAAAGAGAGCATGCATTTTCATATGCTTGACCCCTATACTTATACAACTATGGAATGTTAATTGAATGCTTCTAATATCTGTGCTGTGATGCGAGTTTCTATACCCCTGTATCATCAATATTATTTAATTTTTCCTTTTTTTTGGGGCTCTTTTCATCCTTATTAAATACTTGTAGCCTATGGACATTTCAGGTTTTTTTTGTTAGGTAATATTTTTATTCTGAAAAGATGCATTTGTTTCTTAGTGCTGTCAACTAAGGTAGTAGGACACCCATCGATAAGTTAAATGCCCAGTCCTAGATAACTTTTCATTCTATGTACATAGCCTTATAACATTCCCTCCCCCCCCCCCACCCCTTCCCACACACACACACACACACTTAGGTTAGGAAATTGGCTCTGTGCTGTGATAATCCGCTATACATTCAGATATGCTGCCATCTGTTGCATACATGTATGTAACATGATAATTATCTCTGGGAAGTATCACATATTTCAAGAGAAAATTATATTATTGTCCCCAGCCTTTTCGAAGAAAAGCGGAGGGACATAGTTTTCGGCATTCCGTCCTTCCGTCCTTCCGTCCTTCCGTCCGTCCTTCCGTCCTTCCGTCCCCCTTATATAGTAGGTACCTTGTGTGCGCAACTCCTCCTACAGTTTTATGCCGATTCTTTCGAAACTTTACAGATGTTTTAGTCATGGTCTGAAGATATGCATGTGGTTTGGATATTATCCTGAGATTATTTTTTGTCACTTTTTTCGCAATTTGAACTTAGTCATTTTTAGGCGTTTTTACTATCAAAGTGAAAAGATAGTGGGTACCTTGTGTGCGCAACTCCTCCTACAGTTTTATATCGATTCTTTTGAAACTTCACAGGTGTTTTGTACATGGTCTGAAGATATGCATGTGGTTTGGATATATTCCTCAGATTATTTTTTAACACTTTTTCCGCCAGTTGAACTTAGCCATTTTTCTGACATTTTTACTATCAAAGTGAATGGATAGTGGGTACCTTGTGTGCGCATCTCCTCCTACAGTTTTATATTGATTCTTTTGAAACTTCACAGGTGTTTTGGACATGGTCTGAAGATATGCATGTGGTTTGGATATAATCCTCAAATTATTTTTTATCACTTTTTCTGCTATTTTAACTTAGGCATTTTTCTGGCGTTTTTACTGTCAAAGTTAATGGATACTGGGTACCTTGTGTGCGCAACTCCTCCTACAGTTTTATGCCGATTCTTTTGAAACTTTACAGATGTTTTTGTCATGATCTGAAGATCACTTTTTCTGCTATTTTAACTTAGGCATTTTTCTGGCGTTTTTACTGTCATAAACAATAATGGCGGGGGACATAAATTCTCTGAATTTGCTTGTTTTTTCTAAATGTAAATACTTTGTCCACTCAATAACTGCACTGTGACAAAAAGTGGTTCCATACTTATCTGAATAAGAAAATAAAAATCATTATTTGCTATAATTTTTCAAACAAATAGAAATGAAATGACATAAGCTTTCCATTAAAATTGCAATGGCTACCAAATTAGCTTAAAATGATTTAATCTGTTAAAATTGAAATAAAATATTTTTATGCTGTAAAAAGTTAATTGCTCTTATGGATTTAGTAACAACTTATACAAATATTATTGAATTTTCCTGTTTTTTGCTGGCCCTGATCATCCTCATTAAATACTTGTAGGTATTAATTATGGGCTGTTAATTAAATTATCATAAATTTAATTATAATCATGGTAACATCTGTAAGGTGCTAATTATTCATCTGTATAAAGATACTTGAGATAACTGTCCAAATGGTCAATAACTGATAAGCACAGCATGCCCATCAGCAGATTATCTTGCCATTAACCCATTGTAGAACAGAAACCCCTAAACAGGTAAATAGGCAAACAGTGAGTAAATCTTCGTTTACATCTCAATGAATAAGCCTTTCAGTAATTTTTGCCAATTGGTTTTTAACATTTTTCGATCATTTTAAGATGGATCGTTCAATGTTCTAAAGGTCTAATCTATAAGCATTGTACCTTTCAAACCATTTCAGAAAGGTTGGTTAAATATGAGGCCGTGTAGTGGATACAACTTGCCTTGCTCAATCCCTGGCTTCTCCAGTCTGTTGGATGAGACTAAACCTTTGCCTCTTCACCATTGGTAGGATGTTAAAACACACACACACACACACACACACACACGGAAAGTGAACCCTATTCTAATCCCTTTTCACCCATTCCCATTTTTCCTGCTCTGAAGTTTTACACTGCTCCCTTTTCGCCTACTCTAGCTGTGTTTTATGTGCTTTTAAGTCATCGGGGTAATTATTTCTCATTGTCAAATTATTCTACTTTTATGTAACATTAAATTTATATATTGAATTGAAATAAATAATGCTTTAAAAACAATAACATGTCTTGTTCATTATCCATTTTAAATTAGTAGGTGAATCAGGAAAATTGAAAAACTTGAAAGTAGGCAAAATGGGACAAATCTGATTGGCAAATGAGTGTTGGCAAAATGGGACTAAATCGACCCTATTTAATCCATTCCATGTGAGACAGGTCATTGACATAGCTCAAATTAATCCATATCTCACATGGAAAGGAACTTAAAAGACAACAAAAGCGAAATATATGGGTCAGCTACTTATTGCTTATGCTTAAAGTCATGATTTAAATATGCATGCTCAGCTATCTCAAGCGGGCTAAAGGTCTAAATTTTGGACTGAGTCTATCTACATCCATACTTAGTGTGCTTGAGCATTTGTTGCTTGATTCCTACTGTGATAAAATCTCTTATACTGTCTAAAAGTTGATAAGTTGTCTGGTAAAGAATGGTGTCTTTGAAGTGTAATACATATTAAAAATGCGTTGGAATCTTTTTAGATGACATCATGGACAGAACTCATGCTAAGAATAAAGGTCTGCATTTTGCATCCAATATCATAATTGTGCAGCTAATAAAAGGTTGTGGCTATATAATCTGCAGGTGAATGAATTAAACCAAGTGGTATTAATATCTAGGTGTAAATTAGAGTCCTGCTAAGTACAGGTGCCCATGGCATTGGCATAAAATTTCTGGTTAATTAGTAAATCGATCCTTTCAATCTTATTCTTATTGCATTTCAAATATTTTTCCCTTTTGTTTCATAGGAGTATGATAATCAGACAGTATTTACATCAGCATTCATGGGCTCTTATAAATTTTGAAATTTGTGACCTTCAATTTCTAAAATACAAAGATTTTTTAATTCCTTGCCCTTAACATTTGATTTGCTGAAACTGGTTCCTAATTCAAATCTTATAAATACATATGGGTCACAAATATATAATATAATTTCAGGAAGAATAACAGATTTATTTCATACACATTATTAAATCTTAAAGGAAAAAATATAAGTTGAACATAATGCATATACTTTCACTGGTGAAATATAATATATGTTTGTTTGTTTTTCGCAAAACAAGTGAATATAACATTTATGGAAAACTGCTAAGATTTTTGTTTTCATTTGGGCAAAGGGAACTTTACAAAATATTTCATTGATTTGCAAGTACATGTATGTCCAGAAATTTTTTTATTTTTTATACTCATGAAAATGTCTTTTATTTCATAAATAAAAATGTTTTATGATCTGTAGTATATATCTTTTGAATAGCTCTATCAACCCATTGTGAAATTACTTATCTGCAATTGAAAAAATACAGTTTTGATTAAAAGTCATGACTGCCATTTTGACTGATATGACTGAAATATTCTTCTTTGGAATGACAATAAAAGTTATGAAAGGGGCAAATTCATGCTGAAAAAAAAAAAATCTGCCTTAAAGGCCAACACTGAGGCTCACCATGACAGCTTTTAGCACCTATCAGTTATAATTGTTAAACCAATACCTTCACATTTATACCATCTGATGATGATAAGATTAGACCAACATGTACACAGAGCTGTGTTTGGAATGACCAAATAAAATGACTGATAAGCTACCCAGAGAAAGTCATGTGAAGCAATTGTTGGTGGATTCTATGCTTTGCTTTTCATTTGACAGACCAGTGACTGACAATTGCCCTATTTTAGTTTTGAAAAAAATGTACAAGATAGAAAAAATATTACCAGCGGCTTCGAGCTGTACCCACCTGATTTCAACCGAGATGAAAGTGATTTAAAAGCATATTAATTGTAACAGTGACCTATCTTATATAGGTCACTGATTTTAATGAGCACCAAAAAAAAAGACAAATTCTGTCAGCCAGAACACCAATCGTGTGCAATCAGTGTTTGCTGTCTGAATCAACCAACCATGGGTTTTTAGAACGTTTAAGATACCGTTGAGTAGGCAGCGAAAAATGATCAGACTGGGCTGATACAGAGGCTGTGATTAACAGAGTGAAACGTGACCAGACTGTTGGACTGACTCATAGATCAATTCGAGTCTCACTATATGCCCAAGCATTTTTGTTTGATTTATAACTAAGTTCACCGTCAGTGCTGAAAAAAGTATTTAGTCAAGGTGTCGTTCATGCATGTACGTGTGCATGTACGCGACAGTAACGCACTTTAATAATTTGCCCAAGACTTAAAATGCTTGTTTTAACTTTCAAATTTTGACAACAAATTTCAGAAACAACAGTCATCTCATGAGAAAAAGTTGTTTGAAATCTGCTAATGACAAAGATGTACATCAGTCTATGCATCCGGTGCGCACCGTTGGTTCTGTACATGCATCTAATAAGAATATTGAGAATGAATTGAGCCATACCTGGCCGAGACACTCCAAAGACAAGTGTTCTCCCAAAGTTCAAAGTGCTCAGCTCAGAACCTTTCAGTAGATTTGTTGGACATGCGAGATACACAAATTTACCCATTTTCCCACCATTCAGACACTTTTGCTTCGTCCATTTTGTCTGAATATGTTCTCAGGTATCAAATATTGCAAAATACCTAGATAAGATTGCTCCCTTAGGATCAGTCTGATCCGGGTTCATAGTGATTGCTTCTATGATCATGATAAAAGGCTAGTCTGGATTACACTCGAATATCTGCAGCAGACATTAAAAGCATTTAGGACAAAACAATTTGGCTGAAAAGGGGTTAACTTGTAACAATTTGGCTGAAAAGGGGTTAACTCGTTGCATGCTGGGTAATTTATCATACTTTTGTTTTCGTGTGCTGACTTTTTCAAAATTCCTCCACGAAAGTATGGGACCGGGCTGGGATCGAACTAGCGACCCCTGGAACTGCTGTCAGACACGCGTCTGTAGTCAGACATGTCGCTTTATCGACTGCGCTACGCGGCCCGCTCTACCTTAGTGTCAACCATTTTGGATCCAGATCAGCTCTGACCCAATGCCCAAACGGTTTGGAAATGCTATCAGCACATGCAAAACATCCCCGTTGGTAAGGAAAAAGTTAAATAGTATATATATTGTCTGCATTCATATTCATGAACAGTTTGTGATTGTTTGGATTACACATGCGTAGAATGCATGCACACCAATCTAGTGGTTGTCCTCAATGGGCAGCAAAGACATTGGCGAAACTACATAGACGGAAGGCTTGTCTTAGCCTTTGCTATTCGCATATATATGTGATAATATATAAATATCTGGCTCATTTATATGTGAAATGTGAGGCCACAAAAACATAGTTAGCTTGTGGTTCTAATAATCAAATGTCAATGCAAAAATGTTCCATAAAATGGAGTTTATTATGAAAAGTAACATCGAGTTCAACTCTCTGAATTCTGAGTAAAAGAGATGATACAGAAGTCGAAATTTCAAGTTCAGGATTTGCCATGTGTAAGATCAATCGTTGTCTCATAATTTCTAATCTCATGACTTCTGAACTTGAAAGTTCAATGATTTTTCAAACCCTCATTACAAAGTATCCGCATCTAAACGCATAAATTTCGTTTTTGCCACTGTTCGTTCCCCTTGCATTTTAATTTCTAAACTCAAAATGTTGGCTTTCTATTTCAATATTTTGATTGAAACCAATTTTTTTAACTATTGAACAATACATTGAAATGCTTACTTTTTACCGTATATAATATATGCACAATATCACATTCCAAAATAGGGAGCGCAGTGGCTCAGTGGTAAAGTGCTTGACTCGAGACCGAAGAGCCGCGGGTTCGAGCCTCACCGGCGTCACTGCATTGTGTCCTTGAGCAAGAACATTAATCCTAGCTTAGTACTGGTTCAACCCAGGAAGATCCGTCCCTTTATAACTGAAAGATTGTTGATGGGACGTAAAGAATCAAATCAAACAAAAACAATCCAAAATAAAAATAATATGCATTACATGACAAAAATCAACAAAATAACCTCTGCAGCTAACCAAAATCAGCCTGTGCATAGTATCATAGAAACTAGCAGTTTCATGTCTTTGCTGCGTGCTCAGTTGGTAGCTAATAATCATTGGTTTCCCCATATGGACAGTGAACCGGACATGCGGAATAGATGACCATGCAGGTAGCTGATCAGAGTCCCCAATCTATTAATCACGATTATTAATCATTTTGGTGTTATTTTTCACTGATAGATTAGATACCATAGAACATGTGTAATATGCCTTCACAGTAAACAGTTGGAGGTAAGACAGTGGGCAGCCATTAATTATCATTGATTAGTGACCACTGTTACAATTATGGTGCAAAGATGTGTTTCCCTGGGGAAGCAATGTTTGCCTTTAAGGTTTCAAAATTCAAGTGATTTGGAAATGTAATGCTTTTTTTCTGGAGGTTGAACTTATACTCTGACAACTACTCTATGCAAAATATACACAACCTATTTCTTGGCAAATGTTGGGCCTGTTCGACCCATATCTATATTAAATAGATCATCAATTCTGAACGCATTTATTCTTTTTGGGACAGTCTTATTAATTTCAAAGGGCTGCAGGTCACCTTTTCCAAATTATATACTTCATTATATGCCCCTGATTATGTACCTCTAGGTCTATACCTTTTATGAGTTAATGCATATTTTAAGACATTGACATTCTTAAAATTAAAAGAATAGTTCCAAGATAAGCATGAGAATATAAATTAAAACTTATTCCAAATCTTCTCAAAGATTTTGCATTAAAGGTGAAATTAATTTTATTACCAAAATTTCAATGTCAGTGAGCCATTTAAAATGGCATTTAGCCAATGGAAAAGTGCAGGGGGAGGGGGAAATAAATACGAATGTGATGAAAGGAAATACAAAACAATGAACGGAAGATCAGGAGTACAAATACTCTATATACCCCTTTCGGGAATTATAATGAATTGCATTTTATGTCTTCAGCAGTTTGTGACGAGGCCTAAATGAAATATATGTGTGGTTCCGGTTGCCGACCGTGCCTATTTAAAAACCTGCGACCCTAAACATTAAAATGGTGTTTCTGTAAAAAAAAAAAAAAAAAAAAAAAAAAAATCGAAAAAAAGACCGTTTTCCGTCGCTGGTGCTGCCATGTGCTGTGTTCAATCTATATGCCAATAGGGCCCATATAATCTATAAAAGGGTTCATTCAGAAAAAGAAGGCGCCCTCATATAAACAGGTGATAAAACAGTCAAAATTTACATGTTTTTTCCCCGCCTTTATCGGAACTCCATTGGTCACGAAAACAAATGACATTTGTAACTGGCCTTTAAAACACCAACAAAGATCGAACTAATGTGAAATATAGTCACTTTTGGATATATACCAAGCTCCTTTATCTAGTTTTACCGATAAAAACACCAATGTAAATTGTTAATATACGGAAAATAGATTGCAAAAAAGCCGAAAATCGTTACATATTTTCGTACCGTGTTAGATTCGTACCACGCGATTTCGGCCCCAGTATCTATCTTTCTTCTTTACTGGCATCGATCAATGATGGTAATTACGCCCAGGAGTGCTAATTTTGAAATTTGGTAAATAAACAACGAACTTTGACTGTGTTTGGAAGAAATGAGAGAGCCTTCAACTCCTCTGTTGTCAGTGTAGTGACTGCATTGGAGAAATAATATTTCAAAGTGGGAATAGTAAGGGGAAAAAACTTATTCTTCAGGACTTTCCTATATTTCTTGGGGCGTATTTCTAGTATCCAATGTGATAACCTTGTAACTTTTGAACTGTGGGCAGGTTCAAGTACTTGTCTTTATATTTTCAATAGACACAGCACCACAATGAAACCTATTGAAGAGAAGGAAAGAAGACCAATCCCTACACTACAGACCTCAAGAGATGGCCACTCAAACTCATTGAGCATTTCGCTAAACACTACTTGCATTTCGCCTGCTGCAGGTCCAACGGGCAGCTGTCCTCAGAACGTTCTCAATTCAATCTAATTTTAGAGTGAGGGTTTCAAATCAGTGCTGCATACTCAAGATTATAAGACGAACCAAAATTAAACAAATGCAGAATCCAGGGCAAAATCCATCCTTGTGGCTTCAGCTGCTATACATCCCAAGGTGGTGGTTCTGTTGTTGTTGATTCATTGTTTATCATTGCTCCCGATGTTTGTGGGTTTTTTGTGTTTGGTCCTTGCTTATGTAATGCAGTACTTAATGTCCTTTCTAGTTTTTCACTGAGGAAGAGAGCGATGGTTGCTTTACTTTAATTGTGTTCTTATTGTCTTGTAGCGGTACATGAAAGTATGATATGTGTCTTTCCTCAAAGTGCTGTGGGTTGGTCTATGGTCTGTGATTGTGGCATTTCCTCAGTTTCCTGGTCTAATTCTCACTTGCTTTTTCGTGTTGTCAGTGATGTTATACCAAGGTATTTTATTGACTGAACATTTTCAAAGGTTGGGTTGTGTAATGAATAATCAAAATGAAATTGGTTGTGATGCTTATGCCGTCAAGTCACTCTCATAGAGTGACATCTGGCTTCATTAAATTTCATTTGCCAATCAGCTTCCCACTGTCCTGAGCCTTGAAGTTCTTCTTGCAGGGTAAGACAGTCATGAAGTGAATAAACAGGACCCAGTTATCTGCGAACAGAAGACCGGTAGACATCAAACTTGTGACAATTGCCTTTCAAATGGGCCAATCGCCTGTTCTAGATTGAAAATAGTGAGTATGAACAGAAAATACCACAATCACAAACTGCAAACAAACCCATGGCACTGTGAGGAAGAGTCACAAAACAATCATGAGACACAGGGAAGACAAACAAAGCAAAGGAAACCAGCTCTGAACACTGCATCATGTGATGAGAAACACAGCACTACTGCATATAGAGGCATCATCATGTTTCATAATATAAAAAAAAGTCAATTTAGTATATTCATATTAAATTCTGGTAGACATACGTACAAGGCATTTTTTTCTTTTTCTAAGGTGGACTCAAATGACTGGTTTCAGAAATGCACAGTTAAACAAGCAAAACAAGAATTTCTGACATTAAATATTAATTGATCTATAATATATCAAAATATGTTTATTGACTCCCTTGTACTACATGTATATTCTGTATTATATTTTAGGCCGTCATGCGCTTTTAATGTTATGTCTTAATTTAATGTTAGGGCCTACCTACCTACCCTAATTTTTTTTGGCAACCAACAGGAACCACACATATATTTCATTTAGGCCTGATTTGAAATGTTATATTGTTGGATGCGGATTCTTCAATGTTTTGTTTTGTAAATTACTTTTACGTTTTATAACATAACAATGTCTTCCCATATACTTCCAAATCATTCGTTAAGAAATAAAAAATGCAACTTGTTTATGTTACATCATTTTCGCCTTCTAAATTTTGTGATAAAGGTCTCAATATAACTGAAAATACAAAAAAAAAAATACATAAGTTGTAATTATTTTTAATGTATATTCTATATTTGATTTAATATTAATATTTTTTGCGTTCTTTATTGGTCTGTGGAAAATGTATGTTTTGATCTGAGGTGAGTTCTGTGTACTGATCAGGAATTATGACATTTATTTTTTTACATTTTTATACAGACATTTATTTTTTTGTTATTGTTGAATATTCAGCAATAATAGAAAATAATAAATAATCAGCAATAAAAGATAATAAATGAAAAAAGTCAGATTAAAAAATACAAATACGAGATATTAAATATTAGTGCAAACATTCTATACTATAGAACTAGTGGTCTGTGGCAATCTTGGTCTAAAACTCTTAAATTTCATAATTTTTCACATTTTACTACTTTAAAATTTATTATTTTTATTTTAAATACTTTTTATTGTGGTCTGTGGTGGTCTGTGGTGTGGTCTGTGGTGGTCTGTGGTGGTCTGTGGTGGTCTGTGGTATTTAGACTCACCCATTTTCCATTTTATTTTCAAATATGTGATATTTTGATCATCATGAGCAATAAGTAACTTTTCAAATATTTTCCATATGTTCTAGGTCATTTTTTTAATATCTGTATGTGTTCAAGCATACAGAATATATTTAAAATCTACTGACCCAAAGTGTCTGTGAGAAAATTTGAGGGGACATAGTTTTCGGCTTTCAGTCATGTGTGGTGCTGGTGCCAAATGTGTGGTTCTGGATTTGTTGTAGGTACCATGTGCACACTACACAACTCTTCCAACTGCTTTTGCGTCATACTTTTGAAACTTAACAGGATCTTTTATCTAGGTCTGAAGATGTGCATTTGCTTGTTTTAGAGTCCTGAAATTATTTTTTCTCTACCATTTAACTAACAGGAGCACTTAGTGCTCAAAGTGGTCTATTTGCATCAGTCATTGTCCTCCATTGTGCTTTCTCTGTCATCAACAATTGGCTTTAAATGACAACCCCCCCTATACTACTCAAACTTCACAGGGTGACCCTCTACAAAATTGCTAAAACAAAGAGGTACGTGCATTAAGAGGCTATTTTGGCCCCCCTATGAGGTCAAAAAAAATAAAAGTTGCTCTTCACAAATTTCTTCTTATTAGTTTATTAGAACAATGGTCTGACATTGGTTTGACTTTTATGGTTGCTATGGTAACAAAAATGGCCGCCAAAATAGGCTGAAAATAGGAAAATGACCATTTTGGAGCAAATTTTGAGACATGTAATAGAGCACAAGCAAATACCAAAAAAAATATTTTAACATATGATGAGAATAATTACGGCACACAATATATTAAAAGGTTTATTTGGTATTTGCTTATGCTGATATCTTATTCTTAAAAAGTCGGTCTCCAAAAGCCTCAAATTTGCCCTAAAATGGCAATTTCTCTATTTTAAGCCTATTTTGTCGGCCATTTTGGTTACCATAGCAACTGATAAAACTAAAATAAATGCCAGAATTTTACACTAACAAACCAATAAGATGAAATTGGTGAAAAGCAACTTTCAGTTTTTGGTTCTAGAGGGGGCCAAAATAGCCCTTAATGCACGTGCCCCTTTGATCTGTTAAAATAACAGGTCCACCAAGGGCATGGCTTAACATGAAAAGGGAAACTTGTTTTGTATTGATGCTTTACAACCCAGTCAACAATTTTCCAGTCAAGCCAGGATGATTTCCTATCTTCCTAGGTTAAACCAGTACAGTTAGCAGAGAATAAAGTGTTATGCTCAAGAACACAAGTCCCGAAGATCTCAAGTCTGATGTGCAGCATTTCATCTGGATCTTCACTGTTTGCCAAAGTGCCTAATTAGGGGTTTCAGGTTCATCATAAGTTGCACAAAAGAGGTTGGCTTGAATAAAAAAAACCTGAATGTAAAACAGATTTTTTAACAAAATTGGACCAGGACTCAGTTGAGTGATACAGAGATTCATGACCCTCTTGTTGTGATGTCTGATGCCCCAAGGTACTTCAATGAATAGATACAGTATTTTTTTAAAAATACCTACAGTGTATTTTAAATGCTTGATAACATCTTCACTATAAAACTTGCTAAAGAAAACATAAAGAAGTTGTTGGTCAAATTTCAAGAGATGTTATTATCTAAAAGTGTGGAGGTTCAGGTTATAATATACAGGTACAGTAGAATCTCCTAAATTTGAAGTCTTAAGAATTTTGAATAATCATTAGTTGTAACTATAGGGAGGTGGACATAAAAGGGAAAAGTGTGGTTAGGTAAACTGATTGTCTCTACATTACCATAGCTTTTGATGGAGACATTAAACTACAAACAAACAAATAATTCTAACTGTTGAAGGGTGTTTCTCATCAACTCATTGTCTACTGAGTGGCGTCTGCTGATATCCTTAGTTTGGACCCAGATTAGGCCCAACAAACATCAGGCCTGATCTTGATCCAAACTGTTTGACACTCTGATAGTATTCCTGAAATAATTTTTCGAAAATGTTAATTTTAAAAAAAATCAGCATATGACAAAAAAGTATGCAAAATTGCAGGGGGCAAAGAGTTAATTCAGATCTGAAAACTTGTTTACAATTAAACCTGTCTTAAGCGGCCATTCAAAAATAGAATAAAAACAAAGGTCTTTAAGACAGATGGTAGCTTAATGCAGGTCGAAAGTATTGCAGAATGCTCTCTTGGAGCATTCTGCAATACCTTTCGTGTGCTTTAAGCGATAATTGGTCTTGAAAAACAATCTTTGGTCTCCTTTTGAGTGGCTGCTTAAGACAGGTTTTACTGCACTTCACAATCAAATGGGGTTTGTGTAAATCAACCCCCTCCCCGTCCCTATTATGTGTGGCACCCTCTTCTGCGGAATTACTGATTCTGAATATTCAGGCTCTATCTGTTATGGTCTGTCATTAATTATATTCTGTTTTGCATCATTTTGATACCCTGTGCACCTGTTCAGTAGGTCTTAAAACTTTTTATACAATATTGATGGTGCAAAATGCTCTAATCAACAACAGCTGTTGGTGGCTTTATAAATATTATTGTGCAAGGTTTTTTCTGCTTGATGGCCTCTCCTGGCTGAAACTGTATTTGTGAATGAACCCCACTGAAATAACATTTTGGTAAACAGTGTAGATCACTCAATTGCCACAAGATGCAGCATTTGAACCATGTCTGCACTTTTTGCATTTTTATGTCCAGGTCACACATTCACGGACTGGATGCTGGATTAGCCACAGATACAATCTGGCATCATTCATAGAAATCTGTATTGGTCCGTAGCTTTACGTATTGCATCCGTTATCATACGTAGTAGTACTTAATCATGCGTATATAGTGCATCCGTATCGGACTACAGAAATTGGCATTTTCTGGGTCTTCCATGAAATTTAATCCGTAGTAGATCCAGCAAGGTGATCCGTGAATGTGTGACCTGGGCATAACTAAGTAATTTCTGAAGGAAGTAAGATAACTGTCATGATGCCAATTACTCCTTACGGTTGAAAATATTTTCAAGGTACAGTAAAACCTATGTAAAACGGCCACTCTCAACAAGACCCAAAATTAGTTTTCAAGACCAATTATCGCTTAATACAGGTCAAAAGTATTTCTGCAATACTTTCGACCTTCATTAAGCTACCGTTTGTCTTTAAAATCTTTGTTTTTGCTTATTTTTGAGTGTCCGTTTTACACAGCTGTTACTGTAGAAGGGTTTACTGTTCCCATCTCATCTTGGACTGAATGGTTCCCTAAATAATGAAAAAGGACTATTAACCCTCTGTAGACTGGCTTTGACAACAGTGAAGACCTAGATGAAATGGCCAAATATGCCGCATTTCATAAGCGTCTACACTTTTTGCCAAGAAAAAGACAATCATCAGGGACAGAAATATGATATTTTTTTGGAAATTATAACCTGTGACCCCTCAAAATATATGAAGGACAATCACATTATCTGTATGGGAAAATCCATTTGAATACAAAGGGTTAAACAGGTTCATATCTGTGAACACCTGTTAGCCATGGCAACTGTCAAACTGGAAATTTTTGCCTTTAAGTATGAGGATGGTTTAATGATTTATTTTTTACCCCTATGTTTGCCACTATTTTCCCTTGTTGAATTCAACCATTAGACAGATTTTGGCATCAATATCACCATTGTAAACAATGATATCTTCTGATTGTGCAACATTCAATGTGTAGACACCAATGAGTACCTTGTAAATGTAACGTCAATGTATAGACACCAGTTGGTATCATGTAAGTGTAACATCAAAGTGTAGACACTAGTGGCAGGGTTTTACACCAAGTTGAATGTTTTGGGGTCCATGGGACTCAACTTTGAATATGATGGGGGTCCCATCATTGAAATTGGGGGTGCCATCTTTTTATATAAGCTTCAAATTTTGGAAGGTAGTACATCCTTCCATGAAGGCTGACAGCTTTGTCCCCAGGTCAGTAATTTTGAGGGCCATGTTTGGCCCCGTTCCAATTTTTGGGGGGGGCCATTTGAAATTTTTGAGGGCCACATATTACTATCAGTGAAACACAATCCTATACGCTTTTTTTTTACAAAAGCTGAACTTGTCCCTATAATATGCAGGGACCAAGCTAGCCCTTAAATTTAGGGAGAAGAAGTCTCTTCAGTACAAATAGGGAGAAGTTTGAGAAAATAGGGAGAAGTGATAGATTGCTGCATCCAGAAGACAGAAAAAAAAACAGTCTCTGGTCAGACTGTTCTCTCATTGAGATAAAAAAAAAAACACACACACAAAAAAAGTCACTGATCAGGCTGCTACTTGCTTTCCATTCTGAGAAATTTGGTTGGTAAATTTGAAATACACATGTTCTTGCTGTCATTGTATTATATCTATCTGTCTACAAGTCTCCACTTATCTGAAGTCTCTGGTATCTTTGATCTATTCTGCCTGTTTATCTTTGCCGACTTGACCCTTTCCAGGTGAAAATGTTAGGTAATTTGGCATATACAAAAGAAAGAAAACTGTCAAGATAATTGCCCTTCACGCTTGAGCGGTCGGCTGAGTTGTCACTATGGAAAAATCAATACACAAAGTCAGTGATGGACAAATCCATGCTTTTTAGCAGAGCAGACCTGAGAGAAAGCATGGTATTTTACCACTTTTTTTCACGGCCGATGTTTGCACGGATGTTTTCACTTCTCGTTTACCTACGAGGTCAGTGCAGCAGTCTTAAACAAGAGCACAGGTCTGTCCTATTTATTTATAGATAGCCTGTAAATATGGGAAAACCCGAATCGTTACGAAATAACTTTGGAATTTGGGATTTTAATGAAAGGCACAACAAACACATCTGCGTCCCAGCGGACGCAGGTAAGGTGAATTGACGGGTCCTACCTAATGATTTATGCGTATAAGACGCAGGATATTGCGTCCTGTAAAACCATGTAGTGGGTATCATGTAACTGTAACATCAATGTATAGACATGAGCGGGTATCATGTCAGTGTAACATTAATGTCTAGGCACCAGTAGGCATCATGTCAGTGTAACATTAATGTATAGACACCAGTTTGTATCATGTCAGTGTAACATTAATATATACTGAGGGAAAAAAGTTTAGCAATATACTTTGAAGATTCACAGTTTAGAAGAAATAGGACTTTTAATTTCATAGTGTCAAACATTCACGAGTACGATGACATTAACAGATTGACATTTCACATAATGTAAAATCTGATTTTATGCCCCCTTGTTTAAATAACTTTGGAATTTGGGATTTTAATGAAAAGCACAACAAACACATCTGCGTCCCAGCGGACGCAGGTAAGGTGAATTGACGGATCCTTCCTAATGATTTATGCGTATAAGACGCAGGATATTGCGTCCTGTAAAACCATGTAGTGGGTATCATGTAACTGTAACATCAATGTATAGACATGAGCGGGTATCATGTCAGTGTAACATTAATGTCTAGGCACACCGGGCCGCGTAGCGCAGTCGGTAACGTGTCTAGCTACAGATGCGTGTCTGACTGCAGATCCAGGGGTCGCGATTCGATCCCGGCCCGGTACCATACTTTCGTGGAGATTGATCATGAAATAATTTCTACGGTCATTCTCCTCCCTTCCGCTGATTTATTCAAGAAGGGTTGTTGTCAGTTACAAGCGAAAGTATGTGCACAAATTACTGGTTAACCGCTTGCTCAAGCCTGCCCAGGAAAAAGTGTGGTTAAGTGAACTGACCGTCCCGCAATGACCATAGCTGTTGACATGGGACGTAAAGCAAAAAACAAACAAAAACCAGTAGGCATCATGTCAGTGTAACATTAATGTATAGACACCAGTTTGTATCATGTCAGTGTAACATTAATATATACTGAGGGAAAAAAGTTTAGCAATATACTTTGAAGATTCACAGTTTAGAAGAAATAGGACTTTTAATTTCATAGTGTCAAACGTTCACGAGTACGATGACATTAACAGATTGACATTTCACATAATGTAAAATCTGATTTTATGCCCCCTTGTTTAAATAACTTTGGAATTTGGGATTTTAATGAAAAGCACAACAAACACATCTGTGTCCCAGCGGACGCAGGTAAGGTGAATTGACGGATCCTTCCTAATGATTTATGCGTATAAGACGCAGGATATTGTGTCCTGTAAAACCTTGTAGTGGGTATCATGTAACTGTAACATCAATGTATAGACATGAGCGGGTATCATGTCAGTGTAACATTAATGTCTAGGCACCAGTAGGCATCATGTCAGTGTAACATTAATGTATAGACACCAGTTTGTATCATGTCAGTGTAACATTAATATATACTGAGGGAAAAAAGTTTAGCAATATACTTTGAATATTCACAGTTTAGAAGAAATAGGACTTTTAGTTTCATAGTGTCAAACGTTCACGAGTACGATGACATTAACAGATTGACATTTCACATAATGTAAAATCTGATTTTATGCCCCCTTGTTTAAACAGCTAATCTGGCAATAGAGCGAATAGTTTTTGAGTAAAAGTTTCATTTTCCTGTCCAATGTTTAGATCCAAAAGCAAGAAAGTGAAAAACGGTTTAAAACTGAATGTTATACTCACCCTTTTCGTACAGGTATTAGTTGAAAATCGTATTTTTCCAAATTACCTCCCTTTCAATTGAATAGCGTTTGAAATTAAAATGCTCATCAGATCAAATCCTAACTATGAAGTCGGATTTTGTTTCTTTTGACCACTTGCGGGTAGCCATTAGGTCATTTTCAAACAACTGGCATGTTTGCAAACCTGCCAATTAAAAAGATCTAATAGTCAGGAAAAAATATCAGAAAAGCTAACAAGTACAGGCATTTTGTGAAGAAAAGGGTTTGACACCTTCATTAGGGGTAATTTGGTATGCTGAGTCCGAAAACCAATGTTGGCAAGCTGAGAAATGACGTCTTAATGACCTAATTGGCATATTTTCAAAATGGCCGCCAAAAATCATGGAATTTGACATATTACTGAAATATTTTACTTTTTTGAGAATGTTTTTTATCCAAAATCATTAGTATTATGTCCTAAGATTGTTTTACAATTAGAGTACACGGTTTAGGCGGCAATTTACATAATTATTCCAGGATATTACTGTATTCATGGTAATAAATGTCCGTTTAGTCTATAGAATTAGATATAAACTCGCCTTATTCAGTATCCTGCTTTTTAAACGTTAGTTTTATTCATAGCACGATTTTGGACAGTTTACCAGCCTTTCAAGTAATAAATAAGAAAGAAACTTTGATAATGAACAAGTTGTTTGTTTTAAAATAAATATGTCATAATGTCCATGCCGAAATATACGGTACATTTTGTATCAATAAAAAGTGAAAGAATGCACATTCCTGAGTACCCTAGAATCCGATTAGACCAGCCTTGCACCATTTGGAAACTTCTAATGTGTGTCAAATTATTTTGGGAGACCACTTAAATAGGGAAAAAATATTGCCCTAAAGAATTAACCCATTTGAGCTATGTGAAATTGCATGGTTTCCATGGCAACGCATAATGCCCTTCTACAGAATGGGGATATCCCTACAAAAGTACTCATATCTCAGTAGCAACTCATCCAAACTTTTAAACTTGGTACCAACTGGTACCAACTGAATGTTAAGACATATGACTTTCATCCAATGTTCAGATATGCAAATGATTAAATTTGCATATTCATGTATATTAATGAAAACATTAGGAATAAGAGAAAAATCGTAAAAAAAAGGGGTGTACATGCAAATTTATCTACATCTCAGCTGCTTACTATCCTATACTACCAGCCTTGGACCTCTTGGCTCTCATTTGTGATGTCTAATTGTGACGTTGTCACTTTCCCATTGATATCCTGGGTCAGGTGTGGTGCTTGATTGTATCTTGTATCTATTCCTGATCTTTGCCCTCTTTCTTACTTTGGTACCAATTTAATGCTAATACATAGCATGTTTACTTAATGTTCCAATATGCAAATTATCTAAAAAATGTATTCATGAACATTTTTATTTAAGTATTAGAAATGAGAAAAAATTAGATAACAATTAATAGAATGTACATGCAAAATTACTCATATCTCAGCTGCTATTTATCCTAGATTTCATACCTACTTACTTTCTAAACTTGTTCCCAAATTTAAGTTCAGAAAAAGTACTATAATAGTTTTGTTTGATATGCAAATTAGTTAATTTGTTTATTAATGAGTTTTTTTAAGATAAAAAATATTAAATGAGTATGATCAGGAAATACCACAATCACAAACCACAGGCAACCCCATGGCACATTATTGATTCGTTTTCAATTTTTCTTTAGTTTTCTATAGTTTTCATCAATACTCATGAATATGTTTGTTAAATGATTGTATATCTGACCATTGGAATAAAATACTATGTCTTAGCCTTAATTTGATTCTAACATTAATTGTCTAGGACAAGTAAAAGATGAGGTATGAGTAATTTTAGAAGTAGGCTCCCACTAATTTTTCTACGTTTTTTCTCTCATTTCTAATGTTTACATTAATATTTAATAAATTTAGAAATAGATAATTTCACATGATGACTATTGAGTAAAGTAAAATGTCTTAGCTTTAAGTCTGTACCAAGTGTGGTAGTCTATGAATGTTAGCAGCTAAGATATGAGTACTTTTGTAGGTACACCCCCTTAATTTTATTACCATTTTCTTTCATTTCCAATATCTAAATTAATATTCAAGAATATAATCATTTACTGATTTGCATATCCGATCATGGCATAAAATGTGCTATGTCTTAGCATTTATTTGGTACCAAGCTTGTTGGTCTAGGACAATTAGCAGATGAGATATAGGTAATTTTGTAGATTGCCCATTTTAATTTTTCTACAGTTTTCTTTCTCTGTTAAATGTTTTCATTAATATTCACAAATATGTAAATTAGATTTGTATACAGACTATGACTATTGAGTTAAAGTGTAATGTCTCACTTTTATTTGGTTACAAGTTTGGTAGTCTAGAATAATTAGCAGCTGACATTTAGGTAATGTTCTACGTACCCTCCTTATTTTTTAACCATTTTTCTCTTATTTCTCATGTTTTCATAAATATTCATGAATATTCAAAGAAGATCATTTGCATATCGTATCATTGGGTAAAAGTACTTTGTTTAGGCTTTGATTTGGTGTCCAGCTTGATAGTCTATGATAACTACCAACTGACATATGTGAAATGTGTATTTTTTTCTATGAATTTTCTTTTATTTCTATTTTATTAATACTCATGAATATGCAAAAGCGAAAATTTGAATATCAGCACATTGAATAATAAAAACTCTGTCTGGGCCAAGGTCGGTAGTCTAGGATGAGTTGTTGCTTAGATAGGAATCATTTTGTAGGTACACACACTTTCTTTAGAATCTTATTGTGGATTTTCACTTCATGGGGGAGGGTAAATTGTTCTATGCACGACTCCCTGACCCATGTTTTTCTTTGCTATTTAGCGACCATTTTGTTTTGCCAGTAACTGACAGCTTGCTTTTCTTAAATTAATGGAAGAGAGCAAAAATCCATGAAAAAAATGTGCGCCACGCAAGTGTCGATCTTGGGTCTGCTTGCAAATGACCCAGCGACAGTGCCCGATGGGTTGCCATGGAGACCATGCAATTTTATGTAATCCTAACAGCCTGAGGTTTATTTTCGGAGAAAATAAGAATTTTTGGTATAATTGAGTGGTCCCACTGAAAAATTTCACACCGATGAGTAATTGTCCTTGGGTGCAAGATAAGTCTAATAAGCCCCCTCCCGAGGTGTGTGTGTGTGTGGGGGGGTGCCAAATAGTTATTCCATGATCTTACCTACATTTTAATTACATAAATATTCATGATTATGCAAATGAGAAAATTTTATATGTGACTATTGTTTGAAAGGACTTGTTAAATTGTATCACTGATGATATAATAACATGCAACAAGGACAGTTCGGGGCAGAATTCAGTTTATATTTGCTTTTTTCTATGATTTTCCCTTATTTTCTGAAATTTTCATCAGTATTGATGAATATGCAAATTAGATAATTAATCTGCATATCAAGCCATTCCATCGGCTGAAAGTACTATATCCAAGCTTTAATTTGCTAGCAAGTTTAAAAGTGTAGGGCGAGTTGTTAATGAGATACGAGTCATTTTGTAGGTACATGCCCTCTTTCTTTAAAATCGAATTAACCCCCTCCCCTAACTGAACCTTACAGAACGTTGTTTAAATTGCCATATTTTCCTGAAAACAATAGAAATATCATTGCGATGCATTTTTATAAAGTTCTCAAGTTAATGAAATCATTCCTGACACATTTCGTCCACATAATATGCATGGACTATCATGAAAAAATCTTAACTAAGTCAGAAGTAAGATTTTTGCTCAAGTTGTCCCCCCTGATTACCTCTTGGTCATATTTTTAGTTCAAATTGCATAAATTGATGTCAGCGAAGACCTCCAATCATGAGAAGATGTTTTTGGATTGATATGTACAAGTTTGGCATCCATAACACGTTACTCTACAGGTTTTTATGGATTTTTCTTCAATTTGGCGGCCATCTTGGAAATATGCAAATAAGATAGTGAAGACGCCATTTTTCAGCTTGCCAACATTGGTTTTTGGATTCAGCATACCAAAATACCCCTAACAGGCATCTCAAAACCTTTTCTTCACAAAATGCCTGTACCTTCTTAAATAAGCGTCTTTTTCTGATTTTTTTCCTGACTATAATGCTTCAAAGCTCACCCATGGGAAACCCCATTATAAATAATTGCTAAACTTTTTTCCCTCAGTATATAGACACCAGTGGGTATCATAGTGTAACATTAATGTATATGCACCAGTGGGCATCATGTAAGTGTAACATTAATGTATATGCACCAGTGGGCGTCATGTAAGTGTAACATTAATGTATATACACCAGTGGGCGTCATGTAAGTGTAACATTAATGTATATGCACCAGTGGGCATCATGTAAGTGTAACATTAACCTATAGACACCAGTATGTATAATATCAGTGTAACATTAAAATGTAGACACCAATGGGCATCATGTAAGTGTAATATTTATGTATAGGCACCAGTTTCTATCATGTAAGTGTAACATTTATGTATAGACACAAGTGGGTATCATATAAGTAACATCAATGTGTAGACACCAGTGGGTACCTTGTGAGTATTGCATTAATTATAGACACTATGGGTATCTTATGAATGCATCAATGATGAATAATGACAAAAGTGGGTACCTTATAATTAGATTGCAACATCAGTCTAGTTAAGTCATCAGTGGGTACGCTGTGAATGCAGCATCAATGCTCACATATAGACATTTTATTTTGGTCACAGCTGTCTGAAAGGATTTAATTCTTACATTGCTAGCAGCGACCTTTGTCTTCTGCCGTTAATCTTTGCTATCAGTTTGGACCTAGATCAGGACCAACATAAAGTGGGTCCTGATCTAAAGTTGGTCCTGATGTGGACCCAACCATTTGACACCCTGATAGTGTTCCTGAAAGAATTTTTTGAAAAAGTTTTTAAAGTCAGCAGATGGCAGCAAAAGCATGCAAAATCACCCAGTATGCAGTTAAGAGCTGGTAGATAAATACATCGAGAGTGCAGAATGCATATGGTTGAACAATGTTTGCCTGGCAATTGGCAAGTTTCTTAGGATTTTTATTGGTTTACAAGTATCTGATTTTTACTTTCAGAAAGTCGCCATATCCATGTATCCATGCGCAGTGACAGCATTTTAACAAACACAGAACCATTAGAGATTCGAGCAGAGGGGTACCAAAGCAACACAGATGATAAATTACCTCTAACAGACAGAACAGCGAACGGGCAACCACCAAACACAACAAGGTCAACAGATCTAAGTAGTGGAGCGAGAAGCGGGGAACAAGTTGAGTCAAGGTCACCAAAGAAATCGTCTCTAAAATCAGACAAGAGAGACACGAGTCAATCAGGGTCAGAAGAAAGTCCGACGAGAGATATGATGGACGGTAGAACGCGGGAACCAGGGGATAATACAATAAGGCTGGATTTAGAGACAGAGGATGGGAAGAAGCAAGAAATAATACTGGATGATAGAGGTGGGTAGCATAGGGCCAATTATGCCAAAAAATGTCAGCGCAAAAGTGTGATTATTTTCTTATCCATCAGTTTAAAGATGTGTTTTGGGTGCTAAAAAGAACCGTCTCATTGAGACGGTTTTTTTGAGTACCCACAACATAAAGTTTGGTTGAGAAATAAGAAAACAATTTTCAGTTACGCACTCTTATCTGGGGGCCTGGGGTAGTTTAAAAAAGCGGGTCCTGGATTCTAATAATTAGGGTATTTTTGCAATATTACTAAATTAACCCATTTACCATATTTACGGTTACCCCAAATAAATTGTAAGCTTTTGTCATCTACTGAAATGTTTAAGAAGCCTTTTCGACACACAGTGTGGACCCAGACTTCCTGTAGGTCACAGTAGGAGCAGTCTGATCTGGGTCCACACTGTTTGTCTCTATACTTACATAAGTCAAGCTGATCTAGGTTAACACTCTTTGGTCTAGTTTATCTGACATTCTGTTCGAACATTTGGGGGTAAATATGTCATGCTGATTAGAACTTTATCATATAACTTTGCGTCTGAGAGTGATATAACACCATGTATTAAAATCAATAAACCACTAATGATTTTCACATTTAGTAATGTTAGCATTTAACACCAAAAACAAGATTTCAAAGTAATTTTAGTGTCATATGATGAATAGAACAATCTCACCTGGGTCTTCACTGTTTATATATATAGTGTTTACTAATAACAGGATATTTTGGGATGCTAGACATAAATCCAGGGTTATAAGAAATAGAAGCCTAAGCTTGATAATGAATTTAATTTAAGAGAACTCTTTGCTAAGACAAGCACTATCAGTTGGAACAGAGTTATTCCTTTTAAACTTTGGGCATCGGCAAACAGAGCAGAAGCAGATTAGACGTCCGATTTTGATTAATCAGATTCTGCACTGTTTACTTACAGAATGTACTTTTAAAATTTTAATGAAATTGAAACTTATATTACAACCCAACAACTCTTAAATTCAAAATGGATTTGTCCAATTGATAAGGGTGGGAAATTACATTAGGCATGAATGGGTTAAGGTTCTTTCTATCTTAGCATACATCATTGTGTTATGACAGTTATGACAACCATCACTAAAGCTCTACAGGTATTTTGAGAGTTGTTGATAGCTATTTCATACCTCATATAATTTGATGCTGCTGTTTAGTCTGGTTCTGCAAACAAGGGCAACTTTGCTTTACACAGGTACAAAACTCCTGAACACTTAACCTGCTAGTGATGTTTTCTCATAACATGAAAAATTAACAAGTTTGCAAAGATTTATTTAAAGTGCCTATCATGACTGCAGCATGGTCTACTAGAAGCCTTATTGCATTCTTAACTCTTTGCATGCTGGGTAATTTTTCGTGTTGTCTACTGCTGACTTTTTTGAAAATAACTTTTCTTAAAACATTCTTTCAGGAACAATATCAGTC
Source organism: Loripinus fragilis (assembly GCA_964019695.1). Lineage (NCBI taxonomy): Eukaryota > Metazoa > Mollusca > Bivalvia > Lucinida > Lucinidae > Loripinus > Loripinus fragilis. The sequence goes on from OZ026514.1 coordinate 130,426,350, forward strand.
ACTCCAAGCAAGGGTTAACCCATATAAGCCTAGCATCCATTTTAGGAACACAGACAGGCAGTGCAGACCCAGATCAGACACCTATATAGGCCTTGATGTGAGAAAACCTGACTGTTGTATGCAAACAACAAAGGACAGACCAGCTGATGAGCATCTTTGTTTTTCACTTATGACTCCATTTGCTACATGCGACATTTTGATAATCTTGCTAGTCTGTGTAGCTAAGCAGACTGGTGTGAGTCTAACTTTATCTGAAATGCTGAAGGTAGGTTTTCTCACATCAAGGCAGCCCCTTATTGCCATCCACTTGAGGATGGCAATTGTTATTGACTTAGTTTGCAATCTGTATGGTAGCACCGGCTAAGTGATTTAGCATGAGATAGCCCTTTCTGTTAATGTTACATCATGGTGTCACAACACTAAAATGACACCCAGCTTTTCGCCCTTTTCCGTGAGCTGGGTGTGTCATTTAATAGCTCATCACTTTCCTTTGACCATGCAGCTACTAAAATTTGCTTTCAAATGGCTACTGTACTTTCAGACAGTAGACAACAACCCACTTTAGTTAAGAACTGAAGGATGGCAAGCTTTTTATGAAAAGCTTATACTTGTAATGAAGTAGAGGGCAATGGTCTGCATTGACAGCTGTTGTTTTGATAGATCTTAACTCTTTGCGTACTAGGTAATTTTTCATGCTTTTTCCTTGTTTGCTGACTTTTTTCAAAATCAAACTTTTTTGAAAACTTCTTTCACTAATACCATCAAAAGTGTCAAGCGGTTTGGATCCAGATCAGGCCATACGTTTTATTCGGCCTGATCTGGGTCCAAACCGTTTGCATTGCAAAGTTTATCAGCAGATGACACGAGTAAGCAAAGAGTTAACAATCAGCATATACCAGTTGGGAGAAATAATAAGACACATCTCAGAATCTGCTAACTAGTATTCATTGATTGTATTTATCAATATGAATGAACTGCAAAAGTATATACAGCACTTAATAACCACTGCAATTAATGACTACTTTAAATTTGCTATGTGAATCATCCACTGGCATAGCAAAAGTTTAAAGCCACCAAACTGATTCCAAAGAAAAGATTTTGACAGCCATGCTGAAGCTCCTGTGCATAAAATCAATAAAATTACTATAAGTATCTTAATTGTCAATCGCTTTTCATATGGAATAAAGCCCCTTGTCTTCAAGTGGGGTTACGGTATGTTTATGACTTTTCATATGGAATAAAGCCTCTGGTCTTCAAGTGATGTTATGTCATTAACTTTTCATATGGAATAAAGCCCCTTTGTCTTCAAGTGGGGTTATGTCATAAACTTTTCTTATGGAATAAAGCCTCTGGTCTGGCAGGTACACTCAAGCTTACAAATGGGATTATGTAATGGAATAAAGCCTCTTTTCCTCATGTAAGTTCTTTGATCATCACACCTGGCAGGTACACTCGAGCGTATAAACTCGATTATGTCATGGAATAAAGCCCCTTGTCTTCATGTTAGCGCTTTTATCATCACACCTGGCAGGTACACTCAAGCTTACAAACTAGATTATGTCATGGAATAAAGCCCCTTGCCTTTATGTTAGCTCTTTGATCATCACACCTGGCAGGTACACTCTAGCTTACAAACTGGATTATGTCATGGAATAAACCCCCTTGTCTTCATGGTAGCTCTTTGATCATCACACCTGGCAGGTACACTCGAGCTTACAAACTGGATTATGTCATTAAATAAAGCCCCTTGTCTTCATGGTAGCTCTTTGATCATTGCACATGGCAAGTACACTGGAGCTTACAAACTGGATTATGTCATGGAATTAAGCCCCTTGTCTTCCTGTTAGCTCTTTGATCATCACGGCAGGTACACTCAAGCTTACAAATGGGATTTTGTAATGGAATAAAGCCTCTTTTCCTCATGTTAGCTCTTTGATCATCACACCTGGCAGGTACACTCGAGCTTACAAACTGGATTATGTCATTAAATAAAGCCCCTTGTCTTCATGGTAGCTCTTTGATCATTGCACATGGCAAGTACACTGGAGCTTACAAACTGGATTATGTCATGGAATTAAGCCCCTTGTCTTCCTGTTAGCTCTTTGATCATCACGGCAGGTACACTCAAGCTTACAAATGGGATTTTGTAATGGAATAAAGCCTCTTTTCCTCATGTTAGCTCTTTGATCATCACACCTGGCAGGTACACTCGAGCTTACAAATGAGATTATGGCATGGAATAAAGCCCCTTGTCTTCATGTTAGCTCTTTGATCATTTCACCTGGCAGGTACACTCTAGCTTACAAACTGGATTATGTCATGGAATAAACCCCCTTGTCTTCATGTTAGCTCTTTGATCATCACACCTGGCAGATTCACTCGAGCTTACAAACTGGATTATGTCATGGAATAAAGCCTCTTGTCTTCATGTTAGCTCTTTGATCATCACACAGGGCAGATACACTAGAGCTTACAAATGAGAGTATGTCATAGAATAAAGCCTCTTGTCTTCATGTTAGCTCTTTGATCATCACACCTGGCAGATACACTAGAGCTTACAAATGAGATTTTGTCATGGAATAAAGCTGCTTGTCTTCATGTTAGCGCTTTGATCATCACACCTGGCAGCTACTCTCTACCTTACAAATGAGATTATGTCATGGAATAAAGCCTCTTTTCTTCATGTTAGCTCTTTGATCATCTCATCTGGCAGGTACACTCTAGCTTACAAAATGAGAGTATGTCATGGAATAAAGCTGCTTGTCTTCATGGTAGCTTTTTGATCATCTCATCTGGCAGGTACACTCTAGATTACACATGAGATCATGTCATGGAATAAAACCTCTTGTCTTCATGTTAGCTTTTTTATCATCTCATCTGGCAGGTACACTCGAGCTTACAAATGGGATTATGTCATGGAATAAAGCCCCTTGTCTTCATGGTAGCTCTTTGATCATCACTCCTGGCAGGTACACTCGAGCTTACAAATGGGATTATGTCATGGAACAAAGCCCCTTGCCTTCATGGTAGCTCTTTGATCATCTCACCTGTCAGGTACACTCTTGCTTACAAATGAGAAAATGTCATGGAATAAAGCCTCTTGTCTTCATGTTAGCTTTTTGATCATCTCATCTGGCAGGTACACTAGAGCTTACAAATGGGATTATGTCATGGAATAAAGCCCCTTGTCTTCATGGTAGCTCTTTGATCATCACACCTGGCAGGTACACTCGAGCTTACAAATGGGATTATGTCATGGAACAAAGCCCCTTGTCTTCATGGTAGCTCTTTGATCATCACACCTGTCAGGTACACTCTTGCTTACAAACGAGATTATGGCATGGAACAAAGCCCCTTGTCTTCATGTTAGCTCTTTGATCATCACACCTGGCAGTTACACTCTAGCTTACAAACTGGATTATGTCATGGAATAAACCCCCTTGTCTTCATGTTAGCTCTTTGATCATCACACCTGGCAGATTCACTCGAGCTTACAAACTGGATAATGCCATGGAATAAAGCCTCTTGTCTTCATGTTAGCTCTTTGATCATCACACAGGGCAGATACACTAGAGCTTACAAATGAGAGTATGTCATAGAATAAAGCCTCTTGTCTTCATGTTAGCTCTTTGATCATCACACCTGGCAGATACACTAGAGCTTACAAATGAGATTTTGTCATGGAATAAAGCTGCTTGTCTTCATGTTAGCTTTTTGATCATCACACCTGGCAGCTACTCTCTACTTTACAAATGAGATTATGTCATGGAATAAAGCCTCTTTTCTTTATGTTAGCTCTTTGATCATCTCATCTGGCAGGTACACTCTAGCTTACAAAATGAGAGTATGTCATGGAATAAAGCTGCTTGTCTTCATGGTAGCTTTTTGATCATCTCATCTGGCAGGTACACTCTAGATTACAAATGAGAGTATGTCATGGAATAAAGCCCCTTGTCTTCATGTTAGCTTTTTTATCATCTCATCTGGCAGGTACACTCGAGCTTACAAATGGGATTATGTCATGGAATAAAGCCCCTTGTCTTCATGGTAGCTCTTTGATCATCACACCTGGCAGGTACACTCGAGCTTACAAATGGGATTATGTCATGGAACAAAGCCCCTTGTCTTCATGGTAGCTCTTTGATCATCACACCTGTCAGGTACACTCTTGCTTACAAATGAGAGTATGTCATGGAATAAAGCCTCTTGTCTTCATGTTAGCTTTTTGATCATCACACCTGGCAGATACAGGCTGAGCCTACTGACTGATGTCATTGACTTATTTACCTGCAACATATGTTGCAAGCTTCCTCTGTCTGGATGACAGCCAGTGTTAATTTGTCATGATATTTTGGGGCTCTTTATACCTATGATTGATATTTACTTTGGCAACTAGAGACATTCTCAAGGTTTTTGTTTTCTATTTTAAGTTCCAATATGCTCGGTAAAATCCTGCCAGCCTGCACTGTTGGATCAGATGATTGGAACAGCTCTTTAAGTACTGAAATGAAATCTTCAAGATTATGATCTGGACTAATCTATTCTAGTTATCAATAAAAATTTGAGCCGTGCCATGTGATTTCCAACAATTTGGCATTTTGACAAGTGTAGACTTAGACGAGACTGTGCAGCCTCTTTTAAAGCTTATAAACTCCAAATTTTGTTCGGTCAGTAGGTTAACAGTCATAGAATATTCAAGCGACTTGTCAAGGCTCTGATCAGACTGCGCGTATGAGCAGGCTGGTCTGAGCCTTTGCTGGTTGCACATACCACATCGTTGGAAATCTCATGTCACGGCTCAGTTAATAAATACTTTGCTCAAGAAAGCAGACAAATAGTTCTTGATCAGACTGCACCTCTTGTAACAGGCTGATCTTGGACTATTTTGTTTGCACATATATTTCCTGTAGGTATAGTTTATTTCTGGCACTAGTCAAGAAACTCTAATTTGAACCTTAATGGTTACGTGTATTGTTTTCATAACAGTTCTTCAGTTCTTAAAAAAATTGATTCAAGTGCCGCCAATTTGAATATTTTGAAGTCTAACCCTAACCTCCATCCAAGTTCTAAGTGATACCATTGGTTGGCAGATACATGGGCCGTGTGTTATGCCCATCCTAATCCCCCCTCCCCTCTCCACCCCACCCCCACCAAAATTCAGAGTTTTAGCGGGGTATACTATTTTCAACCTTTCTTTTGTTCTATCCTTTGGTCACATTCCATCAACATTTCAAGGTTTTTGTTGAATATCTCAGTAGCTTTTGTCTGATTTTGATCAAACTTACCCATTATGATTGGTAGAAAAAAGTAGACTTACTGGGGATCAGCATTTCAAGAATTATGCCACTTTGTTATTCTAACTGTATGTTGTTTGGAACATTGTCTGCTAGTGCATACTATGTGAAATCAACTCTTCATAGACCCTTCAATGTATTCTTTAAATAGTTTGCAGATATGTTACCAACATGTTGAAGTTGTGCATGAAGAAGTTTAATGATGAGAAAATAAATTTTGATAAATTTGCAGCATTTTGCAAGATATCTCTGGTTTAGCATGGTATGGGTTAAATGATGATTTTATTAAATTAGAATCCTCTTTTACCAAATAATGATAAAATGATTCCGCTAATCAGCTCTGATAGAGAGTTTATAAGGTACTTTGATGATATTGGGATATTTTAGGTTTATTTCTGATCGACAGGTAAGCTTCTTTTAAAGTCAGATAAGAATGACTGAAACTCATGATCAGTGTGGAAACTCACCTCTGGCATTGGGGTAGCTCCCATTACACATGTGGGTAATAAAAATAGTGACACTCAAGGGAGCTCAAGTGGTTTTCCATACCTTAAGGAACTGCTCTTAAAGGAAAGAATTTGCTCCCTTTGGGAGCAAATTCTTTCCTGTAAGAGAGGTTCCCATTTTGAAAAGGGACTTAATTGTAGAGAATCATTACTTGATACAGTAGTCTCCTTTTGATGTGCATGACTTTTTCAGCGTTCTGGCTACATCATTGCCTGGGCAGGGGGTATAGAATTGGAGGGAGTGGGGGGATTGGAGCATTGCTGGGTCTGATATGCAAAGACTATTAGCAGACATCACTAGTCGGCAAGGAGTTAATTAAAACAAATTTATATATTTCTATCATTATCTAATCATGCTTATTTTTAGCCATGAACTGTTCCAGGTAAAAAGAGTTCTTACCCATATAAAGCTACCTGAGTTTGAGATGGGTACAAGTTATGTAGTATTATGTTAACATATCTATGTAATCAATACCCCCTTGTTCCCCCATGAGCCAGGTCAAGAAAACTTGTAAGGCTTGTGAATAGGCAAGATTCAAACCAGCTTGGCCCTATGGTTATAAAACTTTTTTTTTCATTCTCCACTCAAATGTGCATGAAATTTCAATTGCTCATAAAATACTAAGATAGTCTTTTCTTGTTTTTCATACTAATAAATGTACAATTGTTGGCATTTAAACATTTATGAGCATGATAAATTTCATGCTCCACTGAGTTGAGCATGAAAAAAGTTTGATAACCTTGGAGCCTGCTCAGCTACTATGGCTGCGGTACGAAAAAAAAGTAAATATAGCTTTCAAACTTTCTCTAATAGCCTCAGAATTTGCACCATCATATAAAACACATTTTAATTGCATTGCATTGATAATGTGCAGATAATGATTGTGTATTTATAAAGAAGGCTTTTGTGTTTTTTGCGTGGGTGGGTGGGATGGGGGGTCGGGATTAAAGGTAAATTCTATAATTGAGACATCTTATGTTATTTTTAGGTTTTCTCTTTGTCTTGGCTCATATTAAAATCCAACATTCTAGGATTTATTTGAATATGCAGTTCTTTATTTGAGCCGCAACATGAGATTTCCAATAATGTGGTATGTGGGACCAGCAAAGCCTCGGATCAGTCTGCGCATACGCGCAGTCTGATCAGAGCCTTTGCTAGTTGCTTGAATATTCTATGAGTGTTAAGCTTCTGATCAAACATCTTTTGGAGTTTCTAAGCTTAAAAAGAGGCTGCAGAGGCTCGTCTGAGTCTACACTTGTCAAAATGCCACATTGTTGGAAATCACATGTCACGGCTCAATTTTCTTGTAATACCATATTCAACCTAATTAGTGCACCAGTCCTGCTCTTATAAACACACACTGAGTACTCCTTGGGTTGTTTAGAATGTGTGAGTCAGTCCAGCAATGTTATTCCATCGCTAAATTGAATTATTCATGTGCATGAAAAAGTGTGGATCCCAATCAGCTGGCTTCATCAGAAGCCAGCTGATCTGGATCTACACTTCTTTTGAAAGAAGTGATTAAATTTTCAAGAAAAAAGTCATGTGCACAGTGCCCTTTTTAGGTTGAACATGGTATGTTGTGGTAAAATTTGAAGCTGATGGTACGGGTCCTCTAGTATGATTTAGTGTTAAAAGATTTACTCTTTGATCCCATATTTATGTTGTTTTATTGTGTTATATCTGGACAGAATTTAAAGAAAAAGAAAATATAACCAAGACAAGGGAATCTGAAGCTATAGTTGCCTCCCTTCAGGTACAGGCAGAGTTATTTCCCTTATAGCTTTACCCAGAATGTTTCTTCTAACATGTATGATTATGTCTAACAGATTTTCGGGTAGAAAAAAATTGTCTTGACTATCAGGCACCACCCCTATTTTGCACATAAAATTGTTTTCATTGTCAAAAGTTTTTTTTTCACCCAACAATTTTATCTTGTCCGTCGGTTAAAAAGGAAATTAAGTTAGGGTTTTGAAATTCATATATGGATTTCCCATAAAGAATATCTAACATTTATTTTTTGTCTTAATTACATGTATCTCCCTTTGTGGCACTTATGCCTCTTTTAAAGAGTCTGAATGAAATTTTGTAAATCAAGATATCTCAAACTATTATAGCTAGGAGTATCAAACTTGGTCAGCTGATAGAAGATGATGAGTAGATTTCCTGGTAAAATAAAACAAAACGTATAGTTTTCGAGTTATTGTCCTTTGCAAATTTGGGATGACTAGTAGATTATCTGGTGAAATTAAAAAAAAGTTACTGTATTTTTTTTCTTAAGTTATCGCCCTTGGGGCATTGAAAACTTGTTATCAAAATATCTTGAAAGCTTTTATAGCTGAGAGCTTCAAACTTGGTCAGCTAATAGAGTATAATGAGCAAATTACCTTGTGAAATGTTTCAAAAATATAATATTGCCTGCTCAAATTTCCAATCCCCTTAAAAAAATTGCCCCTATGGCTAAAATTGAAATCCTTTAAACAAAATAACATTTCCTTCTGAACCAGGATACATGTGAGCATCTTCTTATTGTTTGAAAATTGTTATGGAATTGGCCATTAGTTTCAAATGTTTAAGAATATACGCTAACAGAAAGTAAAATATCCACTTTGATCATCTTCATAGAGTGCCTGACAATCTAAAGACTTTTTTCAGCCTTAGCATGATATGATATTGTCATTTTGTAGTTCTAGAGGATTTTAGAGTGAAACTTTAAAGCGGCTGTTAAGAATATTATGTAGCAGGCAACATTAGAAACAGATCAGACCGTATTAATTATTTGATTATAAAGGAAAAATTTGACCAAGAAAAAAACGACAGTGAGTTGTTGAAGTTTTTATGGGAAACTGCATCACAACAACAACAATGGGCAAAACAGAAGAATATGCAGTTATTTTGTGCATATAAACCCTTTTTATTTTGATGGATTTTCCCACGGTGTTAATTGAATAATGATGGAATTACTTATTTTGTATTTAAGGGGTCACAGGTAGAAATCGGAGTGCAGTGGCTCAGTGGTAGAGTGCTTGACGGTTGCGGGTTTGAGCCTCATGCACGTCACTGCTTTGTGTTCTTGAGCAAGACACATTAATCCTTGCTCAGTACTGGTTCAACCCAGACATAACTGAAAAATTGTAGACTGGGATGTAAAGAATAAAATCAAACAAACAAACGAATAGGTAGAAATTTCTAAATAATGATACAATGCAGACCCTGATGAATTGCCACCTTATGTTGCATTTCGTCTGGGTCTTCACTGTTTGCCAGGATATCCAGAATAAAAAAGGTTTATGCAAAAAAGCTTAATAACAGATAGGGATGTGCCAGTTACAAATTTTATTGTCTACTCTCTCATCTGCTTAAGTTCTTAAGTAGCCTATATTGCAAACAATATGGCCCCGGTTCACACTGAAATGGGAGAAGTCTGATCAGGGTTCAAAGTGTTTGCTTCCATGATGAAAAAATCTATTTTGAAGTGCTATTGATGAACTGCAGCAGACGTAAAAAGCGGACATCAAGTAAAAGTGGCAGGGTAAGGGTAACGGGAGCGCAGTGGCTCAGTGGTAGAGTGCTTGACTCGAGACCGAGGGGCCGCAGTTCGAGCCTCACCAGCGTCACTGTGTTGTGTCCTTGAGCAAGAACATTAATCCTAGCTTAGTACTGGTTCAACCCAGGAAGACCCTTCCCTTTATAAATGAAAGATTGTTGATGGGACGTAAAGAATCAAATCAAACAGGGTAAGAGTAAACAATAATGCTGCAGCCTCCAACTGGTCATTTGATGATCAGATTGATTATTGAAAAATGGGACTCTGTACAACTGTTTTTGTACAGTAACAATAGAGAAAATAGATCATTTTGAGGGTATAGAAAATAAATAAGAGTTTTTTTCTTGTAAAATAACATTTGTACAACAAAAATGATGTAATTGTATATGCAGAGCTAATAGCCCCGCTTATATACAGAGCTTATAGTGCTGCCGGCAGACCTATTGTTCTAACTAATGGAAGCCATATCAACATCTCAGAAAAAGCATTTATTGGAAGATAGAAAAACAGTGAAAAAAAATATCAGAAAATGCATTTATGGGAAGATAAAAAAAAATGAAATTTTTATTACATTTCTGGAAGAAGAAAAAAGATTTTAATTAATCACTGGCTTTTTTGTCAAATTTCAAAAAGTGACTTTTTCTTTGAGTGTAGTGAAATGATACACATCCATGCATTACTAGTTTTTTCTGTATTTTACTATTTTTTTGCTTTACCTTTTGTGAGATTGATTTTCTTGTGATTTTTTTTGGGTATATGGGACTTCATTTATTTCTTAACTTTTTTCCCCCTGCTTGTGGCAATTTTCGTCATATGCTGATAATCTTTGCAAACAGTTTTGGACCCAGATCAGACCTGACATTTTGTCAGGCCTGATCTGGATCCAAACTGTTTGACTTTCAGATGGTAATTTTGAAAGAATTTTTTACAATTATTTTTGAAAATTACCCAACATCTCTATTCAGACAGAGTACAATGTATAGAATTTTGGCCGCTCTTAGTGCAATAAGGTTAACCAGGTGAAAAATTTAGATTGTTGATCCTCTGGATTTAGAAAAGAATGATTTTATACAGGTTTATTTTTGTTTGTCTATGATCGTCACGAGTTTGGTAAGGTATAATGTTATAGTTGATTTAGTTTGGAATCTTATCTGGGAGGTACATTAAGAATAGAATATTCATCATCGATTGGCAATAAGCTAGGACCGAAATACTACTATTAATTAGCTTTTCTTTACATTATCTGCAGGCAAACTGATGTTTTTACTTAATTTCTCAGGCATTATGGCATGGCATAAGGGTTTCTTCAAGAAATAATCTAGAAGTTCTATTTCAGAGAAAATAAAAACAGTATTATTAGATTTCATCAGACAATGTACCGTATTTACCCATACATAAACACACCATCAAAGGGGGGCATACTATTTTAGTGCCACATACACATGACTTTGGTGACCTGAACAGAATACACACCATGCATGTCGGCATTCAGGCATGGCAGTCAAAATGTTTAGGCTTGTCTATATTCTGGTAATTATCATTGTGAACAAAGCATGCAGTATAATTTAATGATGCAGTACTGTACAGTAAAACATGTCTTAAAAGGCCACTCAAAAAGAAGACAAAAATTGGTTTTCAAGACCTATTATCGCTTAATGCAGGTCAAAAGCAGGAGCATTCTGCAATTTTTTCGACCTTCATTTAGCTACCATTTGTTTTTAAGACCTTTGTTTTGTCTATTTTTTAATGGCCGCTTAAGACAGGTTTTACTGTATATATGATATAAATGAATTTATAAAACTCTTTCACTTATAATCTTATTAAAAGTGACAGTGATAAATATTGTAGAACCAGATTAGATGGCACAGAACAAAGAATCTCATCAGGGTCTCATTATTGTTTCATAGCAAAGAAATTTGGAAGCCTTTGGTCAAAAAATGGACTTATGGTGAAGGTGTGGAGAGCAAGTGATTTGGTCTACAAACTTATAACAGCTCTCTATTCCAAACATACATTGTATCTCTACCAGTCTAGGAGGATTTGGCATCAATGGCATGTCTCTAGATTGAGCATTTCACTAAAATGAAGAGAAATAACTCCTAAAAGTGATGCCATTATCACAAAATCCCACTTAATATGTTCACATATTTAGTTTGTTTTCTCAACTTTCATCCATTGGCTGGCTGTGGATGAACAGAGTGACAAAGCCGATATACTGTCTTCTCCGTCTTTGGCAGAGAATAAAAGATAGCTGGGTTTGTACCAAGACAATAATTGAAGGAACATATTTGTATTGCATGTTGTATCACTGCACAAAATCTTGTATTATTGTATATTTGTATTGCATGATGTATAATTGCACACAAGTCTTGTATTATTGGAACTATATCATACCAAACATTTACAGTAAATGCTCTAAAATTTTGAACACTAGTTACTTAGCTGAATTCTACAGACATATTTGGAAAACCCAGATCAGATTGATGGAGCAGTCTGATTGAGATATTGTTTCTTTTATTTTGTGGCAAACATTGTTAACTCAATGCCTGCTATTAACTTTCATTGTCTGCTGATTAACCTTTGTAAACAGTTTTTTGACCCAGATCATGCCCTACCTGATCTGGATCCATACTGTTTGGCACCCTGATGGCATTCCTGTAAGATTTTTTTCGAAAAGTTAGTTGTGAAAAAAAAAGATTACGAAAAGCATGCAAAATTACCCAGTATGCAACGAGTTAAGTAAGAAAAGTTCAGAAATTGCAGAACATTTACCACATTTCATTAATATGCAAACAAGTCCCTGCACATGATCCTCATAATGTCCACATTCACTCAATATTACTTTTAATTTAATCCTTTGTATTCTGATGAATTTTCCCATACATATTGATACAATACATGAATAAGTATGGGACTGCCAATTGTGTCACAGGAAGAATTCTCTAAATCATGATATATTTATATCTCTGAAAATCGTTTTAATTTTTAAATTCTTAGCAAACAGTGCAGACCCTGATGAAATGCAGCATTATGCTGCATTTCATCGGGGTCTTTACTGTTTGCCAAAGTACCTACTTAAGGAAAGGGTTAACTCTTTCAGCCCTGAATTTCTAAAATGAAATCTTCCAGTTCATGATGTGGACTAATCCGTCCTAGTAATCCATAATTTGCCAAAGAGAGTAAACTTTATAATTCCTGATGCAGTCTCCTCCTAGGAGCAGTCTGATCTGAGGCTATTTTGTTTGCTCTTCCGTTTTGAGTTTGAGTAATTTTGTTCAAATGAATACAAACTCTGTAGGGTTGATCTGTCGGCACAAATATGCAGGCTGGTCCTGGTTTGCCCTGTGACCTGCAACTGTTATAGTAATCTATACAGTTGTTCTAAGAGTTTGAGCCTATATCTTCTTTCAGTATAATAAAGCCGCGTCATTTAGAGGCATTTTGACAAGTTTAGATAAGTTTAGACTCAAGGAGCCTGTGCAGCCTCCTTTTAAGCTTAGAAACTCCAAATAATGTTCGGTCAGTAGCTTAACAGTCAAAGAATATTCAAGCGAGCAGCAAAGGCTCTGATCAGTCTGCATGTATGCGCAGGCTGGTCTGAGCCTTTGCTGGTCACACATACAACATTGTCGGAAATCTTATATCAGGGCTCATATATAGTTAAATGGAGATACTGCCTCTATATATGTTAACATATGAGACGGTGTGTTTTATTTTTGGTGATGGAATTTGTTTCATGCTTCAGACTTGAGGAGTTTCTTCCCTTTATTAATAAAATCTTTTTTTAGATAAAAAGTATTTTTGTATGATATGAATAGAATTTTTGTTTATCTTTCAGTTTAAAGAAGGCTGCCAAGAATTAAAGCATTTAAAGTTGCATCTTCTGACAAAATGCTAAGCTTTGAACCTTGTATCAATAAAGTTTATCATTAAAAAAATTTCTCAAATACGGTATTCATCCTGAGAAGTGGGCGATACACATAATGTTTTCGACTTCTATGCTCTCTTTTGAAAATAGTGTAGAACCAGATCAGCTGGCTGATCAGGATCCACCTTTTTTCATCCGTATTGATAATGAAATTACACCACTTAATTGAATGGTTAAACAGAAGGTATCTCAAATTTAACCAATTTAATCCCTTTCTCCATACAAGCTCCTTTAGACGCCTTTGAAATGTAAGATTTTTTAAAAAATTGTGAAAAATGGAACATTTCCTCCTGAGGAGCAAATGTTCCATTTTCCATTTTATTTTCAAAACGATTGAAATGTAAGAAATATTTTTTGGAAAATATTTGAAAATTTGAATTATTTATAGAAAATGATACAATGTTCTAAATATAGCATATGGGGTAAAGGGTTAAGCCTTAGCATCCTTTATATAGGACACCAGCAGACAGTGCAGAACCAGATCAGGGGCCGCAGGACATGTCATCTGATCAGGTTCTGCCTTGTTTGCTTACAGTATGTACTTTCAAAATGTAAATGAAATTGAAACATGCTATCCAACATCCCTTAAATTGAAATGGATTTGTCCAGTTGAAACAAATGGGAACTTCCATAAGTCATAAATGGGTTAATATAGTTATCCATAATTTACATGAGTGTTAACATTGTTTTTCTTGCCCTTTCAGGCAGATGCTGAGAACAGACGTAAAGAGTTCGAACAGATATTGGATGAACATGCTGAAATTGTAACGGCAATAACACTTCAGTCGAGCACGGAAGGATATCAAGATGATGAGAGAGACCCATGACCTTGACCTTCAATAGGAACTCATATCAAGTTTCATGCTTAAAGCACAAGTTGTATATTTCAGTAGAAATTCAGGAAAATTTATTTTTCCAAGAAATTGATGCTTCAAATTTTGTTTGAGAAGCCTCGCACGAAATTTAAAGAACCTTTTCTCATAAATTTACAGAATAACTCTGCAGAATATGTTATCCTCTGATGTTTAAAGTGGCCTTCAAAAGGTTTAGGTGAATTATATCCAGTTCCATGACATTTTGTCTAAAACCATTTCATCGAAGAAACACTTTGGTTGAATGATGCATGGACAATATTGTTATTCTACCAAAAATCTCTTGACCAAATTGTTATTTCACATAATAGTCTGTTGACAAAACAGTTTTAAACGAAGTGTCGTGCATCCATCATGTCCAGTTTACATGCACCACAACTTTGTATAATCAACTAATTTGATAATGATTAAATGGGTATTGTATCTAAACTAGCTACAGGAGAAATTCCAATATTTTAGCTAGTCTCTGTAGCTGAGGAGACTGGTTTGAGTCTGGCTTTGTCAGAAACCCCAAACGCCGGTTTTGTCGCGGCCCAAATATTGTTATACCAAGCCATTCACTAAGATTGTCTGACTTGTATTCTGCATTCAGCTGCTTTATAGAGATTCTTGACTTGTTTTAAGGCCAAAATAAAAAAATACCTGTGTTAAGGGTAACCCGACCTTACCTTAATTTACTGGTGAAACCTAGATTTTTTTTTTCAGGTTTTCTGGAAAATATATAATTTTATGCATTTTGAAAGGCGAAATGCCTTTCAAAGTGCATAAAACTATATTTTTTCCAGAAAAAAAATATGTGTGCCTACCCTACCTTAAATTTATGACCCGTTACCCGAAACACACTTATTTTTTTATTTGGCCTAATGCATCTCCTTTTGTTGGGAATTAATGAGCTAGCCCATTAGACTAAATCTATCACCTTAAATTTTGGTCAAATTAAAGACAGGGTTTTAAATTGTCGGCTGCCAGTGTCATCTGCTGATACTTAGCAAACAGATCGGACCCAGATCAGGCCTGACAATAGATGCTATTCCTGAAAGAATCAATTGAATCTGGAGTTAGTTTTGAAAAAAATCAACAGTCTGTTTATGATGCTGATTTCTTTGGTTAAAATGAATTTCTATGGCCTCTGGGCACCTCTGAGGGTGGAAGCTGATTGAGCATGAAATTGACTGCAGGTCCATTGTGAGTACAAGTATTCCTTGGAATAGCAGTGGCGTAGCCAGAACGCTGAAAAAGTTATGCACATCAAAGGGAGACTACCGTATCAAGCAATGATTCTCTACAATTACGTCCCTTTTCAAAACAGGAACTTCTCTTATAGGAAAGAACTTGCTCCCAGAGGGAGCTTATTCTTTCCTTTAAGAGCAGATACTTAAGGTATTGAAAATCACTTTTACCACATTAAGTGAGCTCCCTTGAGTGTTACTATTTTTATTACGCACATACGTAATGGGCGCTACACCAAAGAACAGCCTGTTGTGGACTGCACTAGTGTCTACTGATTTTCATAAACTACACTTGAAAGTACATTTAAGGAATTTGCACATTGCTTAGGTTAGAAGACATTTTGCTATGATGCACCATGAAAAACAACATTGTTTTGTTAGCTCAAGATCCTGATCAAAATAGACTTTGGTATTATTTTTAGAATACAGTAAATGTATTTTTAGATTACAGTAAATGTTCTAAGTTATTGAACACTTTAGTTTATTGATAAAACAATCCTGAACGGGATGTACACTGTTTAACAGTTTTAGAAAGTCATGCAAACAGTATGGTATTATGGCTATGGTAAGCATGGTCTGTACATACCATAGCTATTGGGAATACAGTAAAACCTGTGTAAGAAAGCCACTCTCAAAAAGACCAAAAATTGGTTTTCAAGACTAATTATCGCTTAATGCAGGTCAAAAGTATTGCAGAATGCTCCAAGGGGAGCATTCTGCAATACTTTTAAACTTCATTAAGCTACCATTTGTCATTAAGATCTTTGTTTTGTCTATTTTTGAGGGGCCATTTTACACAGGTTTCTGTATATTTTTTATCTTTGTGGTAGACTTATTTCCTCTTTAACTTGTTATACAAACATATGATGCATTTAGTTTTAAACCTCCTGACAATTGGGGCTTTGAGGTGAATAGATTATCATATTTGTCCATAAGAATGAAGGTTCAAAGATCTCATTCTAATCATGTTAATGAGGCCCCACAAGACTTGTTTTCATGCAAGGATAATAAAAAATATCATGGGGAAAATTCAGAAAGTCAACTCTTTGCCTACTGGGGTTTTGCATGTTTTTTATAGTCTGCTGATTTTTTTTCAAAATCAACTTTTTCCAAAAATTCTTTAAGGTATACCATAAGAGTGTCAAAACGTTTGGATCCAGATCAGGGCTGATGTTTTGTAAGGCCAAATTTGGGTCCAAACTCACTGTTTACAAAGTTTATCAGCAGACATCAAAAGTTCCCTCTAGTGGTTTCGTTGTTGGTATTGCATTCCTTTTTTATTCTTTTTTTAAAATGTTCATTTTGCATGCTGGAAAAATTATGCATGCTTTTATGTCGTCTGCTGATTTTTTATATTTTTTTTTTTCGAAAATTCTTTCAGGAATGTCTAACAGTTTGGATCCAGAGATGCACAACATTTTGTCATGCCTAATCTGGGTCCAAACTGTTTGCAAAGGGTTTCAGCAGACGACACTGGCAGTTTAACCCATTTAAGCAGAATTGAATTTCCCACTATTAGCAATTGGACCGGTGCATTTCCGTTATAAGGGTTGTTGGGATGTATTTTTCATTTTTATTCAAATTTTAATAGAGCATTCTGTAAGCAAAAAGTGGAGACCCTGATCAGACGCCACATTCAGGGGCGTCTGATCTGGGTCTGCACTGTTTGCCTATGTCCCACAAAACGGACGCTACGCTTATATGAGTTAATTGAGTTCAGATTGTAGTTACTATGTTAAGCTTACTGTGATATTGTGCATTAAAAAAAATTGAGCCAGTAAATGAGATTTTGATACTTATCACTCAGGTGAGCGGTGAAGGCTCAGACAAGACTCTGCTAATGTACAGACTAGCCTGAGTCTACACTGCTCACATACACAAAGTATAGATGTGGACAAAGGCTCAGACAAAAAAATGAGACATCTAGACCCACTGGATATAGTCTAAGAGCACTTTAACGCATACAGTAAAACCTGTCCTAAGCGGCCACACAAAAGAAGACCAAAAGATAGGTTTTTCTGCAACACTTCTGACCTGCATTAAGATACAACATGGCTTTCAGATCTTTGTTTTGTCTACTTTTTGAGTGGCCGCTTAAGACAGGTTCCACTGTATGTCATATGAATCATTATCTCATCTGCAGGAACATTTCTTTTAAAGAAAATCCATCTTATGATGATGTTTGGAACATCTAACCCATCCTAGGGTTTTTAAAACCATGTGAACATTATATTTAATAAGAAAGTAGTTAAATGGACATTATTGTATTGTTATTTGTCCATCAAATTTTGTGCTTTTGTGTATATTTTTCAGACCCCAAGATAAGAAGAGTGTGTAATCAAAAATAGTTTTTTCAGTTTTCAACCCAAAACTTCAGAAGACAGTTCTTTTGGGCACATAAAACACATGTTTAAACTGTTGGCAAGAAAATTTCAGTTTTATATACTGAGTAGGTGAATTGTTGAGTAATAATTCACTGTTTGTCAGTTGTATGAAGATAAATCATTCACACTGGGCGCTCATGATATGTTCTTCTTTACAACTGACCTCCAGTGAATTATTACTCAACAATTCACTGCTAGAGCTGATCTATTTCTTAAATATGGTCACTGTTACAACAAATTTAAACAAAAATTAGCAAGTCATTTTTGTAGTTTTCAAAATGTTTTGTGCCAAGTATAGAGTGTGTTAAATTTATAAGCATTGTTTTAACAGATCAGTTCTTCAAGTTAGACTGATCAGACATCAAACACATCTACAGGTAGGGCTAATGCCAAACAAAATTTCCAGCCCCTAAAATGTTTTGTTTTGACAGTCCATTAGCAAAAATATTTTTAGTATGGCAAGATGAGATGCTACGTTCTGTAGTTCTCATCAGGGTCTTACCTGTTTGTATCCCAATACAGTGAAACTGGGCACAACTGAGTTAGTGTTTTGCAGGACTCTTTACTGTCCTGCCAGCCAAGAGTGACAGTGACGTTGTGTTTTGTTTACAGTTGTTAAGTAAAACATCAACTTGTACACTCCACTTGAGCGAATGTGAATCGATAGATAACTTGTGTATTAATCCTATCCTGCAGATAGGATTAATTCACAAGTGATCAATCGGTTCTAAGTCCCTAATAACTTTGTAAACAATACTTGACGTCACTGTCTCTCTTGGCTGGCAGGACAGTAGATGCTGATAATGGGATTAACTTTTTAACTCTTTGCCTACTAGTAAATTTTGAATGTTTTTTTTTGTCTGCAGATTTTTTTTCAAAATCAACTTTTTCGAGAAATTCTTTCAGGAATACCATCAGAGCATCAGTTTGGATCCAGATCAGACTCAACATTTTGTTGAGTCCGAACTTGGTGGAATGTTCTCTGCAGACAACACTAGTAGGTATAGATGGAGTCAAGGCATTATCAATCGTCTTACTACCTACTAGTGTCTCTGCAAACAGTTTGGATTTGTGGGCATGACAAAAACGTGGTACCTGAATTGTATCCAAACTGTTTGACACTCTCAGACTGATTGACACTCTGGTGGTATTCTTGAGATTTATTTTTAAAAGATGATTTTGAATGAAATCAGCAGACAAAAAATGAAGAGTAGTTACCCATGGCAGTCTGCAAATAGTTTAATACTGGATCAAAAAGCTGGCTTTCAATTGATAGGTGGGCATGCACTTAAAATCCAATTTCCTTTGGGGGGACCCACTTGTTTTCAGCCTTGCCAGAATCATAAACATGTTGTCCTTTTCTGCCATCATCAGTCGACACAAGTTTGGATAACTTTCTGACATCACAGAGAAACCATTATGGTATTAAGTAAAATAAATAAACATCATCAACAAACTGTTTTCATACCCAGGATAGTTTGCAGAATTTTGGCACCTAGTGTAATTAGACAGCAAGTGTTTAAACTTGATGCAGTAAGAAAATTGCAGTTTAATGAGTCTTGAGGTTTTTGTTAATGAGTTTAACAAAGATTTCATTTCCTGTTGTGGTTTGCATGCGTAAAAATAAAGAAAAACGTGGTTACCAAGTTTAATCCTGTTTGTTTACGTTTCTGTTGTTAAAAATAACACTCCATAGAAGGGGTATCCATCCCCAAGCCTTACTGTTCTAATTTCTCAATAAAGAAGCAATCCTGGATGAATAAGACCAGGCCCCAAGTTTATAAGACTTTCCTGTTCTTCTCAACTGAGCATGAGATTTTTCATGCAGATAAATGTTGAAATGCCAACAATTGTTGGCATTTCAATATTATTTAGCATGATAAATACAAACTCTGAGAGCTTTAAGAAATATCATTATTTTTCAGCATTTTAATTTTTATTAGTTGAAATTTCATGCTCATTTGAATTAAGCATCAGATAAAGGTTTTATAACCTTGGGGGACAGGATAATGCGCAGATCCAGAAAATTCCGTCAGGGGGGTCCGGAATTTTTTTTTGTAGTCATCAAGGTATTCACAGAGGGCCGTACAGACCTCCCTTGAGAAGCAAGGGATCTAATTGCTTTTTAGGGAGTTTGTACCAGTATTTCTAAGGAAACCTATAACAACTTGAGATTTTCCAAGGTGAGGGTCCGGACCCCCTCTCCTCCCTCTGGATCCGCCAAGGATCTATAAGCTTGGACAGACAGTGTGAAAAGGACTGAAATGTCATGAGCTAGCTTCCATGGAGAAAAAAAAGATTTTTTTCTTTTCATTTTATGTTTGAAAAAAAATGTTGGTGATATTTGCAAAATTATTTCTGTTTTTGAAACCAGGTTTTTATGATGGCCATTGAATTCTGTTGTAATCTCAGACCAGGCTAACACTTACCTTTTATTAGATGTAGAAAACTCATAAGACCTAAGAACCTTATTTTATTTTCTTTTAAATGGGCCTTGACATGAGAAAACCAGTCATCGGGGTTTGCGAACATCAAAGTCACAGACCAGCCTGCGCTTCAGCGCAGACTGGTCAGCACCTTTTTTATTCGTTTATTCGCAAGTATAATATCTAAACTAGCTTCATGCAAAATTTCAATATTCTAGCTGGTCTCTGTAGATGAGGAGACTGGTTCGAGTCTCATTTTGTCGGAAATCCCAAAGACAGGTTTTGTCGCGACGAGGCGCAAATTATGGTACACATGTACTTCTGGTTAGTGCTTAGAGAGTTACTAGGTGTGTTTTTAAACCTCTTTGGGGGATGGACTAAAGCTTAATTTACTCATAAATAGTCATGACCAGTATTTGTGCAGAGTTCTTTTACTTCAAATGACAAAGCAAAATTTCTTTTATGAGGTTGCATAACTGGTACATTCCCAATTACAATCCTTTGTTAACCTTTGGGACATTAGAAACTTGCCTTGTAGTTAAAAAAATGGAATATTTCTTTAAGCTTTTCATGGTTATATTGTGTTGAACTGGTTGAGAACCGGTGAAGTTTCTAGATATATATTCAAGATAAACTTGCATTTATATTTTATAAAAGGCCTTTATTTTTTTATTTTATTTTTTGAGGGTAACTACATTTAGCACATACAAAATAAGTACATGTAATAGCTAATCTTCCATGAGGCCCTCATTATATACATATGTACATATACACAGTCAACAGTCGACTTCATATTGTACATTCAATTATGTGTCTACCCGTAGTAAAATGCAAGATGTCAAACATTTCCATACAAACAAACACACAATTACTTGCACAATTTAATACATACAACAGATAAGAAAATGGTTAAAATGTTCAACTTGTAAATGTTCCAAAATTTTTGTGGTCTTAATTAGTCAAGTTACAATGAAAAGAGCTGGTATCGAAACACTTAATTAAAACTAACCATGGAGTGCTCAAAATATTAGAACATACACCAGACACAAAATGGCATGCATCAAGGATATATGGTAGCAGAATATGGCATTTTACATAAAGTCATGTCTTTAATTTTTTGATGTTAAAAATGCCTTTAATGCAACCGGTTAATGTAGATTTGTTTATTTGTAAATATTTCTGTTAATTCCTAATTATATAATAATCCTCAAATCCTGACTTCTTGGTGGTGGATTAGATATATATCTCAATATTTAGACAAATGTGCTATTAAGTCTGCATGCTTTTTTGTCGTCTGCCGATTGTTTTCAAAATCAACTTTTTCGAGAAATTCTTTCAGGAATACGATCAGTGTCAAACAGTTTGGATCCAGATCAGGCCTGACATTTTGTCGGGCCTGATCTGGGTCCAAACTGTTTGCAGTTATCAGCAGACAACATTAGGAGAAAAAGGGTTAACTTTATCCTGCCACTATACTTTTGCCCTGAAAATGATGTCTGCATTGTATATCTGCTGTATATATATATTCAAATGCACTTCAGACTAGGTTTTGTCATGCACTTCAGTTTAGGTTTGATCATGGATGCAAATCTGATCTGGGTGCATGTTGTTTCAAATATAGGCTGCCAAAGTACATAAGCAGACAAGAGACCAGATGAAATAATTGGTGGCTTGCGGGAAGAGTTAAAAACTTTTGAGAAATAGAATTTAATTAAATAGGCACTTTATTTCATAGAAGAAAAACAATAGTAGGCTCTTTCTTCATGTACATAAGCAATACTGTGTAAATAGAGCAATTATCAAACTGTTACATTATTTTCCATTTTATCAATATTATACATTTCTTTTGAACAATTGTTTGTTTGAAAACAACAAAAACTAAAAAAAAATAAAACATTAATTTTGAAGAAGAAAAAAAACAGCTGGCAAAAAGCATGCAAAATTATCAAACATGCAGAGTTGAACCCTTTTTCAACTGAATAGTATCATGCAGGTATATTAACAAGCAGTGTAGACCCTGATTTCTGGTGCATCTCATCAGCGCCTGCTATGTTTGCGAAGATAAAACTATCACCATTAATAAAAAAAATCAAGAATATATGAATTTAAAATTCTGAACTTAATGGACCATCACAGCTTTCTTGGAATATTTTATGTGACAAGAAAGTGGTTAACGTGAGCTAACATTTGAACTTCCTTTAATACAAATAATTGTTCTTAGAAATTGTGTTTATATTTCCATGACAATGTGTGCTTCGCTGACATAGTTTAGTTTACATGGCTGAAGCTGGATTCATTATTTTGGGTGCAAGTGTGATTAGATGGAGGTTGGGACACTGTGATATGATGTTCTTTAGTATTTATTTGATAGAAGATCAAAACATGAAATCTGAGCCAGAAAATGCCACTATCAGAGATGATTGACATTTATGGTGTAAAGAGAAAGAGGCTTAAGAACACAGTTCAGCACATTTACATGTTGTAGAATAATTATAAACCTCATGTTTTATATGTATCAGGCCTCTAGATAAGAGTGTGTAATTAAAAAATTGATTTTCTTATTCCTCAAACAAAACATGTTGTGGGTACTCAAAGGTATTCAAAAGAACCATCTCAATGTAATGGTTCTTTAAAGCACCCAAAACATATGTTTAAATTGATGGATGGATAAGAAAATGACCTATGTATATGCTGCAGTGGGAGATAATACTCGGAGAATATGCATACAACGAAGTCCAAGATCAGCCTTTGCTTTAGCGATTCATTTATCACATGACGTTGTGTCTGGGAGTGATATGCCATGCAATAAAATCGATATTCCACTAGTGGTTTACAGATTTAGTAACGTTATGTACTGATGTCAATTATAACATTGGGTAAAAGATGGCAAAATCTTGATGTTTTCACGCCAAAAAATGTGATTGCACCATTACTTACTTTTTTTAAAGTAATTTCAATGTCCTTTGATGAATAGAATCTAACATTTGTGCTCCTATATTATTGAATTGCGAAAAAGTCAGCATGCCTGGCATTCTACCTCTTTCCCTCAACTTGTTTAATAAATTCAATAAAACACGAGCATGAATGTGCAGACCCCCCCCCCCCCCCCCCAATGCTGATGTATCAAGCGGGGAAAGTCAAAAATTTTAATTTGGACCTTCCTTTTCTTCCTTACTGGTTAGACCGAGTATATGTGCAGGCTCATCCGAGCGTTCGCTGCTCACACATGTGATAGGTACCAGAATCTCATGTTTGCCGAGATGAAAAAAATCATGGACAGAAATTTAAATTTTATTAGACATTTTAATTACGATCCCTTGAAATGTAATCTGGACATCCAAACTTTATGGTATTCCAATTTGTCGATTTCTTTTTAAATTTTCAACAAATGAATATGGGAAAAACAAACAGTATTAGGCGTTAGCTGATTGTACAAGCTTCGTTGATGGTGCGGTTATGTCTTTGTTATTATATGAACGGTACCGATTTACCCTTAATGTTTTGGTGTGAAAGATCCAATGAGCCTGCTTCCAAAGAAATTTAATCAGGATATGTGATATTTGCCGTTCCATATGTGTCAATGCTTAAAAAACAAAACACAATGACATGTGCCCACCTTCAACTCGGATCAGCCTGCACATCTGCCCAGTCTGATCAATATCTTCACTATCTGCATGAAGAAAACACAAGCTCAAAGCTATCTACTCAGTATGTAGCATGTCTCTGGTCTGACAGTCTGGTCTGACAGGTTGATGCCCAAACTGATCCAAGTCTTCTATGGGCCCACATGTCATTTGGTTGTGTTTGTCCTGCATTGGCTCAATGATGCGGCTTCTATGTTTTCATTGAGTTACTGTTACTTAACTCTTCGCCCCTTGCTTTTTTTTTGTCAATTGCTGAATTTTTTCAGAATCAACTTTTTTCAAAAAATTCTTTCAGGAATACCAAGATGCTCAAACAGTTTGGAACCAGATCAGGCCCGACGTAGAACGTAAAACGTCGGGCCTGATCTGGTTACAAACTGTTTGCAAAAGTTATCAGCAGATGGATGACACAGGAAGGCAGAGTTACTTTCAACAATTTAACACTTAAAGCGCCACCTATAATTTGCAGCAGACGACAATTTCAAATTTTGCTGCTTTTTCAAAAATAAATAAGGCATGATATTTCATGAGAATCGTCTGTTGGCAGACGGTTCACATGAAATATCATACCTTATTTTTGTCAAAAATTGAAAAAATGTCGCAAAATTTGTCGTCTGCTGCAGTCGTGATTGGCGCTTTAAGGGTTAATCATTGTGATAGGTGGATATACTCAGTTGTCCTACTTCAATATCCAATCTTTGTATGGGAGATTCCATTCTTCAAGAAAACGGTTAACAAAGAGCATCTCATTTAGGGTAAATGGAGTACAAATATGAATTGTTTAGATTTGTGTCAGATGAGCATTTAGATGCTGATTTATGTATCAATAAAATTGTTGAACTAACTTACAGTGGTGTTTTGTCTCTTTAGTAATGGACCCTGCTAGAAATACCTAACCCCAATGGGAACTGCTTAGGCCAATTCAGTGGAATCAGAGGATCTACTTTGATAATGTGCACTGACATTACATAATGTCATAATGTGACGCTGACGTCACAGAAACCATGCCAACACAATTACAAGTTTGTTTGTTTGTTTTGTTGCTTTACGTCCCAAGTCAACAGCTATGGTCATTGCGGGATGGTCAGTTCTACTAACCACACTTTTTCCTGGGCAGGCTTGAACAAGCGGTTAACCAGGAATTTGTGCACATACTTTCGCTTGTAACTGACAACAATCCTTCTTGAATGAATCAGCGGAAGGGAGGAGAATGACCGCAGAAATCATTTCATGATCAATCTCCACGAAAGTATGGGACCGGACTGGGATCGGACTCGCGACCCCTGGATCTGCAGTCAGACACGCATCTGTAGCCAGACACGTTACCGACTGCGCTACGCGGCCCGGCTACAATTACAAGTGTGATTACAGCAAAATAAACAGTAATAAATGAAGTTAATGTTTTTTTCAATAAAATATTGTTGTTTTTTTTTAATAAAATATCACTATGAACACAAAGGCCTTGGGACTTGGAATGTAGCATTGGTGATTTGGGCACTACCATTGCACATTTATCTGAAAATATACTGAGCCAAAGTTCTAACGCAACTTTGTTTTATTTTGATAGTATCTTTGTCTGAATGAATTCCAAAGGCTGATTGGTTTGCCTAAACGAATGTTTGTTCAGTTTGGCATCGAAACTTTCTTTAGTTTTAACAATATGCCTCAAACTGTTTCAGAAACAAAGCATTCCATTGAGGAAGGGTGGTTGAAAAAAATGAAATGCCATCATGAAATCGGAGTCAATTTGGGGGATTTCTGTCGGAATTCTTTAAGGGATATATCTTTCAAAAGCTCTTACCTGCATGAAATTTTTCCTGTATAAACAAAAATTGTTTTTTTATCAAGGAGATAGATACCTTTGGCCACATTGTTGTATGAACAATTTATACATCTCACATAGATCACTTTACACCCCAAAATACAGTTTTTGAGCAAGCGGCAGCATGCATATCAGTCTTTAGAGTTACTTCCTTGTTTGATATTGTTTGCAATATTGTGACACGCTGGATGAAAAAACAAGTGCATGAACATGAACTACAATTATCTGACTACAATATATACACTGAACCGAAGTTCTAAGTAGCCACTTTTTAATTTCTTTTTTTCTGACTAAGCCCTAGTGATATTGAAATGAATTTTTGCCCAAGTATGTGCAATGTGATGAACTAAAGTTAAGCGGTGTTTTGGAAGAGTTTTCTATCACTTTATGATTTTTGTGTTCAAAAATGCAAAAATCAACTTTTTGAAGAGAATAAGCGTTTTGAGTGCAGTTTTTACCGAATTCAAGTACAGGTGATTGCAAACATGCCTAGTCGACTTGAAAAACATGAAACACTTGACATTTTGCTCGTGACAGATTTTTTTTGAATTTTCAAAAATTGATAATTTTCCGAATTTTCCGAAATTTTCGGAAATCATCAGCTGCACATACTAAAATCATTGTATGTGTTTTATTTTATGTTAATATGTTGGACAAAACATCATGCACCTTGATGAGCCCATTTTCTAACGATAGTTTTGACTAATTTGGTATCCACTTCCGATTTTAACGTGAAACTTTAAAGGTCATTTAAATGGCATATTTTAAAGATTTCTTTTGATTTTTAAGCAGAACAGTGAAGCCAATTCATAATGAAGAACCCATGAAAATTGCACTGCTGTGCCGCAGATAATAAAGCGTACAGAGCAATGCAAAGTGAGTATGCAAACTGCATTGTTAAGCTGAAAATTCTTTGATTAAGTTGTTGACCGTGGCTGTCTTCATGTTAACGTAGAAGAGAAATGGAGTGTTCAATTGTCAAAAAAACTTTTGATTCTTTTCATCTGATATCACAGCTATTATAAACATCTTCAAACTAATTAAAATGTAAATGGGTAACGTATCTGATGAATAGTTTATATCACACTAAAAAGTGTGACTTTTTGTAATGATGGTACCTTTACTCGGACCTCGCCTGTGCAAGGTCTACCAGTCATTTTGAAATGACATAATTTGCAGAGTCTAGGCTAAGGCTTGGGCCTTTTGATAGAGTTTAAATTTTGTGAGAGCGGTTTTTACTTTCTGAACAGGAGCAAAAATTGCGTGGTGGCTACTTATAACTTCGGTTCAGTGTAGAGGTATTTTAGCCCACATGTACAAATTTCTGGTAGAAAAATATATATCTAAAATTTTCGCTTATGAATTTTTCATGGTAAAAATGAAAAATTGAATATATTTGGGTCAATATTCGTGTAGTACACTTTTGTCACTGGACAAGTGAGCAAAGCTCAGTATTCATATAATGTGAAGCACGAAAATTTACCAGTTAAATACAGCTAATGACAATAAATGAAGTAAGGGTGCAACGATCAGGAATCGATACAATCAAGTACCACACCTGACCCAGGATACCAATTTACCAGTCAGATACGCCTAATGACCATAAATAAATCCCAAAGGTCAAGGTTGACTTTTCAACCTGAGGTCACTCATATTGGATTTCCATCAAAATATTAAAACAGATTTTCTCAGAAATCATTTGGCCAATTGAACTCAAATTTGATACAAAGACTTCTTAGGGCAGGGAAATGAAATGTTATGCAAAAGATTTTGGTCACATGACCAAGACGGCTGCATACCCATATATGCTAAAAACCCTTTAAAAATCTTCTCCAGAACCAGAAGATCAATAACCTTGGGACTTGGTATGTAGTATTTGGGATGTGGGATCTACCAAGTTTGTTCAAATGATGATCCTAGGTGACCTTGACCTAGGACATCAAGGTCAAATTTCCCTCTTAATGCATTCTAATGAAAATATTCTTAAAAGAAATCATTATACATACTAAATATGGTCAATCTAACAAGACAATTACTAGATAAGTACCTAAGATCAAGGTTGACCTTGAACCAAGGTAGCTCATGTTGGACTCACTGCCATCTGTATACATATTTTAACATTATTTTCAAGGCTGATTTAACTCAAATTTAATACAGAGCTACCATTAGATGAGATAATGTAAAAATAACTATGTGGTCAATTAAAGTCACACAAAAAAAATGTCTGCCATGCCCATATTAGCCCTTTAGCGCCAATGACGACTGCAGCAGACGACAAATTTTGCGACATCTTTCATAAGTTTCGAAAAAAATAAGGTATGATATTTCATGAGAATTGTCTGCTGGCAGACAATTCTCATGAAATATCATGCCTTATTTGTTATTTTTGAAAAAGCGCCAAAATTTAAAATTGTCGTCTGCTGCAAATTATAGGTGGCGCTTTATGGGTTAGGTCAAAACATTAAAACATCTTCAGAACCTGCAAGAATGAAGATGATCCAATTTAAAATAATGGCCCTAGAGTGCTCACAACATTATAATTATGCATTGAATTTTCAGACGCTCATGGGCAACTAACTCAGTAGCTGGTGATGGGATGTGGCAGAAATTCAAACTCGACCAAGCTTTAATGCATGCCCTTGTTTATGCAAGAATGATGAAGATCCATCAAAAAATGAACGCACAAGAGTGCTCACAACATTTCTCCCATGGTCTATAGGAATTTTTGCAGACAGTCAAGGGCAACTAACTCTGCAGTCCCCATTTGGATTTTGCTGAATTTCAAACCCGTCAGAGTTTTAATGGTTGAACTTGTTACCTGGGAAGATCCAATCAAAAATGGAGAAGCTACAGTGATCACAAGATTTTACCCATTATAACCCTATGGGAGCTATCTGTTGCCATGGAAATGAGTTCTGATCCGATCTGGCCCTAAACTCATAACCTTATACAGCCTTTACCACATCCCAATGATGCTCCAGTTAAAATTTTATTTCAATCTGCCTTCTGGTCTCAGAGATATTCATGTTTGAAAGTGTGAACAAAACCATGGACTCCGGCTTGAATCCCATCCCATTAGCTCCCCAGGAGCCTTCAGCTCTGGTGAGCTAAAAATCTAGTTCAAGCTAGAAAAAATTAAGATCAGAAGTGTTATGGTCTTAGTTGTGAGCCTATGGAAACTGTATGGTGCCAAGAGCCTGAACATTTATTTTATTCTCCCCATAACTAGAAATGCAGAGGGTCGGGGAGGGCCATCCATCTATACATCTTGAACATGGTAATCAGAGCTTGAACATGGTAATCAAACTGCAGTTGTAGTTATAGACTGGCCCCAGTCTCTAATGTCAATTTTTTTAGAAAAACTGGTAATCTCTCTAAGATAGCAATTTATAAACTTTACTTGGAAATAGAAATTCTCGGCTTGGACATCACTAAATTTGACTATCAGAGAGGATAGAATTTTTAGAAGATGATTTTTTTTCTATAGTTAAATATAATTATAAATGTAATTATATATATTTAGTGGACTGATGCCAGTCTATTGTAGTTATAAAGTTTGGATTTAGATGAGAGTAAATTCTCTTGCTTTCTAGATAAAAACATTAGAGATTTATGAACATGCTTTATGTTTGTTTATTTCTCAAAATACATGACTTAAATGGACTCATAACACGAGTACTTGTGAACGTGACTAAAAATTTGGTCACCAGTGTTGGTATGAATTATAAGGCTATATTATTATGCCAAGAAAAAATCTGTTAATAAAGGATTAACCAAATGAACACATTATATTTAATGTAAGATACTTACTAAAAGACTATTTAAGCCTTTAACTGCTTGACGTCAATTACAACTCAGCACCAGCAATTTTAAACATTTTTGGTTTTATTTGGTAGGTGGCATTTGAAAAACTTGGGTTTTCACTGTTCATATATACTGTCACCAAGTCACCATTCACGTGACTGTGAAATCCCATGTTTCTCAACAAAAAAGGCACAGCTAGTTTAATGTGTTGTCTGTCAATCTTCATATGGTGTGTCATTAGGATTAGCTACTTATATTAATCCATAAAAAGGCTCAGCGGTTATGCTAAATTAAGCCCCCATGCGTCAATCATAAAATTCTCCTTTTGTCAGATCAGTGTAACCTTCACTGATTTAACTCTTGTACTACTGAACCAGGATTTATCCTTTATGAAAACACTGTAGATCCTGATCAGCTGAAGCCAGGTGATCAGGATCCACACTGTTTTCTGTTCCTATTGAAAATACAGG
Source organism: Loripinus fragilis (assembly GCA_964019695.1). Lineage (NCBI taxonomy): Eukaryota > Metazoa > Mollusca > Bivalvia > Lucinida > Lucinidae > Loripinus > Loripinus fragilis. Next base: position 130,456,277 of record OZ026514.1, read on the forward strand.
TTTACAACATGAATGCTGCAGGTTAACAAGATAAAAATTGGGGAGGAGTGTAGTACATGAAAATATCCAGCATGACAAGGGTTAATTTACAGGCCAGCTCATGAGATTTGGGAACTTACTCATAGCCAACCAGTGTAGGATCAGACCATCCTGCATATACACATAGTCTCCCCTGACATTTCCCTGCTTGACTACACTAAAGTATGGAACTAGAATGATAGTACATACCAAAAATAGGCATTTAGCCCTACGGGATTGATAAGCATGCAAGCTAAAAAAATGACTTGCACATATGGGAAAAGTATCACTTTCCCATGGTCTGGCCTGTATTGTTGTCTGGGCTTTGTAGAATAAATTTAATATACCAGTTCACTATACTGGTGCTAAAGTGATATAAGGATATTTCTGTGCATCTGTCAGCAAAAAAAAAAGTTAAAAAAAATTAAATGTTTATCATCAAATGATAGAAGAATACTAAGGGAAATGTATCACAAACACAGACAGAATGGAGAGACATCTCCAAAAGACTCCACCTATCTTCTAATGCCATTTGATGAAAATGATTTCAACATGAGTTGTAGCCGTAGTCGTACATCATCGTTCAACTTAGATTATGCTGGAAGCCGAAGAATAAATGGAAATAAAACAAGTTCAATCAATCATGACCATTTCTCTCATGATGGGTCAGGCTATCTATCGGACTTTTCCAAAGAAACACCCAACAGGAGTTATACATCATACCTTAGTAGCTCCAGCTACAACTCTGACAGGTCTAGTTACAAACCCAGAGGCTTAGGTGGCTCCAGTTACAGCCATGGTGACTATCAGAGAAGGCATTACAAAGGCAGACAGACCAAAGAAATAGACTTAACACCGTTGCTTGATGTCCTCAAGCGTATAGATGCCATAGACACTAGTATGGAAGGGCGAAGAAAAATGAAAAATTCTGAAACTACTCTTTCTGAGGCAAGTACCTCGTATGGGATGTCAGAAAATTCAGATTTTATTTCTGATTCACCATTAACAAGAGAAATACCATCAGTGAGCTGGCCTAGTTCATCCTATGACCACAACTCTGGCCATGATTGTGACTTGATAGAGAAAAGAAAATGTAACAATCCATCAGCTCTGAAGCGATACAACACACGTCATGAAATTGATACACTGGATGGCATCAGTAATATTTCCTCAGATGAGGAGTTCCTAAGTGAAACTGAATATGACAATGAGGAACCAGAAACAGACAGTGAATCTTGGAACAAAGATAAGGACAACAGTCCAGATGAGTCAGACGAGATGAGTGATCATATAATATCCAAACATTACAGGAAATTGTCCCTTGACAAAGACAAGAAAAAGGAAAGTGAATTAAATCCAGCTGGACTCAAAACCAGCATAACTTCAGTGAAGTTTGGTCAGCCTGATGGCAATACAGTTAAATTAAATAAAATTGATACAGCTCCTAAAAATGAGGACAGTTTAGATAAGCCTGCAGATATTCCTGGTCATGGAACTTACAGACATCACAGGAAATTGTTGAATGAAAAAGAGGATAAAGGCAAACCTGCCACAGAAAAAGACCAAGAAACTAGTTATGATGTGAACATGGATTATTTTGATCAGATATATGAAGCTTTGGATAATGAGAGCTCTGATTCTGAAGGCAGTGAGATGAGTTGGCGGTCCAGAGGTTACAATACAGATTTCTTTGTGTCAAGGAGATCATTAGTCGGATCTGAGATTATAAATTGGTTTAAAAGAACTTCTAACCGTTCATCTCGGTGTACCACGCCTAGAAAGCTTAGTAATAACTCTGGAACATCATCTTTAGCAAAACCTAGTAGAATAGCCCAGTCAGCCCCTGTTACACGAGTGAGCTCTGACAAAGACCTTGCAAAAGATGATGTAAATCTAAAATACAGTGACATGTACTCGGCTCCTACCACTAGGAGAACTTCTGGTGACATGCCTTTGACACGAAGTTCTTCAAGTGGCAGCTTTAGAACCGCTACAGACACAAGTATTTCAATAGGTTTTAAAAGTGAAAACCAAAACACTCAAGGCCAGGGAAGTGGTGTAAAAGTGTCTGAACTTAGGGCAGCGCTGGAGAGAGAAATTGCAAAGAATATTTCTTGAAAGTTATGGTTTTTAACTCTTTTCATTCTGAAGGATCATTTTCCATTGTCCTTTTTGTATTTTAAAGGGCTGCAGGCCCAAATGTCTATAAAATGATGAATTTATAGCCCTGAAGATTGGCTTTATCTTACAAACAGTGCAGATCCTGATGAAATGCCATGAGTTGTGGCATTTCATCGGGGTCTTCACTGTTTGTCAAAGTACCTGTTTAACAGTATCCAGAATGAAAAGGGTTAAATGTAGAAGAATCATCATCATTGACATGCCTATGAAATATACATTCATATCAAAGGATATTGATGTTTTTCTAGGATTTCTTTATGAAATTGTCCCTCTTTACACAAATCAATTCATGGTCTGGAGGTTTCAAAAAAATATGCATAGCACAGGTTAATTGCATAAATACATGTAAAATATGTGCAACCAAAAGCTTTTCAAACCCCACAAAATCTGATATAATTTATAAATAAAAGATCTTACATGATTGCTCATGTTTTATTTAATTTATTAAACAAATTTAGGAAAAGTGATAAAATGCAAGGCATATTGTTAGGGCGTCAATACATAGTGTTTCTAGTTGTAAACTACAAATGGTTTATCAATTTTAATAATGGTGTTATATCACTCTCAGATAAGTGAAAATGGCTAAAAGAGACTGCATGTGTTGTAAATGGAACAGACATCATGAATTTGGACAGCCAAGAAAGCAGGAAAACGGCTTGACTTTCACGTGTGAAACAGGTGTGGCTCCCTGTCAATAACTGCTACAATGACACTTCAGGAAAATAAATTTCCTTTTTGAAGTTTATTTCAGTTGCAAGTAAACTGCCAGTAATATTTCTGTTTTCATAAGGTTTTGAACTGTTGTGAAATACTAAAGATTCATTAGAGGCTTGATAATGACATATACACAATGCAAGCCCAATTATATAAACATAAAACTAAGTTGTATCCAAGTTGACAAAGTGCATGCAGCCTAGGTTTGGTTCTTGAGTTTCGATTTCGTCAAGACCATTTTGGGGCTTTATGAACTTCTTACCCTGGAAAGAAATGAAACAGAATCCTGTTTTTTGAAAATGATCTTGTATCAGTTGTAAGCAAAGCATAGAAGTAAATTAAAACCCTTTCCCCACAACTATTTTTCATCCTAAAATGTCTGCTTTTTACATCTGCTGCATACATACCAGTGGGCTTCAAACTAGATTTTTTATCAAAGCAAACCATATGAATCCTGATCAGACTGCTCCAATCTGATCAGGGTCCATATTGTTTGCAGTATAGACTACTTAAGAACATAAGCAGATGAGAGAGCAGACAACAAAAGTTGTGACTGGTGGGTAAAGGGTTAAGATTCATGACTAGACATCACGCTCCATTAGATAGCTAGGCATGGATTGGTGGGACTAAATCTCACCATTTGAAAAAGAAAATTTTAGCTGGGGGCACAAGACTGAATGTCATGTAGCCGTAATGTAGTCACAAATGTGGTACAAAAAATGAAGGATGTGATTTCCTGGTGTAATATGCCAATAGGCTTAAGTTTATTAACCCCTGTCCTGCTGAATTTTTGTTTGATTTGATTCTTTACGTCCCATCAACAATCTTTCAGTCTTTCTGAATCCCAGTTTATAAACTCTGCAATAGATTAGTATGTATACTCTTGTTTGTACACATGTAAAGAGTTTATCAAATAAAATGTTTAAACTAAACTAATCTTTCAGTTAAACAGGGACGGGTCTTCCTGGGTTGAACCAGTACAACGGTAAGTACTAAGGTAGGATAAATGTGTCTTGCTCAAGGACCACAACGCAGTGACGCTGGTAAGGCTGGAACCCACGGCCCCTCGGTCTTAAGTCAAGCACTCTACCACTGAGCCACTGCACTCCCTCCCTGCTGAATAAAGTAACATGGTAAATTCACTTGTTTTTCTGCCAGTTCAGTTGTGTGATTTCAATGAATATAGTGGTTTCTGAAGCTGCATGGAAAGCAGTGCAGATCCTGATCAGATGGCTTCTATACTGTTTTCTAAAGAAGATATGAGATTTCCAACAATGTGGTAAAAGCGACCAGCAAAGCCTCAGATCAGCCTGCACATACGTGCAGTCTGATCAGAGCCTTAGCTAGGTGCTTGAATATTCTATGACTGTTAAGCTACTGACTGAACATCATTTGACGTTTCTAAGCTTAACAGGAGGCTGCACAGGCTCGTAGGAGTCTATGCATGTCAAAATGCCACATTGTTGGAAATCACATGTCACGGCTCATATATCCAGGTTCAGCTGGACAAGGATTAACCAATAAATATGAAAAGGAGTTGAAAAAAACTTGAAACCAGTACCTTTGGGAGCAATGCTATTTATGTTAAATGAACAATAGAGGTGCTGATCAGCCTGTGCATTACAGTCTGATCAGCACCTCTGTTGTTTACTGCCCAGATAAAATAATAGCTTTACTTGTTCAAATCTTTTTTTCAGTCTTACTTGTCCCTGTAGCTGAGCAGGCTACTTGAGTTTAATGTTGTAAATTCCAAAGACTGTTTTCTAAAGTCACAGTCTATATAATATCACATCAGTCCAGCAATTAAACAGGCAAAGAGGGCAAGATACAGGAAAAAATCAATCCTTTTTCTCTCAAGACTAAGATAAAAATATTTGATGATGTACATACATTATTTACTTTGTTTGCTCTTTTTTGGGTTTGATGAAGCTAACAATACTTGATACATATATAATATTATAATAGTAACTTGATCTGGCATACTGTATCACATCGAGTGGATTAGCTCATATCGTTGGATTACACGAGACTCGAAGCATCAAGGGTGATCTGATGATATGGGCTAATCCATGTTACGTGATACTGTACGCCAGATCAAATTTCTATTTTAATAATATATTTATTGTATACCTTTTTCTGACATTATTCTGATTTTATAAATTGATTTGGTCTTTGATCCAGAAAAAAATGCTGTAAATTTTGCCATTACATTACGATTCTTGATGTTATGTCATCATGTTTTCCGTCTCTGGTTCTATGCTTAAAATTTACTTTACATATCGTTGCCCCAATAAACAGGTCACCAACCTCAGCCTTGTTTTAAAGGATAGTGATACGGATTATGAAAACCTCAGTTTGTTGATCCGGCTTTCTGTATCAGATGGCCAGAAAACAGACAGTTCAAAAGATGTATCATTGAGAGGAATATAATAAAATGTCATATCACAATGGACAGATATAATAATAATATCATACTGTTTCATCATGTATCATATCACAAATGTCAGATAACATGTCACTGTCCTATCATATCACAATTGTCAGTGAATATATATCATATCATACTGATCTATCATATAGCAAATGGCAGATATCATATCATACTGTTCCATATTATCCCAAAAGTCAGATATCATATCATACCATTTCATCATATCCCAAATGTCAGATATCATATCCAGTGTTCAATCTAGGAAATTTTAGAGGGGTCATTTTGATTTGATTTCAGATGAAAATAAAACACTGCCCAATATTTCCCCATTCATGCAATGTTAAAGATGGCCAACTCTAGCTTTGGCAAGGGGCTGGTTGATAAAAAAAAGGAAAAAAATGGAAAACAGTGCAGATCCTGATCAGATGGCTTCTACACTGTTTTCTAAAGAGGATATGAGATTTCCATTAATGCGGTAAGTGTGACCAGCAAAGCCTCAGATCAGCCTGCGCATACGCGCAGTCTGATCAGAGCCTTAGCTTGTCGCTTGAATATTCTATGACTGTAAAGCTACTGACTGAACATCATTTGGCGTTGCTAAGCTTAACAGGAGGCTGCACAGGCACGTACGAGTCTATGCATGTCAAAATGCCACATTGTTGGAAATCAAATGTCGCGGCTCATATATCCAGGTTCAGCTGGACAAGGATTAACCAATAAATATGAAAAGAAGTTAAAAACTTGAAACCAGTACATTTGGGAGCAAGCTATTAATGTTAAATGAACAACAGAGGTTCTGATCAGTCTGTGCATTGCAGTCTGATCAGCATTCTGTTGTTCACTGCCCAGATAAAATAATAGCTTTTTTAATTACTTGCTCAAATCTACTTTTCAGTTTTATTTGTCCCTGTAGCTGAGCGGGCTACTTGAGTTTAATGTTGTCAATTCCAAAGACAGTTTTCTAATGTCATAGTCTATATAATATCACATCAGTATAGCAATTAGAACCGGCAAAATACAGGAAATAAAATCAATCCCTTTCTCTCAAGACTTAGATAAAAATATTTGATGATGTACATACATTATTAACTTTGCTCCTTTTGGGGTTTGATGATGCTAACAACGCTTGATACAAGGTCATATCACAAAGGACAGATATAATAATAATATCATACTGTTTCATCCTGTCTTAAATATCAGATATCATATCACAAATGTCAGATATCATGTCACTGCCCCATCATATCACAATTGTCAGTGAATATATATCATATCATACTGATCTATCAAATTGCAAATGGCAGATATCATCATATCCCAAATGTTAGATATCATATCCAGTGTTCAATCTAGGAAATTTTAACGGGGGGGGGGGGGGGGGGGGGGGGGGGGGGGGGGGGGGGGGGGGGGGGTCAGGTCAACTGATGTATCAAATTGCAAATGGCAGATATCATATCATACTGTTCCATATTATCCCAAAAGTCAGATATCACATCATACCGTGATGGGGGGGTCACCGGGGGGGGGGTCATTTTGATTCGATTTCATATGAAAATAAAACACTGCCCTATAGTCAAGGCTGCAAAACCCAAAAAGCCAAGACACCTAAGAAGAAGGCCGCTCCCAAGAAGTAAGAACATCACACAGACATATAAAAAAGGTCCTTTTCAGGACCATTCAACATACTAGAGAGAATCCTAAAAGTTGTTGTGCTGCCTCTCCCATATACAAAATCCCCACCCCTACCCTAACAATTTGTAGTCGTGTCGCTCGCACCGTACGATTAGGTTAGCACCAGGCACTCAAGGTAAGGACAAGGCGACCAGGCACACAAGCTTGGGGCTAGGCACTCAAGGTTGGGATCAGGAACGCAGGCACTCACTCACTCACTCACTCACTCACTCGTGACTTTTTTATGTTTGACTAGGGTTAGGGGCGACTTTTTGGATGTTTGCCTGTGCTTAGGGTTAGGGGTGACTTTTTGGACGTTTGACTATGCTCAGGGTTAGGGTAAGGGGTGACTTTTTGGACGTTTGACTATGCTCAGGGTTAGGGTTAGGACCAGGCAGGCACTTAGGGTTAGGATCAGGCTCTCAAAATTGGGGTTGGGGTGACGGCAATGGGTTTTTCTGACGGTCCCCCTATGTCCCTAGCCTTACCGCAGCCCTAGCCCTAAACCCTAGCCCTAACCCAGCCCTAACCCTAATCAAACCCTAACCCTAACCAAACCCTAACCCTAATAAAACCCTAACCCTAATCAAACCCTAACCCAACCTCTCATCTTACCCTAATCTTACCCTAACTGATATTTCCCCATTCTTGTAATGTTTAAGATGGCCAACTCTAGCTTGTGGAAGGGGCCATTTGATAAAAAAGGGGCCAATGGCCCCCTCTAGACTGGACACTGATATCACACTGTTTCATGGTATTACAATAATCATTCAAATATCATATCAAACTGTCAGACTACATCACAGATATCACACTGTTCCATCATATCACAAATGTCAGATATCCCATACACTGATCCATCATATGGGCGGCAACGTGTGAAAACCTGTCTTTGGGGGTTTGCGAACAACACAAGCCCAGACCAGCCTGAGCAGTCTGATCAATGCCTTTGTTATTCGCTTTTTGGAAAGTATCATATGTAAACTTGCTACAGGTGAAATTTCAATTTTCTAGCTAGTCTCTGTAGCTGAAGGGACTGGTTTGAAACTCGCTTTGTCTGAAACCCTGAAGACAGGTTTTCTCGCAATGAGGCCCACATCATATATACCAATTAAGTGATGTTGTGATATTTTAACCAGACCAATTCAATTATATACCAACTTGTGTTGTTTAAGCTTTGCATGATATCCACTATATGTAGCTTTATCTTTGCATGTTTTAAGAAGCCACATACAATTACATACCAACTTGCGTTGTTTAAGCTTTGCATGATATCCACTTTATGTAGCTTTGTATTTGTATGTTTTAAGAAGGCACATACAATTATATACCAACTTTGTGCTATTTTACACTGTGCATGTTTTTATAAAGAGAGATAAAATTATATAATACCAGTTCTGTGTTGTTTTAGTTCTGTGTGTTTGTATAGCCCCGAATGAGGTATCTACTGTAACTGTTCTAAACTTTCTAACACTAGTTACCTGCCAAAAAGGCCTGGACAAACAGTGCAAACCCAGATTGAAGCAGTCTGATCATGGTATTTCTTGTTTGCTATTCTGACAAGCATTTAGTGAATTCCCGCCTGAAAACCAACATTTTATATGAGAAGCTCAGAAGAGAAAGAGAAAAAGGTTTGAAACTTTAGAACATTTACCGTAGCTATAAACTGAGGACACATTTCATTGATTTTGTTTTATTCATAACACAAAACAAAATGTGTTGTAGAAACACTAACACCTTTTACATTCCGACTGATTTTCCCTTAAATACTCATACAATAAGCAGGGATTGTCTCGCTTATATTTCATTGGGTCACAGGTCGAACTTTCTAAATTTTTATATATTTCTCTCCCAGAAGATTGTTTCTATCTTAGTAAACAGTGAAGACCCAGATGAAATGCCGCATTATGCGGCATTTCATCTGGGTCTTCATTGTTTGTCAAAGTACCTGTTTACCAGCATCTAGATCGAAAAGGGCTAATGCCCCCGGAACATATGCAATTCACAGTATAGCTATATTGAACTATATTCATTTTCAAAAGTTGATCAAAGGTCAATTTGTTTGATTTGATTCTTTATGTCCCAGTCAACAATTTTTTAGCTATGTTGGGAGGAGTCTTCCTTGTTTGAACCGGTACTAGCAGAGAAAAAGTGTCCTGCTCAAGGACACAACGCAGTGCTGCCTGTGAAGCTCAATCCCCCAACCCCTCAACTCAGAGTCAAGCACTCTACCACTGAGCCTCTGCGCTCCAGATCAAAGGTCAAAGTCATATGTTATACAGTATATTTGAAAAATCTCTTTCCACAAGGTATAAACATATAATATCATAGCTCTAGGTAAATTCTCCTTAAAGTTATGATTATTTTTAACACTTCCCTCTACATGTATCACTATGGTGTAAGTTTGAATGCTTGTTTGTACTCTGTGGAATTTTTTAAAAATACTTTTCAAAACAATCTTTCAGTACTACCATTGTCAATTATTCCAAACAGTTTGGATCCAGATCAGGTGCAATGGTTAGTTGAGTTTGACATAGATCGCAACATTTTGCAATGGTTTAATCAAAAGTCTCCACTAGCTGGATTGAGTTTGGAAGTTAGTTGTTAGAAGTTAGCTGTTAAACATCAGGCCTATCGGCCAATCTGTTGAACCATCTCAATAAGACAGTTCAACAAGCGCTTTGACTACTGAATTAGCAAAAAAAAGCAATTTTACACACAAAATGTTTGTTAATCTGGACTAACGATCATATATCCAGACATATTCACTCCAACCAGTGTTCTATGTCAGCCATGGCAGCATCAAACCAATCATCTGAGTCCTCCCGATATTTCTCTTTAGAAACTCTGTCACCAATAAGCCCAATGTGATCCAAACCATCACTGGCCTGTACAGAGTCTTTGTTTCTCTTCAGATCACTAGCTATAATCTGTGACTGTATATGGCAAGAGTTCAGTTGTCCATCGATATTGTCTAATTCTTTAGCTACACATTCATCAACACACTTAGATATAATGTCAAAAGCTTCTCCAAACTCATCCTCACTAACAAACTGATTTTCTGATTTCCTTTCAGCTGGCTTTGTTTTTTTAGAGAAAGACATCTGTGTATCTCCAGCAACAATGTCAGCCTGTGAAATTCCAACACAAATGTCAGTCTGTGTATCTCCAACACAAATGTTAGCCTGGCTAAGAGATTTTGTCTGAGAAAATTCCCTAAAGCCAGTTCTCAATGAATCTATAGTACTAAAACCTTGAGATTTACTTCTTAAATGGTTACTAGTTACACAGGTTTTATTCATACTTTCATTTGTATAATTTGTGTTATTATGCCATTTGTAACAGGAACTATCTAATGCTTTATCTTTACTATCATAACAATCTTGCCTCATAACTTGAGGTACTATTCTGTCACCAGAAAATGCTCTGTAGAATTTGGTTGATCTTTCATTCACTTGCTCTAAGTCTTTCGGAAATGACATACTTCTCTTAAGCGCTGAATCCGATTTCAGTCTACGAAGCTCAGGTCTTCTAACTTCTGTATCAGCAGATACTTCCTCAGAACCATCCAAAACTGGAATGGTTCCATTTCCATCATCCCTAATATCATTTGTCCAGGTACTAACCCCATTACTCACAGAATGACCAAAACTCATTTGAGTTTTGGTCATTCTGGGAGTTATAGGGTTACAATCAACATCTCTACAGTTTTCATCTAACTTATCACATTTTCCTAAATTATCATCATCTTCATGGAATAACTCTGACATTAATTTATCCTCTGTATTATTTTCACAACATGGATCCTCTGACATGTCTGTACTAACATTCTGATCTGAGCGAGACATGTCATCAATAGCTCCCATTAGGTCATCAGCAAGCTGATGGAAAGGAGATACATCATCAGCTACTGAAACCTCAACATTTACTTTGGGAGTTTTACTGTTGCTATCATCAAGGGTATTATGTATTTCTTGACTTCCATTGTTTCTCTGATTTTCTTTGCCAGTGGAAGATTCTGGATACTTGTGACTTGCCACACTCTTTTCAACATTATTATTATCATCTGTGACATCACACATATCCTAAAAGAGAAGACATTGATAGCATAACTGATAAAAAATGTGACTCCTCTAGAGAAAACCTGTCTTCTGAGTTAGGGACCGGATAATGCTCAAACCAGCCCACTCAGCTGCAGAGACTACAGTGAAACCTGTCTTAAAAGGCCACTCTGATTTTGTTTGATTTGATTCTTTATGTTCCATCAACAATCTTTCAGTTATATAGGGACGGGTCTTCCTGGGTTGAACCAGTACTGAGCCAGGATTAATGTTCTTGCTCAAGGACATAAGGCAATGACGCAGGTGAGGCTCGAACCCGTGTTCCCTCAGTCTCAAGTCAAGCACTCTACCACTGAGCCACTGCGCTAATAGACAAAACAAAGGTCTTAAAGCCATGTGGTAGCTTAATGCATGTCAAAAAGTATTGTGGAATGCTCCGTTCTGCATTTTGACCTGCATTAAGCAATATTGGTCATGAAAACTTTTTTTTGTATTCTTTGAGTGGCTGCTTAAGACAGGTTTTACTGTAGCTAGAACATTGTAAGGTTGCATGTAGTCATTATAGTTTAGCTACCACACTTTTCAGAGAGCTAGCAACAAAGGTCCTGACAAGATTGCACAAGTGTGCAGACTGGTCTGCATCTTTGTTGTTGACAAGCAGTAAAATCAGGTTTTCTCACAATATAAAAGGCACAATTCTTTATTTTCAAATTTTCTGAATCCATCAAGTCTAGTAAATGTAATATTTTAAACTACATTGCTTTGAATGCTAACTTTGATGTCTTTTCATCAAACCCTTTGTCACATACAGATTTGTTTTTTCTAAATAACAAAATACCATATCTTTGCTAGAAAATAGGGGAGATTGACTTAAAGTAAGAAAGAGGGCAAAGATCCCGAACCAATACAATCGAGCACCACACCTGACCCAGGATACCAATGGGAAAGTGACAACTTCAAAATTAGACATCACAAACGAGAGCCAAGAGGTCAGCCCTTTCCCAACAGATGACCACAAGGTACCAATAAACAGACCGGCACAAAAGCATAACAAAAACAAGACAGAAATAACATAAATGATCCACAAAAGAAGCACCGCCTTGGAATGGTCAGTAAAAATATTTTACTGGAGGGCTTAAACCGGTTTCATGGCGCGTATACCTCACCCTTAGTTCAGATGTGGATCAAGACACATAGATGTTTAGTTTGCATGAAAGACCCCTAACTTATCAATGCATCATCTCCTTAAGCAAAATAGTGTAAACCAAAATCTGAAAGCTCCTGCTGGTTAGCTGTACCCTCAATATATTATGTGCTGTGCCACATCATGGTCCTACTGTTCATCAAGCTTTCAGCTTAGTCAGATGAAAACTGTTGAAGAAATTATCTACAAACAGAAAGTACCAGACGAACAGAGCAATGCTACAATCAGACCTTGAAATATCTTCAAAAAGATAAACTGCCCTCTTTCAAAAGATTATTACATTCATAATTTTCACTTGCACTGCAACCGGAGTAAACATAAGTGGGTGGAGTGGATTTTTTATAGTACTGCAGCACCACAACATAATGCATTATACTATTACCTGTTCGGAGTCTAGAATTGAGCCAGACCAAACACCTGTATGTCTTCTACTACTGATCGCTGTTAGTCTACTTTGCAGTGTCTTCTCTAAATCCAGTGTACTGTCAACCTTTTAAAAGAAGAATAATATTCAAATACAACTCTTTTGTTTTGTTTTCAAGAAAACAGATGTTACCCACCATCCTAAACTGTGCATGATGGTCATCAGTTTAACACTTTTCACTATGATTATTGTTGATACAATAAGTATGGAATTGTCCATTTTGTATTTTAAGGCGTTGCTGGTCCAAATTTCTATAAAACTATGTATTTCTGTCCCGGAAGATTGCTTGATCTTAGCAAACAGTGCATAGCCTGATGAAATGCGACCTTATGCCAAAGTATCTGTTTACCAGTATCCAGAATGAAAAGGGTTAATGTCAGAATTTCAGTGATTATTCAATAACAACTTCAAATCTATACTGGGCCAGATTTTCAATTTTATTCCAAGAGTGACCATATATAAAAGTAAGTAAGGGTGCAAAGATCAGGAATCGATAAAATCAAGTACCACACCTGACCCAGGATACCAATGGGAAAGTGACAAACTCATAGTAGACACCACAAACGAGAGCCAAGAGGTCAGCCCTTTCCCAGCAGGTGACCCCAAAGCACATATAAACAGACGCGCACAAAGACATAGCAAACACAAGACAGAACAAAAACATGAAAGATCCACAAAAGAAGTACCGCCTTGAAGAAGTCAAGATTACCAAATCCTGAAAAACTCTTGATTATGTCCCATCCAATTTTGATTAAATTCTATCTACAGACAACAGTTTGCGAAATTCTATAAACAATATCTCAGAGAGATAACCTGTGATAGTCCAAGCATCTAACAGGGTATAAAAGTCTCCGTGTCACTCATAGAAACCAGAGGACCATAAAGTCCAGAAGCACGGAGGATAGACAGACCCAGATGCCAGAGTTATTGCATATATATGAGCCACGACATGAGATTTCCAACAATGTGGTATGTGCGACCAGCAAAGGCTCAGACCAGCCTGCACATACACGCAGTCTGATCAGAGCCTTTGCTAATCGCTTGAATATTCTGTGAATATAAAGCTACTGACTGAACATCACTGAGTTTCTAAGCTTAAAAGGAGGCTGTACAGGCTCGTCTGAGTAAATCCATGTCAAAATGCCACATTGTTGGAAATCTCATGTCGCGGCTCGTATGGCTCTACCGTGCTAGTTTACCTGTGATAGCCCAAGTATCTCCTGTCTAAAGGTCTCACTGTCACTCATAGAAACAATATCTCGGATAGCTTTACTCACTGATCTTATACTTTTGTACACCAAGGTACGTGTCTGAAAACAAGTAGCAGTACACATATGACTTTAGTGAAGATATTGTAAAAATTCTTAAGCATCTTTATAATCTACAGAAATTTCTAAGAGACTATTTTAAAATATCTAACACTAGACAATTAGGGCCTAGACAACCAGTCCAAACCAAGCATGGACTACTAAAGGAGTAGTCTTATGTCTGTTAACCTGATAACAAAAATTGAAAATTCTCATCTTGATATAAATAAAAGGAAAGTACAGTAGATGTTCTAAAAATTTCAAACATAAGAATAAGAACCCATCATTGGTGTGAGGGGTGAATAAAAAAATCCTTCCCTCATTTTAACATTTGCCATCACTCAGCATGCCTCCTGATGTCAAAAGGTGACTCTTAGAATGAGGTTTTCTATCCTACCCTAACACTCATGATATAATTCTTATATTCTCCCATTCCAGATAAAGATACCCGAGATTTTCCCTTAGTACAGTATAGAACTTATTTTATCAGTTACCTTTCATATAAACTATAATGTTGTACGTTGCCTGATAAATGTTGTCTATCTCACGGCATGTGCCTTAAACAGATCATAATGACATTGCACTTTTTGGATGACATCGGTAATGACCCTGAATCAACACAAAAATCTAAAATAACATAATAATCGCTAGTTTGAAGAATGAAATAATGGGTAAACTGATAAAGAGAATACCAGGTTTGCGTCTATTGATATCAAGTCTACCAGGCTCGGCTTTGAGAACACATGTTGAATCGCTCAGCAAGCCTCGCGATGTCAACAAGTGTTCTCAAAGCCTTGCCTGGTAAACTTGATATCAAAAGACACTCACCTAGTATTCTTTATATATAACCCAAGACATCACATGATGTCTGCACATAGTCCCTAAGTTAAAGAGTAATATTAAAGTGATGTCACCATGTTATGTGACATCTTAGCATAGTCAGGAACTTATATTCAGATAAAAATGCAGAATTATAAGGTGAGTAAGAAAAAGAATACAGCATTTGTGTGATGTGAGGGGTGAATAGAACATTTTTTCCCTCAGGGTCACCATTTGTCATCATTCAGCATGCTTAAGCCTGTTGATCCTCCAGAGATGGAATTCCACCACCACCCCACCCCCTTCACACTCATGATAGATTCTTATCAACTTTCCATTTATCCTTGCTTAGTGCTGTTTCAACCCAGGAAGATCCGTCCAGACATAACTGAAATATTGTTGACTGGGATGTAAAGAATCAAATCAAACAAACTTATCATCTTTCACCTTTGCCCTTTTATCATAGTATTTATAGAAAAGGTTTTAAAACCTAAATTAAAATTCTTTGGATATTTATTCATTGAGAGTCTGTACTAGCCCCTAACAGAAATAAATAGGGGGATCAACAGATCTTGCAAAGGCAAGCAATTGTTTAACAAAGACCATAAAAAAAAGCTTTCCCTACAGTATTGTTATACATGCATTAATTCACCATAATAATCTTCTTGGGGGAAATCAACCCAATGTGAAACTTACTCCATTTACTTCACATTACATTTATTTTGGGGGTCTCATTTCATTTCTTATGAAATCAAATCTAATTCCTCAGGGGATTTCATTTTATTACTTATGAAATTGAATATGAATTTCCCCCAATATGTCATCTACAAACCACTGGATCTATCAGTCAGGACTTGCCTGCTAGACCTTGGGGGTTCTTAGTAGGGCTGCCACGTTTACGAAATTTGGTAAACGTTTACACGAGTTCCAGTAACCGAAACGGTACCGTTTAAACGTAACTTCCAGATTGATTTTTTTTCATTATGCAGATCGGTAAAATAGCCGATATTTTCCCTAAAAAACCTTTGAAAAATGTACCTTGTGCGAATATTCGAAATTGTTTCTAGTTGGGTGTTGCGATAGAACTTATTTCAAGTAATTGGAAAGTGATTGCAACATGCGCAACTCGTACATTACGGACATTTTCTTCAGTTGCAAGTGTGTAATTAATGAGTGGACACACACAAGACATAACTGCGAATCGTCACGTACGCATCAATACACACGCCGACAGGAAGTAAACAAAAACAATCACATCTTCTTCCAATATAGTGCATGACATTCTCTGAAGCATTGTCGCATGCGTCTCTTCTTTGCCTTTACATTAATAACTGTTAAAATGCAGGAAAATAATTGTTCCAAGCAGTGGCTGAGTGAGACAATATTCGGGACATTTTTATGGCCCGTTGAGCATGTCCGTCATAATTTCTTATTGCAGTAGATACCAGGGCCGTCGCCACGTATTTAAAAGTGGTCCAGCGGAGGAAGCCATCGAGTGCCGAAGGCACGAGAGCATGAGAGGGAAAATTTTTGAATTTTGAGCGCTTCTATGTGCGCTTTTAATGGGTTTTTAATGCGTGTGGGACCAGATTTTGGTCGTTTTGGTCACAAAGATATTTCTTGTCGCGTGAGAAACCGAATGCTGGACAAAAATGTTTTCAGACATTTACAAGGTTGTTTTTTTTTACTTTTTCTCCAGCATGTTTCTTTGACATTATTTCATCTATGTCCCCGCAGGTTTTAGCAAAGTACTTTAGCACTGATCCTTGGTGGTACTTCAAAGAGTCATGTTTTCGAAAAGATATGTATACACCTATAGTCTAGCGTCTTTTCAATTGGAAAACCCGTTAAGGATGCAGGCTTCATCTATGTTTTGGCTTCGGTAGGCATAACCGGGGGCATAACATGAGATCTTTCGCTTCATCGTAACAACGGCTAAACACTTCTTTGCTCAGGATTCTTAAAGTCGAGTGGACGTAGGGGGTGGGGGCCGAAAAGTCTTTGGCTGAATTGGAACAACAGACGGGACTCGTATATCCGTAGCGGAATGCATTGTAATTACACTGGCTCACGATCCTCATATAAATGTAAAGTCAACACGTTTAAAACATAGGACATTCAAAATTTGAAGTATAGAATGTTGTGTTAAAATTAGCTCTGCAGTTTTTGTGCAATTAAATATAAAATAATAAATAATCACCAAAATAAATTTAACCATAATGAAGATTGATTCATAGAGATTCTGGATCTGGAATTTATTTTGATAAAAAATATGAGAATTTAGTGTTATTAGTAAAAACAAAATGGAAATATAGGAAAAAATACAGAAATTTACAGTTAGAATACTCAGCCAAGTGAACATATTGTGTAACTGTGCTCCTTACCTGGACAAAAATCTACCTGGATTACCTGGATTAATTTTGTGCCACACTTACACTACTTAAAAGACATACAGAAACATAAAAATGAGTGACAAAGTAAAACAAGGCAAGGACAATGAAAAAAAGAAACCTGGAATTTCCTCTAGTCACACAACACCAGCCAAAGCTAAGAGAACTTTTAGTGAAGTGTCTAACTCCAGTGCGGAAGAGATTACGCTGTTAAGTCATCATATGGAAGACTTGACTCAAGAACTTAAGACAATTGGACAAAATGTGAATGAACTAAGAGATAAGTCACAAGACATGATGACAAAGGCTGACATGAAATCATTTATAACAGCAACTGTAGAAGATATAATGGCTGAGATAAATAAGAATATAGAATTGACAATAGACATCAAAGTTAAAGAAAGGACAAAAAAATTTAGAGAAGAACTGGACATGTTACGTGAGGAAAATGACCATCTTAAAATCAAAATCTCTGATATACAAAAAAACAGAGATACAGTACAAAAAACAGCCAACATGGCACTAGAGAAGGCGAATCAGAATGAACAATATTCTAGAAAAAACAACCTTAAGATAATGGACATACAGGAAGAGGCAGGCGAGGATGAAAGTACATTGTTGACCAAGGTATCAGACCTGCTGTCACATCAAGATGTCACACTAGCTCCACAAGAGGTGATAGCCATCCACCGTATACCAGGAAAGCCTGGAAGTCCCAAGCCTGTGCTGATGAAAGTCACAAACACTTCCACAAAGACAAAAATCATGAAAAAAAGACGAGCAATGAAATCAGCCGGCCACCGCTTAGTGGATGATGTCACAAAACTAAACTCCGTATCAATACATAGACTCTCGGAACATTCTTCAATTGAACAAGCCTGGTATTACAATGGTGCAGTGTATGGAAAAACATTGACTGGAAGAAAACTCAAATTTGACATACATGATGACATTGGTAGTGTCATTAAAAACACAAAAAATTACAGATAAACTGCAAAAAATGTCCGCCATCTGCACTATTGCCTGCTGATGTACCTCAATAGCTACTACTGCAAGCAATATGGACACAGACCAGACTGCTCCACTTGGATCAGTCTGATCAGGGTTCATACATGTTTGGGGAGATTATTCTGAAATCGGTCTGAAATGAAACAATTATTTACAGTATAGCGGAGGACTTCGGCAGGTGATGAAGGATAGTTCGATATCTCATACTGTTATACCATTCCAGAGTTTGTTTTTGTTCTTTTGTTTTTCTCCTTTCCTCTGTGATGTTGCATATGGAATTATGTGGAACATATTCTATCTCTGAGGATTAAGTATGGATTTATGATTAAGATATCATATGGGTATGTTATTTTCAATGTTTTCTTTCTCTATTCATTAAACTTAAAATCTAGCAGATAACAGAGTATATATAACATTAAAAAATACTCTCTCAAAAAGCCCAAAGCATCATTATGTTTACAGGGTTCCAGATCAGTGGTCATTCTAACTCTCCTTGGCTTAATTAATCTCTGTCTTTTTTATGACCTGGATTTAATGTCATTAAGTGGAGGAAAAACAGCCTAGATCCAGATCAGTTGGCTTCATTAAAAGCCAGCTGATCTTGATTTGTGCCATTTTTCAAGAGAAGGATGTGAAATTTTGAAAAGGCTATGCTGACAGTATGCCTTTTTGGATCAAATACGGTAACCCATAATTGTTAGCATATATTCAATGTCTTGTTTCTAATGGAGTGGTACGGTTGTTTGTTGTGGATATAACCTCATCATGTGAAAGAAAAACAGTCTGGACCCTTAGCAGCTAACTTCATCAGAAGTCAACTGATCTGGATCTGACACTGTTCTTCAACATTGAAAGAATACATTTGGGTTGAATACGGTAATCTTAAATCGTTTAGCTGATCCTTAACCTTTAAGGCGCCAATCGCAACCTAAATTGTCTGCTTTTCTCGTCTGCTTCAATGTTTGGGAAGCCTCTTTGACAAACAGTGAGGGCCCGGATCAGGCTGCTCCTATAGGAGCAGTCTGTTCTGGGTCCACAATGTTTTTGCTTCAATAATTAATATGTTGCTAGGCAATTATTTGCAGCAGACAACTTCAGCAGACTACATTGTTAAATGCATTTTTTTTTTTCTTGGCCCCAACCAAGTGGAGGAAAACAGCCTAGATCAAGATCAGCTGGGTTCATTAAAAGCCAACTGGTCTGGATTTGTGCCATTTTTCAAGAGAAGGTTGTGAAATTTTGAAAAGGCTATGCTTACAGTATGCCTTTTTGGATCAAATACGGTAACGCATAACTGTTAGCATATATTCAATGTCTAGTTTCTAGTGGAGTGGTACGGTTGTTTGTTGTGGATATAACCTCATCATGTGGAAGAAAAACAGTCTGGACCCACAGCAGCTGACTTCATTAGAAGTCAATTGATCTGGATCTGACACTGTTCTTCAACATTGAAAGAATACCTTTGGGTTGAATACGGTAATCTTAAATCGTTAAGCTGATCCCTAACCCTTAAGGCGCCAATCACAACAAAAATTGTCTGCTTTTCTCGTCTGCCGAAATGTTTGGGAAGCCTCTATGGCAAACAGTGTTGGCCCGGATCAGGCTGCTCCTATAGGAGCAGTCTGTTCTGGGTCCACAATGTTTTTTTGCTTCAATAATTAATATGTTAGTGATGTTAGGCAATTATTTGCAGCAGACGACTTCGGCAGACTACACTTTCAGATGCATTCTTTTTTTTTTTTTTTTTTTCTTGGCGCCAACCAAGTGGAGGAAAAACAGCCAAGATCCAGATCAGCTGGCTTCATTAAAAGCCAGCTGGTCTGGATTTGTGCAATTTTTCAAGAGAAGGTTGTGAAATTTTGAAAAGGCTATGCTGACAGTAGGCCTTTTTGGATCAAATACGGTAACCCATAATTGTTAGCATATATTCAATGTCTAGTTTCTAGTGGAGTGGTACGGTTGTTTGTTGTGGATATAACCTCATCATGTGAAAGAAAAACAGTCTGGACCCACAGCAGCTGACTTCATTAGAAGTCAACTGATCTGGATCTGACACTGTTCTTCAACATTGAAAGAATACCTTTGGGTTGAATACTGTAATCTTAAATTGTTAAGCTGATCCCTAACCCTTAAGGCGCCAATCAAAACAAAAATTGTCTGCTTTTCTCGTCTGCCGAAATGTTTGGGAAGCCTCTATGGCAAACAGTGTTGGCCCGGATCAGGCTGCTCCTATAGGAGCAGTCTGTTCTGGGTCCACAATGTTTTTTTTGCTTCAATAATTAATATGTTAGTGATGTTAGGCAATTATTTGCAGCAGACGACTTCGG
Organism: Loripinus fragilis; assembly: GCA_964019695.1. NCBI lineage: Eukaryota > Metazoa > Mollusca > Bivalvia > Lucinida > Lucinidae > Loripinus > Loripinus fragilis. The sequence continues at coordinate 130,476,832 of OZ026514.1, forward strand.
CAGACTACACTTTCAGATGCATTTTTTTTTTTTTTTTTTTTTTCTTTTTTTCTTGGCGCCAACCAAGTGGAGGAAAAAACAGCCAAGATCAAGGTCAGCTGGCTTCATTAAAAGCCAGCTGGTCTGGATTTGTGCCATTTTTCAGGAGAAGGTTGTGAAATTTTGAAAAGGCTATGCTGACAGTAGGCCTCTTTGGATCAAATACGGTAACGCATAACTGTTAGCATATATTCAATGTCTAGTTTCTAGTGGAGTGGTACGGTTGTTTGTTGTGGATATAACCTCATCATGTGAAAGAAAAACAGTCTTGAACCATAGCAGCTGACTTCATCAGAAGTCAACTGATCTGGATCTGACACTGTTCTTCAACATTGAAAGAATACCTTTGGGTTGAATACGGTAATCTTAAATCGTTTAGCGGATCCTTAACCTTTAAAGCGCCAATCGCAACAAAAATTGTCTGCTTTTCTCGTCTGCTGAAATGCTTGGGAGGCCTCTGTGGCAAACGGTGTGGACCCGGATCGAGCTACTCCTATAGGAGCAGTCTGTTCTGGGTCCACACTGTATTAATTTGTCAGTAATATTAGGCAATTATTTGCAGCAGACAACTTCAGCAGACTACATTTTCGGATGCTTTTTTCTTGGCTGTTTGGTAGCTGTAATTATAAAGTCATCATTGGGACGAAAGCAGTCTGGATCCGAAGCAGCTGGATTCTTCAGAAGGCAGCTGATCTGGACCTAAACTGCTCTCAAGCCGAATGAAGGAATCATGAAAATTGGATTGAATACGATAATCTATTAACTTTTTAGCTGGACTTGGTATCTAAGAGGCTTTCGATACAGAAAACAATGTCATTCACTATGCCCCCTGGTTTTTAATGTGAAACATAGCCTTGTGTGCATATACAGTATATAAACATAGATATATTGTACTTTACTGGCCTTTTCGCACTCGCAGTGGCAGGGACCAAATGATCCTAACTTCTGCGAGTGAGAAGAGACCTGAAACATTACTACTGTCCTGTTACTCGATAACTTCTTTTTAAAGTTAATACTTACAACCAAAAACCCAGTTTTGGAATGTGGATTTTGTTTAACTGCTCTGTACATGTATTTTTTTTTTTTTTTTTTCTCAACCTCTGAGCCTCCTTGGACCACTCTTGTATTTCGTTTCGGCAAGATGGAATCTAGGGAGGTGTACTGAGGCAAGATGCACACTAAGAGCTCGCGCTCATGGACCTCTTGTTTGAGAAAATAAGAGATACCATACTTGTGCAACTGCCCAATTATAACTATATCGGAATTTCTTAAGCCTGAGGCGGGGCCGAATATTGGCTCTTTCCCAATCGAAAATGAGTAAAAGCTTCTCCAATTGGTGTATACAATTCCCAATTTCATGGCAAAATGAAAGACAGAATAGACCCTGATTAGCCGACTCCCTAGAAGCCAGCTGATTGGGATTTTCACTGTCTCTTATACAGAATTTATTCATTTCTATCTGTATAGAGAGTAAAATTTTTGCTATGAAGTATTATTGGACCCCTGGCATGTGATTTCCAACAATGTGGCATTTTGACATGTGTAGACTCAGACGAGCCTGTGCAGCTGCATTTTATGCTTATACACTCAAAATGCTGTCTGGCCGGTAGCTAAATATTCATAGAATATTCAAACGACCAGCAAAGGCTCTGATCAGACTGCACGTATGTGCAGGCTGGTCTGAGGCTCTGCTCATCGCGCATGACACATGGTTGGACGCCTCATGTCGAGGCTCTTTTCTATTTTGATTCACAATGTAAGGACTTCATGATCAGGATCATTCTGATTGGACTCTGAACTAGGTAGTCCCTCTAATCCCGAAGCCATTTTTTTTAGCGCCAATGTACCAATTTAACTCTGGTTCTATACTTCAAATACTGTGCTTGACCTATTAAGATGGCATTTTTACATATCTACACATTGGGTGGTTTTTGAGCTGTAAAAGATATGTATTTTTACTTAAGAACCAGTGATGAAATTCCTTGTAGGTTTAATTAGACTTGTCCTGATGATGAGAAACTGCGTGCATCATGGACACTTGCTTCATTGGAGGCAGCTGATCAGGATCTACACAATTTCCCAAGGGTGGAAGTAAAGTTTTAGGAAAATGATGTACACAGTGCTCTTACTGGGTCAAGTACAGTAGCATTTTTCGGTACAAGCTAGTAAATACATTTCTATCATTTTGAAACATTTAAAGAAGTATATATATATATATGTATATGTGTGTATGTGTGTATGTATGTGTATATATATATATATATATATATATCCCATCTGATTATAGTGAATAAAATAATGTTGAATTGTGCAAAAACTGCAAAACATTTTTGAACTCTTTGTAAAAATGCTTTTCACCTGTTGTAAAATTTTTGACCCGGCAACACTTTATGCTGACACATACTATACAAAATGCAGAACATCATGTAAATGGCTGACTTAAAAATATTTTCATACAACACACAAGGACTTGGGGGAATTAATAAGAGAACTGATATTTTTGAGTTTTTAAAAGCAAAACGGATGGACATCTATTGTTTACAGGATACACACTTCACTAAAACTGATGAATTTTTTATTAGAAATCAGTGGGGAAGTGACTGTATTTTCAGTAGTTATAAATCCAATGCAAGAGGAGTAGCTATTCTTTTTGGGAAAAATATAGACTATAAAATACACAAACAGATCTCAGATGAGACTGGAAATTATATTATTCTAGATATAACAGTAAATAATCAAAGGTTTACCTTAGTGACCTTATATGGACCAAACTCAGATAATACATCCTTTTATGAAAATATATTTAAACACATAGATGAAATTGGCAATTCAGATTTTACAATATGTGGAGATTATAATTTGGTTCTTGACCCCAATATGGATAGTTATAATTACAAACATGTTAATAACCCAAAAGCACGTGACAAACTTTTAGGCAAAATATATGAAAAAAACATTGTAGATCCCTTTAGAGAAATGTTTCCTTTAAAAAAATGCTATACATGGCGGAAAAGAAACCCTCTAAAACAAGCTAGGCTTGATTATTTTTTAGTGTCAGAAACAACCATGCAATATGTAAAACAAACAAAAATTGAGTCCAGCTACAGGTCGGATCATTCTCCTATTGTTTTAGAATTACAATTCACAAATTTTAACCAAGGAAAAGGCTACTGGAAACATAATAACTCCTTACTTTCAGATAAAGATTACTTAAAAATAATAAATAAAAGAATATGCGAGATAAAAGCACAATATGCACTGCCAGTTTATAATTTTGATGATATCAACAATATTCCTGCTAAAGATATACAATTTACTATCAACGACCAACTGTTTTTAGATGTGCTGCTAATGGAACTTCGAGGAACTGCAATCTCATACTCAAGTCATAAAAATAAATTAAAAAATATAAGGGAACAGGAATTATTATCTAACATAAAAAAAATAGAGCACAATTTAAATGAAAGTAAACTTGAAGAATTAGAAAATTACAAAACAGAACTATACTCTATTCGACAAGAAAACCTTAAAGGTAGCATGATCAGATCTAAGGCTAAAGATATAGACCAAGGAGAAAAACCAACCAAATATTTTTGCAATCTTGAAAAACATAACTTTATATCAAAAACAATGACCCAATTACAAAAGGACGATGGAACTATAATATCAGAACAGCAAGAAATATTAAAAGAAGCTGAAAACTTTTATAAAACTCTGTATCAAAGTCGAGATAGTGATCTAGAGGACATAGATCTTGAAGAATATGTCAAAATTAATGATATGAAAACACTATCTGATGAGCAAGCAAATAATCTAGAAGGACTTTTGACATATGAAGAAATCTCAAAAACTTTATACAACATGAAAAATGAAAAAAGTCCAGGCATAAGTGGCTTTGCTGCAGAATTTTTCAAAGTTTTCTGGAAAGATATAGGCCAGTTTGTACTGAGGTCCCTTAACTATGGTTACATGAAAGGGGAATTGTCAATTTCACAAAAACAAGGGGTGATTACTTGTATCCCAAAAGAAAATAAGCCCAAGCTATACCTAAAAAATTGGCGACCCATTACCCTCTTAGACACAGTTTATAAAATTGCATCAGGTTCTATCGCAAACAGAATAAAACCAAATCTAGACAGTCTCATAGATAAAGACCAAACAGGATTTATTCAGGGCAGATATATGGGTGAAAATACACGCCTTTTATATGACTTAATAAACCATACCGAACAAAAAGAAATTCCTGGACTTCTACTTTTAATAGACTTTGAAAAAGCCTTTGATTCACTGTCATGGTCTTTTATACGCAAGGCTTTAAAATTCTTAAATTTTGGTGAATCATTTAGAAGATGGATAGATGTTTTTTATAAAGGTATCTCATCTGCAGTAATACAATGTGGACACTTATCATCCTGGTTTCAAATAGGGCGTGGCTGTCGACAAGGGGATCCTCTGTCACCTTACATTTTCATAATTTGTGCCGAATTTTTATCAACAAAACTACGAAAAAATAAAAATATAAAAGGAATTAAAATTGAACTCAAAGAATTCAAAATATCTCAGTTTGCAGATGATACAACCGTTATTTTAGATGGGTCAGATGACTCCCTTAATCATACCCTTGAAGAATTAGAAAAATTCTCAAAAATATCAGGGCTGAAAATAAATTATGAAAAAACACAAATTGTATGGATAGGCTCCAAGAAATACAGTTCAGACACTATAAAAACTAAATGGAAATTGTCATGGGGGAAAAACACTTTCAAATTATTAGGAATAAATTTTAACACAGATCTTGACAAGATGGCTAAAGGAAACTATACAGAGAAAATCAAACTTTTAGAAAAAACAGCAACTCAATGGCAGCGCCGAATGCTATCACCCCTGGGAAAGGTGACAGTTATAAAAACAATGCTTATTCCAACATTAAATCATCTTTTTATTACACTCCCAAACCCTAGTGAATCAATAGTTAATGAAATAAATAATATTCTATTTACTTTCCTGTGGAATAAGAAAACCAAACTTAAAACCTCAATCTGCGTAAAACAGTATTCTGAGGGGGGACTAAAAATGATAAACATAAAAGCCTTTATTGATGCATTGAAGCTTACTTGGCTCAGACGGCTCATTACCTATGACAGTAAATGGCAACATTTTATTAAATCATATATTGACTTAAACAAATTAATGGGTTGCCATTTAAATTACATAGAGCATTGCAAAAAAAGTCTCAAAAATCCATTCTGGGTGGATGTCTTAAATGCATTCATAAAAATTAACAGTGAAAAGGTCTTAAATGAAGACCAAGTCCTTAAATGCCCTTTATTTTATAATAATAACATTAAAGTAGGTGGAACACACATATACTATACAAACTGGTATAAAAAAGGTATCAAATACATTAATGACTTAATCAAAGAAGATGGGGAATTTTACACTCTAGAAGAATTTATAGAAACGACAGGAATACAAACAAATCATTTACAGTATTACGGAACACTGCGAGCCATAAAATTATATCTAAAATATGTCAATGTAAAAATTAATAGTAAAAATCAAAATCCCATTATACCAAACCATATCCATCCACTCTTAAAGCAAAAAAAGGGTTCACAAGCTATGTATCATATCCTTAATCAAAATAAAGATATACCAACTGGAAAATTAACCTGGAATAAGGCATACAACTTCACAGATGAAGACTGGGCTAAAATATATGCACTTCCTTTTGAGACAACTAAACACTCTGCTGTCCGTTGGTTCCAAATAAGTATCAACCACAAGATCTTGGTGACAAATAAAATTCTTCATAATATGAAAGTTAGAAATGATGCATTATGTTATTACTGCCATTCATGTGATGAATCTATTAACCATCTTTTCTGGAGCTGTGACCGAATCCAAACATTCATAAAAAAAGTAACAGGTTGGCTGAATGCATATGGAATTGACTGTTCACCTACTGAAAATGGTTTATATTCGGTTGGGAACGAGGAAAAACTAAATCAAAAATACTTAACTTCATACTTTTATATACCAAATATTATATTTACTGTACTCGATGTAATCAACAGTCTTTATTCTTGGAAGTGTTTAAGAGAAAACTTTTTTTTATGTATAAAACACACATGGAGATAGCCATTAACAATAATGATCTAACGAAATTTGAGAAGGAATGGAGTCAATTTTTGCCACTAGTAAACAGTATAGATGCATAATTATCAACCCAAAAACATTGTTTTATGACACTCTACGGTGTTAAAATAGAGAAAAGTCCTTTTAAAAAAAAAGTAAGCAAGATAATTGTCAGCACAACAATCATTCATGCCTTGTTGCCGGGCCAGATTTTCCTTCCTTTTTGTTTTTTTCTCTCTCTTCTATTTTTCTTCCTTTTTTACTCATTCTGTCTATCCATCTTTCCTTTTTTTTCTCTGTTTTTTCCTTTATGTTGTTGTTGTTGTTGTTGTAACTTACATATTTTTGTAATATCCCATACAGTCTCTCTTGTCTAGGGTGCAGGGGTGTGGAAATAGTAAAATTTTCTACTTGTCCAGGAACAAGTAAATGGCCATAATGTACTTGTCGAAAGAAATTTTACTTGTCCGATAGTACAGATTAGCTTATTCCTATCTGTGCTTAAACAATTTACACTTTAGAAAACATTATGAAACCATGCAGATATCAACTCTCTTGTAAACAGTGTAGATCCAGACAAGCTGGCTTCTGAAGAAACCAGCTGATCAGGATCCACACTGTTTTCAATGCAACATGTGAACTCGTAATAAATTATCTAAATATGAAATACAAAATTTTATCAACTTTATAACAAATTTTGCACTTGTAAATTTTCAACTAGTCACCAGGTCGGACAAGTCCGGCATAGCATTTCCACAGCCCTGCCAGTGTGTATACCCTTGAACTTTTTGGTTACTGTAAAGGCGGCACCTCATGAATACATAATTAGGTCTGGTCTAATACAAGGTAAAAGCTGAAAATGAGGTGTGGTATCTGTTTATTGTTTAACATAAATATAGACGCAGACAGTGTAGACCTAGATCAGACTGCTCCAATAGGAACAGGCTGACCTGCATCTACACTGTTTGTTAAAGAGGCTTAAGAATTGTTCAGCAAACAACAAAAACATACAACTTTTAGTGATAGGCACCTGAAAGGTTACTGCATAGACTTTCATGGAATGCCCACACATTTATGCGGCTCAAAAAGCTTAATAACTTTTTACCAATTATTAACAAAACCTGATTTCCCTTCCTTATTAGAAGAAACAGCCAAGCCACGACCAGATATGAATAATTAAGTTGCTGCCTTTACAGTTAAGCAGAAAGTCTATTAATTTATTATACACTGATTTTATTTAAAAATGGTAGTTTGTAAGGTGTGAGAGGGGGATGGTCCTCCCCGACCCCCTACACACCAATGGACGGGGAGAATAAAGCAATAACAACTAAAAAAAAAAAAAAAAAAAAAAAAAAAAAAAAAAAAAAAAAAAAAAAAAAAAAAACGTTTAAAACATACTTTGTCGCCCGACACCTGAATTATAAGAAGAAAAGAACAATAAAATATTATGTCAATTTGAGGGAATGAAACTGGATCACAGAAATTATCTGGATCTCAACGATAAGACCTGTCTTCAGGGTTTCCGACCATGCAAGGTTCAAACCAACTTCGGACCCAATATACATACTGGGTCCGAGAACCAACCTACTCAGTTACAGAGATTAGTTCAGTAGAATGCTGAAATATCGCGTGTAGCAAGTTTATCAATTATACTTTCCTAGGAGCGAACAATAAAGGCGCTGATCAGACTGCGCAGATGTGTAGGCTGGTCTGCGCCTTTGATGTTCGCATGCAGCTACGTCAGGTTTTCTCTCGACACGGTTCCTAAGAATGATAACGTCCACTGCATGAATTTAAGACCATCAGATTATGAAATTAATCAGGTGTCATTATAATTTTCCATTGCTTTCACACCTTGGCTAGTTCGGTCTATTGATGACACGCGCAACGAGTGTTATTGATAATTGCATCAATAAATTTTGGCAGATTGAATAAAATCAGACTAAAAAGTAAAATGAGCTGAAACGAGAAAAAAGGACACGGCGGAAAGCATACTCGTCCAAAAAAGTGGTCCGGCGCTCGCCGTCCTGCGGGACCGGCGACGACGGCCTTGGATACTTAATCAAATACAGCAGAACAATCAATCTGATTGATGATCCAGATGGAGATGTGACGTATCACTGTTTAAGAGAATATTTTTTTTCATTAGGAAATGCTATTAATTAACCACGAGGCTTGACAAAGTTCATGTAAACGGTAGGTCAATTTTGTAATTGTTTATAGCAGAAACACGAAACGGTGCCGTTTACACGTGTAAACGTGGCAGCCCTAGTTCTTAGCTCACCTTGGCTAGCTGCCAGGACTGGCCAGGCCCTGGGTTCCAGGCTGGACTGCCCATCAAGACTGATCTTGAAATGGTTTTGTCAATTACCTTTTGAACATGGCTGACCTGTCACGATAGGCCAGGAGTCTGACACTAGCTTTGGACTGGTGCCAGGCGGTTTTAGCTCGCTTGTCTAGCCCCCAGGATCAATCCTGATATAGCATTGCACTAACTAGATACTGATTATCTAATAAGGCAGCTAGAAGTCTCACTGCCAGGATTGTGGTGCTGCCCGCCACCTGTTTGATAGATAGATTTACTAAACTTATACAATCACTCCCTGCCTGCTTTCAAGATACTGAGTTACACAGTACGAGGCTAGTCTTAGGATAATCACAGCTGGGTTGATCTTTTTCGTCAAATGTAGTAGGACGTAGTATATGTATTTTACAATAAAAAGAAAAACAGACTAAACTCTTACTTGTTCTTAAACCTCATATAAAAATCATGTTTAGGTGAGCACAAGACATCACTGACAATTACAGGCTTTTAGTTAATAATAATTTTCTCATTTCTCAACCAAAACATATGTTGTGGGTACTCAAAAGAACAGTCTCAATGAGACGGTTCTTTTGAGCACCCAAAACATATGCTAAAACTTATGGGTAAGAAAATATTCACAATTTTACGCTGGAAGTTTTGTTCATCTAAACCTGTGCAATTACCTTGCCTTTCTCTGCCCATGACTGCAGAGCTTTAGCTAAAGATTCTCTCAATGTACACTTCAGCTTCTCACTGGTCTTGTCTAGGATCACATTCAAATGTCTCTGCACAAAAGCAAAATCTGAAACAATACCATCCATGTTCACCATTATTTTGTTGTGTTAGGGTTTTAACCTGAAAAGTTTGTTTTTTATAAGAATTGTTATAATTGCCTTAACCCCAATAATTAGGCCATTTAAAAACATCAAACCAACCACCTCAATATATAGACACCAATCACTCAATCAAGAATCATATTGTGACCGCTAATCGGGTGTCATTTTCTTGCAGCAAATATACATATGAAGTCACTCTGGTGTGTAACAATCAAACTGGCGGGCACAAAGAAATTGTGATCACCATGCGTGACCTCAATATTGGCAGTTGCATTTCAAATTTTACAGGGGATTTTAATAGCAATTTCGTTGATCGTGACCGATGAATCTCTTCTAAATTATATCGAATTTTTCCAAAATATTAGAATTAAAGAAATTGGTAGTGTTTTAGAAATAAATAATAGTGAAAAAGTCCAGGACTGTCAGTCGTCTTCGAAAAATCCATAAGTTTCAAAAAATTGACCATAAAATTACCAAGATTCCACTGTACAGTCAGACCTTGCTATAGCGACTAACGATACAACAGTATATTCGACATCGGACGAATATTTCCAGGGGACAAATCTATCCTTATCAAAATTACTACCTTATAACGGAAATCACACTTAACGACACCGACGGTAGTTACTGGGGACAAATCTCATTTTAAAATGCATTTTTCTTTCTTTAGAATGACAGAATTTGTTTTCATACACTATCCAACTGCCGTAATCATGATGTCGCAACGGTAAACAAGGTGTGAGGGGTCAATTGCGACAACTTAATTAGTCGGTAGAGTTAATATACCGTTTCTTCTGATTTTGACCTGTGTTTGTCGCCATAATGTCTGTAGTTATCTCAATTGAAATAAGAGCTCTTTTAATGAGTGAAGTTGAGAGCTTTGAGTAATTAAGTGACATTCTCTGTGACAAAGAGAAGAGGACTAACAAAATGAAAGATGGAGACACATCTCGTTGCCAACGTACTGGGAGACATTCAACAATGTGAGAGCATGAAAGGCGCAAAGCCAAGATGCACGGAAATCAACTCAGCGTTCAATACTTTGCATATTCAAAGGGCTGGCAAACAAGAGTGTCATTTCAAGCACGTCTCACATGGAGAAAAGGGTTGACTATACATGTATTTATGTTTTGAATGCGCGTAGCAAAGGCTCTGGGTAGACTGCACAAATGCACAGACACGTCAGAGCTTTCATTGCTCGTATTGGCAATAAAACTACCGCCAATTGCATATCTATGTCTTCTAAATGTACATATATACTCATTTGGCTATCCAACACCTCTATTTCTTTATAACAGCAGATTCACTTTAAATTCACAAACCGCAGGGAACAAACACTGACGCTGGTGAATCTTAAGCAGTTTATCATTACTTAATGTATGAATATATATAGATTTATGCCAGACACCTGTATGGTGCTAGGGGATGGTCTGTGATTGTATCATTTTCTGGTCATATTCAATGTGTTGATAATTGGCAATTCTAGTTCTGAGTCATTAAAACAACAATGTAGATTTTATGATATTATTTTCTATCAACTCTATCTTTATTCCCTTAAAAGATTTGGCTAAAGTGGGACCAATTCGGTCATTGACGCCAAGTCTTGGTACAGACTGTGTATCAGTGTCAAATAAATGGGCCAGAAACTTACACATAGATGTGGACCATTGCTAAAGCGGGAGGAATCATTTCAAATTATCTGCTCTGAGAAGTATCATAATGCTCAGAGACATGCTATTTACTCTGATCAAAGCAGCTAGATGAGTTGACTATACTTGTGCATACAACCACTCAGCCAGTATGAGTGGTTTGCATTAGTAGTCCCTGTTCTCCTGATGTTGGATCTGACAGCTCGTGAGTAAGTGTGGACCATAGTCAGTCAGTGGTGAGAAAGGGACAGCTCCCTTGATGACAAATCTGACAACTCTTGAGTGAGAGTGGACCATAGTCAGTCAGTTGTGAATGAGAGACAGCATGTTATCCACAGTCACCTAGCAGCTAGTTGGTAAAGTGTTGAAAAGTTATGGCTGCATTGGCCTTGTATTTGTGAATAATTTGATGAGTTTTGTTTGACATAAGTGAAATACAATTCCCATAGAGGGATGGATATCATTTTCTGACTGAATGGTCCCGAAATAACAGTGAATACTCTATTAGTGACAACTCTAAAATACCTTTTATGGAGTAATTCAGACTATTCTTTGAAGTTATAAGCAGAAACAACTGAAGAACAAAAGAGTTCATGGGGACATGCTTGCTTGTGGACTGAACACACAGCTTCCAATGACTACCAGGCAAATCTGAAAAGATGAAACATGAATTCACTTTACCCATGTCCTGCTGAATTCTGATATTTCCTGTTCAAAACAGTTCACAGTAAAACCTGTCTTAAGCGGCCACTTAAAAATAGACAAAAAAAAGGTCTTAATGGAAAATTTTAACTTAATGAAGGTCAAAATTATTGCAGAAGAGCATTCTGTAATACTTTTGACCTGCGTTAAGTGATAATCCGAATCGGTATTGAAAAACAATTTCGGTGTTCTTTTTGAGTAGCCCCTTAAGACAGATTTTACAGTATATCAAAACAATTTTGGTGTTCTTTTTGAGTAGCCCCTTAAGACAGGTTTTACAGTATATCAAGATCAGCTGGCTTTATTTTATGGTCACTGTATTCAACATTCAAAACTTAGGAAATTGTAGCCTATAAATTTTATGTACAGTACTTTTCACACAGTAATCCCTTTTGGTTGTCACAAATGAAGAGCATAGTATTACTATAGTTTATCACATGACATCGCGTCTGGGAGTGACATAACCATGCAATAAAATCGATAAATCACTAGCGGTTTAAAGATTTAGAAGCAATACGTAATGACATGATTGACGTTCATTATAATGTCGCTTAAAACATGACAAAATCTTAGCGTTTTCATGCCAAAAATGTGATTTTTAAGTAATTTTAATGTCATGTGATAAATAGAATCCAACATTCATGCTCCTGTATTAGTGAATTCATAAAACTTGTTGCGAAAAAAGAGATAATATGCTCAGCAAGCCTTGCATTTTATCTCTTTACCTCAACTTGTTTAATAAATTCTATAACACATGAGCACTCATGTTAGATCCTCTATATAAAACAAGATAATAAATAGCACTTTAAAATGTCATCAACTGGCGATGACATTTGCAGTTAAACCAGTCAACATGAGCAGCAAAAGAGTAAAATGGAAAAAAAACATTTACTTTTTACTGCATTTATCTTTTGTCTTACACAGAAGTGGTAACAACATGTTGGCAACAAAAGTGCTTGTGTACAACTCATAGTTTTAGTTCCTGTCTGAGGCATCAGTGGCGGATCCAGAGAGGGTTCACTGGAACCCCCCTCCACCTACCCTAATTTTAAATTTCCAATGAAAATGAAATAATTTGGTCTTATTGATACCAAATTATTTGGTCTCATTGAGACCAAATTATTTCATTTTCATGGGATATTTAAGAAAAATGAGATGAAATCAGCAAAGCAAACCCCCACACCATAGTATATATTAACCCCTTTTCAGCATGGCAGGATCCGCCCCTGTGCATGGATTTACAGATATCCTTAGTTAAAACAATATAGTAAATCTTATGTAGTCATTTTGGCATAATCAGTATACTTTTTTATAAGATGTGCTTTATCTGTACCAACTGAAAAAAAATATACTTTCTGAACTGATTTTCCAGTGTTATTGTGTTTTAAAGACTAACCTACCATTTACACTACTGTCTGTTGTAGAAGATACCAGTTTTAGTCCAAATTTAGACAAGCTCAAATCTTCTAGCAAGTTGATTGTAGATACAGTAGAAGTATCAACTGGGAACAATCCATCAGCCAGTACTGTCAGCTAACAAGAGTCAAGGGCTATGTTTTCAACTCTCGACACTCATTTCTAAATTAAAAACAAGAGGGCCAAGTGGCCCTAAAGCGCTCACCTGAGTTTTGTTGAAAGCTTACATATAGGTATCTGTAGAAAGCTGACCATGTCAATGGCGACCCTGGCGCGGGGCCATTTTGGCCCCAGGGGCATAATTTGAAAAAAAATTGGTACAGGTCCACTAGGTGATGCTATAAACCAAATATCAAGGCTCTAAGCCTTATGGTTTCAGACAAGAAGATTTTTCGATGTTTTTCCCTATATAAGCCAATGTAGAATATGTGACCCCTGGGGCGGGGCCAATTTTGGCCCCAGAGGGATAATCCACAAGGTGATGCTACATACCAAATATCATGGCTCTAGGCCTAATGGTTTCAGACAAGGAGATTTTTTCATGTTTCTCCCTATAAAAGCCTATGTTAAACCTGTGACTCCCGAGGCGAGACCATTTTTGGCCCAAGGGCTATAATTTGAACAAACTTGGTAGAGGTTCACTAGATGATACTACATACCAAAAATCAAGACTCTAGGCCTTGAAGTTTCAGACTGTTATAGAGGGATGATTTTACGAAAGAATTATAGGAAAATGAACAGTAATTGTCATTTTCCCAGAATTCCTTTGTAAAATTCCATGGGAACGACAACATGACTGTAATATATCCAAGTCCATGTTACATTGGTGAAAGTTCAAAATTTCCCAAATCCTGAACTTTAGAAATTCAAATTCTAAAACTTGCAGGATGCCTACAAAAATTAATAAATTCACTTTTAAATGGTTTATTGTGTTTAGATAATCTGAAAATGAGTCAGAGAAGCTATTATAATCTTCCTAATTCAGGATTTTGAGGCTGACTTTCTATGGAAAGAGTTCAGAATTAATCCATAAAACTTTCACCCATGATGTTATAAAGGGACTGTACTATAATTCATGGATTGTTATAAGCAAATGCCAACAAATAGAGCAAGGATACAGCAATAACACTGGGTCGCCCCTTCTCTGTGATCACAGGTACAAAGACACCAACACAAGAGACATTAAACTCTTCCAGTTTGTCCAGGATTCTAACAGTCAGAGTATCTGGACCAACAACTGACACCTTAGCATAGTCTTCCTCTGCATCATAGCTCGTCTTGCTGCAATTACATACAAGAAAAATGCTCTTTTTTCAACCCTAAATAATGATGTTTCACCTTTTGGCCTACAAAAAAAACCACACAAAAAGTGACTTTATGTTGATATATTAAGGACCATTCAGCTAAATTATGAGATGTTGGTACTTATCTCATGTACAAACAGCAATTTTACATTTGCGCAGTCTCATCAGAACCTTCACTGCTTCCACACTAAGAAGGGGTGTCAATAAAGAATCACATTTGTGCAGTCTCATCAGAACCTTCACTGCTTCCACACTAAGAAGGGGTGTCAATAAAGAATCGGCCAAAATGTAGGCCTCTAGCCCTACTATTTAGATGTACATTCAAGTGTTTAAAGGAGAAGAATTTGATAAGCTTTTGCTTCCTTTCTAATCCTAATGCTTGTATGATTGAAAATTGTATTGTATAAACTGATTTGAAATAAATATGTTTAAACCAAGTGTTTAAAGAATTTTGCACGTATGCAATAAGTACCAAAATCTCTCATGAAATGGCCCAGGAGCACCTGAAGGCTCAACCGGCAGTGGTTCTGGTTTAAAACGTTCCAGGGACAGGGCCACAGCTTAGTCTCATCTGACAGGCTGTGGAGCCTGTGGTCGAACTTGGGACCCCTGGGTACAGGGCGAGTGACTTATCCACTACACCACTCCGGTGTTAAATGAGAAAGGATGAAGGTTACATTTCATTAATACACTTTAAACTTTAACAATGTAACATATTGTGATCAATCTTTGTCCTGCCATAAACTTTTTCTTTAAATGACATCTCCTGAACCACTGGTCCAAATTTACAATAACTTCACATGAATGTTCCCCATAATGCCCTCTACTAAAATTGCATAAATGGTTCTGCTCCACTGAACACGAGGGCTGCCAGAGCTCTAGAAAAGAAATATCTTTAAAGGACATCTCCTCCTGAACCACTGGCCTAAATTCAAAATTACATCAGGGAATTGTTCATGATGTCTTCTACCAAAAATGCACAAATGGTTCCACTCCACCAAACAAAGGGGCTGCCAGAGCTCTAGATAAAAAATGTCTTTAAACCACATCTTCTCGTGAACCACTCGTCCAAATTCAAAATAATTTCACAGAATTGTTCCTCACAATGCCCTTTACCAAAATTGCAAGAATAGTTCTGCTCCACTGCCTCCACTAATTTCACAGAAATGGTCCTCATGTAGCCCTCTTTACTAAACAACATGGCTACCAGAGTTAAAATAGAAATATCTTTAAATCAAATCTCCTTAGCCACAGGCCAATACATCATCTATTCATGTGCCAGGACTCAGGTGAGCGATCAAGGACCCTAGGGTCCTCTTGTTAATATATCTAAGCAAAATGACTTCTACAAAACAAAACGATAAAATGTAAAGATTCTTCAAGTTAATGAAATTCAGGTTTTGTTATTATAATTATATATTTTATCAAATTTATGGGTGTATTTTTAAGAATTGAATATGAAAGTAAGGATGTTTGCTACAAATATATGCTGATGTCACAAATGTATTAACGCTACAAATAGGTTTATGGTGCTAATAAGTAATGTCTCCAAAGAAAAAAAGGTAACAAGTGAATGAGAAAAAGTCACCTACTATAGATAGAAGGCAGATTCTGCCACTATGTCTGGAAGACCAAGAGGCAAACTGACAGCTTCCATAACACTGGAAATTGAAACAAATAAATGTCAAACCAAATCATAGTAAACCAGAATATAATACAAAACAGGAATTCAGTTTGGTGTTGGCCCTAGCACATAGTCCAAAAATCTTTCCTGAAATCCCAGACCTTACTGGCCAGGAAGGACAACTATTAGCATTTATTATACCTCACGTGAATTTCCAATACAAAACTTCCATAGAAGAATGACTGATATTTTACACTATCACCAGCTGCTATAGCGACGGCGAATACTGTCACTTGTTTGCCATAGCAGCAGGTGATAGTCAAAAATATCAGTTGTTCTTCTGATGGGCAAAGCTGATGCGCGTACGGTTCGTTCACTTCAGCAGACCTCCAACAGCAATGGCAGACATGAAGCTTGATTTGGCCACTTTTAACTCCCAAGTACTTCGTTGTTTATGGTCAGAAACATAAAGTGTGAGACTGTGAGTACTCGTTTTCTTAGTTAGTACCAGAGGAACACGTTGAGACTGAATTTTGCGGATTCCCGGAAACTTTCTATTTTACAACAAAACTGCATCTTGTACAGTACAGTGAAAACTCTTTACAGTGACATTCTTTATAACAGCAAAATTCTTTACAACGTCAATTGTATTTGCACAAATGTACCAGTTTAGCTTAAATTTGAATTCATTACAACAGAAAATCAGTTTAACGTCAAATTATTTAGGGACAAACAGTGTCGTTGTAAAGAGGGTTGACTGTATCTCCATTTGAATGATGCAATATTCCAATTAGTCTTTGTAGCTGACCAGACTAGTTTCCCACTTTGTCAGAAGCCCTGAAGACAGGTTTTGTCGTATTGAGGCCCAAATAAGACTGCTCTATTGTGATTGGTCCCATCCATCCTGTCAGAGTAATTTGGTTTTAGCATTCAAAGAGTTAAATAATCTGTGACAAATATAAACCATACCGCATCCTAGCCAAATTACACACAATAAATTTGGGTGTAATATAAAAGTAAAATTTACTGTTAAATTCAGCATAGCCCACCAGTATTTGAATCTACAGATGTTCTCTCCGAGCTTCATACTGAACTGTACAGTTACCTGTCAAAAGAGAAAGGCCTATTGATCAACAGGTCACCTTTCAGAGCATCATACTGAAATGTACAGTTAGCTGTCCAAAGAACTAAACAATTCAGCTGATTAGATATGTTCTGATGCAGAACTGGACAGTAATCTGTAAAAATGGAAAGCAATTATATCACAGTCACTTGTCAGAAAAGAAAAGAAGTTAGATCAACACATGTTCTCTCAGAGCATCATTCTAAATTGTACAGTCACTTGTCATAAAAGAAAAAAAGTTAGATCAACACATGGTCTATCAGAGCATCATTCTAAATTGTACAGTCACTTGTCATAAAAGAAAAGAAGTTAGATCTACAGATGTTCCCTTGGAATGTCATTCACAACAAAATGTTCTCTCGGTCTGAGCTTCACACTAAGCAGTACAGTCCCCTATCAAATGAGCAAAGCAATTAGGATAACAATATTGTTCTCTCTGAGCCTTATATCAAACTGTAGTCACCTGTCAAAAGAGCAAAGCAAATAGGATCAATTGATGCTGTCTCCTGTCTCATAATCATACTAAATTGTAGCAAATCAACTTGATCAACATATGTTCTCAAGGAGCCACATAATTACATGTACAGTCCCTTGTTAAAAAGGCAAAGCATTGCTCTCTTCCTACCTCATACTAAACTGGACAGTGACTTACTTGTCGAAAGAAAAATGCAATTTGACAAACAGTTGTTCTCTCCAAGTTTCAAAACTAACTGTCAAACAAGCTCAGTATTTTGACCAGCAGAGTGTCTCTCTTGGCTTCATACTAAACTGTTAAAGCACTTGTCAAAAGAGCAAAACAATCATAAATAACAGCAGTTCTCTTCACACTTCATAATAAACTGTCCAGTCACTTAGCAAAAGAGCAAAGCAATTGGTCAACAGCTATTCTCTCCAAACATCATACTAAATTGTACAGTCACCTATCAAAAGAGCAAAACAATTTGACCAACAGCAGTTCTCTCCAAACATCATACTAAACTGTACAGTCACCTATCAAAAGAGCAAAACAATTTCACCAATAGCTATTCTCTCCAAGCATCATACTAAACTGTACAGTCACCTATCAAAAGAGCAAAACAATTTGACCAATAGCTATTCTCTCCAAACATCATAATAAACTGTACAGTCACCTATCAAAAGAGAAAAACAATTTGACCAATAGCTATTCACTCCAAGCATCATACTAAACTGTAAAGTCACCTATCAAAAGAGCAAAACAATTTGACCAACAGCAGTTCTCTCCAAACATCATACTTAACTGTACAGTCACCTATCAAAAGAGCAAAACAATTTGACCAATAGCTATTCTCTCCAAGCATCATACTAAACTGTACAGTCACCTATCAAAAGAGCAAAACAATTTGACCAATAGCTATTCTCTCCAAGCATCATACTAAACTGTACAGTCACCCATCATAAGAACAATGCAATTTGATCAACAGCTATTCTCTCCAAACTTCATACTAAACAGTACAGTCACCCATCAAAAGAGCAAAGCAATTTGATCAACAGCTATTCTCTCCAAACATCGTACAAAACTGTACAGTCACCAAAAGAACAATGTAATTTGATCAACAGCCATTCTCTCCAAACTTTATACTGAACTGTACAGTCACCTATCATAAGAACAATGCAATTTGATCAACAGCTATTCTCTCCAAACTTCATACTAAACAGTACAGTCACCTATCTTAAGAACAAAGCAATTTGATCAGCGATTCTATTCAAAATTCATACTAAACTATACAGCCACCTATCAAAACAGCAAAGCCATTGATCAACAGCTATTCTCCCCAAACTTCAAACTAAACTGTACAGTCATAAGTCAAAAGAGCAAAGCAATTTAATCAACAGCTTTTCTCTCCAAACTGTTGTGTCTATGGTCATGCCCACCTGGGTTTAACTGTTGGATTTCTATTGCTCTTGTATAAAGTTGTATGTACTATTGAGTCCTTATCTTTGTTTTATCTCCTTTTTATATCTTGATTAGTATGCACTAGGAGATGATGCATCAATAAGTTAAGGATCTTTCATGAGAACCAAACATCTATGTGTCTTAAACCACATCAGAATTAAGGGTGAGGCTGATACCATTAAACATGTTTAAGCTCTCCATTAATTATTTTACTGACCATTCCAAATCGCTGCTTCTTTTGTGGTTCCTTTTTTGTTACATGTATTTATGCTTCGCGTTTGTCTTTGTTATGCTGTTTTATCTATTCCTTGCAGCCTTGTAATCACTTGCTTGGAAAGAACTGACCTCTTGGCTCTCTTGTGAGTGATGTTCTCTTGTGTTTCTGTCACTTTCCCTTACTGTGTCATGGGTAAGGTGTGGTACTTGATTGAATTGATTCCTGAGCTTTACCTTCATCCTTACTTTCATACTAAACTGTACAGTCACTTATAAAAAGAGCAAAATAATTTGATCAACAGCAATTTTCTCCAAACTTCTTACTAAGCAATTAAATCATATCTGTTCTCTCCAAACTTCATACTTAACCTGTATAGTCACCTGACAGAAGAGTAAAATAGTTAAAGGGGTCAAATTTATTTCAATATTGCACTTGTCCTTCAGGAAGAGTGACTTACAATTTTCACTCGTCCTGCAAACACATGTACTTGTCCTTTAAAAGTGTATGCAATAAAGAACATAAGGGAGTAATATGTAATATGTAATATGACTCCCTCGAGTAATTAGTCCCAAAGCACTCATCCTACGGGACAAGTGCTTTGCGGCGAGTTACTTGTCCTTTCTAGACTTCACTCGTAATTACGGGAGGACGAGTGGAATTTTTGTCCCCTAAAGTAGATCAACAGAAATTTCTGTTTTGGAAAGATTTTTCAAGGAGTTAAGGTACATGTAAATACCTCCAGCAGTACAAATAAGCAGCGTATCTGGGTAAATACGCAATTAAAATCATCCAAAAAGCAATTAAAATTAATGCATGCCTACCAAAAAGCAATTCTTTTGAGCGGTATGCAATTACATATAATTTCATCGCATACCATTTGGTCCATTTTTCCATTTGGAATGCCATAAATGCCAGTCGGGTATTGATTTTTTTTACAAGCGTGCACGCAGTAAAACTCCAGTTTTATGAATAAAGTATCAATGACCAGTCAAGTATTTAGCGGAAAAAAACATGGAAGTGAAACTAGCAATGTGTGTCCGAGGGATAAATATCAATAAAGGGACAAGATTAGCTTCAGAGATATGATAAAATCCGCTAGTTTGATGCTCTAGAAAGGCAAACGGGGAGTAAATAAATATATGCAGGTGAATTCCTGAAGGCTACATTCAATAAGAAAAACATGGCGGACATTATTTGTAACCACAAAAAACATGGGGTAAAAAAATAAAAATACACAATTGATTTTGCAAGTACGCAATTGAGAATAACCAGAGTAAGTAAGGGTGCAAAGATTAGGAATCGATACAATCAAGTACCACACCTGACCCAGGATACCAGGTTGCCTAAATACCCAATTGACCCAAAAGCTTATCTGGAGCTCTGTACCTCAGTTTCAGTTGTAACTGGCCTTTTATGGTTGGTATATTCCTGTAGTAGACTTTAATATACAAATGGCCCTTCCAATATAGTGCTGGCAGGTTTAATGGTTGATTACATTTCCATTCTTAAACTTGGATCCTTACCTTTGGCCTGAATATTTTGGCCACATGAAGAAACTTATAGATCAGTTGACATTCCTTCATCATATCATTCTGAGTTTGATGTACCTGTAACACATATAAGAATACAAGCAAATTTTTTAAGCGTAAAATTGTGATTACTTTCTTATCCATCAGTTTAAACATGTGCAGGCCTTCAGATTTATGGTGGGCCCAGGTCATTGTTTGTTTGTTTTTGTTGCTTTACGTCCCAAGTCAACAGCTATGGTCATTGCGGGACGGTCAGTTCACCTAACAACACTTTTTCCTGGGCAGGCTTGAACAAGCGTTTAACCAGTAATTCGTGCACATACTTTCGCTTGTAACTGACAACAACCCTTCTTGAATGAATCAGCGGAAGGGGGAGAATGACCGTAGAAATCATTTCATGATCAATCTCCACGAAAGTATGGGACCGGACCGGGATCGAACTCGCGACCACTGGATCTGCAGTCAGACACACATCTGTAGCCAGACACGTTACCGACTGCGCTACGCGGCCCGGCAACCCAGGTCATTGTCCCATTATTTCAAAATATGGCCTATCACTTTCCAAGGCAGTGAGCCCAGCGGACCAATCCTATTTAGTTATGAAAAAATCTCACTTTAATAAAAATATTCATCTTACAGTGAGTCTACGAGCTCCACAAAATAGAAAGTACATGTAAGTAGTCAATACAGTAAAACATGTTTTAAGCAGCCACTCAAAAAAGACAAAACAAAGATCTTAATAACAAATGGTAGGTTAATGAAGGTCAAAAGTATTGCAGAATGCTCCCCTTGGAGCATTCTGCAATACTTTTGACCTGCATTAAGTGATAATTGGTCTTCTTTTCTGAGTGGCCGCTTAAAACAGGTTTTACTGCATAATCAGCAGTCAATATACATATATGCATACAAGTGTCAGTGTGTAGGTAAAGTATACAACACAAATGTGAACTGTGGCTAGTTTGATATGCTTGGGCCCATCATTTCAGAAAATGACCCACCATTTTTTGCTCCATGGGTCACTTCGGCCCACCAATCTTGAAAAAAAATCTGAAGCCCTGCATGTGTTTAAGGTCTCATTGAGATGATTTTTTTGTGTATCAGGCCTTCAGATTTACGATGCACCCGCGCCATTGATGATTGATTTCAACCGCACTTTCCAAGGCAGTGGCCCCAGCGGACGCGTCCTTTTTAGTTGTGAAAAAATCTCTTTAATAAAAAATATTCATCCAACAGCGTGAGCGAGTTTACGAACTCTTTAGGTTGTCAATATCGTGTCACACAGCCTACTATGTATGTAAAGGGTTAAATGCTGTGCTTGCATGTTTAGAGACGGACTTAAATTTTCATATACACGTATGTGATAAGGCTGTTTTCTTGAGAGTTTGCCAAAATGTCTCAGATCAATCAAGTTACAAATAATAATTATAGAAATGTATTGATTGTAGAAAGAATTGTTCATTACCAAGGTCATACCCCTAAGAAAGTATATGAGCCGATGTCCAGCAAAAGTGCATGTTGGCATGTGCACCCATTGAAGACTCAGATCAGCATGTGCATCCACGCAGTCTGATCAGAGTCTTCAATAGGCACTCAATGGGTGGCCAAGGGTCCAACCTTTCTTCAGGCAGAAAACTAAGACTGTGTGGATATGCAGTCTGATTTGAATCTTTGCTGTACGCACATGCCAACTTTTATCTTATGCTGGATACCAACTCAAATGATCAACAATATGAAAACAACAAAATGAGCCATGACACGATTTCCAACATTGTGGCATTTGACAAGTGTAGACTCAGACGACCCTGTACAGCCTCCTTTTAAGCTTAGAAACACTTAATGATGTTCAGTCAGTAGCTATACAGACCAAAAATTGGTTTTCAAGACCAATTATCCCTTAATGCAGGTCAAAAGTATTGCAGAATGCTCCAAGTGGAGCATTCTGCAATACTTCCTACCTACCATTTGTCATTAAGATCTTTTTTTGAGTGGCCGCTTAAGACAGGTTTTATGGTATTTACCCTCAAATGTAGACTAGAGTCCCTGGCTGGTTTCTTCTTTCTGACTTCATGCTGTACCACCAGACTTGGTCCCTCAACAATGAGGTTCTGTTGACAGGTTTCCCCACCCACATAGTTCTGTATACACAGATGACTTTCAGACTCCAACTGCTGCATTCTCTCAAGAAGCTGGTACACATGAGGTACTGTGTTCTTATCTAAAAATCAGGGTTCCCACAGAAAATAAAAAACACAATACCATGATTTTTCCATGATTGTCAATGATCAACAATGTAATTTCCATGACTATTTTTAAATGCATGCACGGCCTCCAACCTCCCCTTTTAGCCCAATCTTCACCAGGCAGAGCATAAATCATGATAAATGCGGAATGCAGCAACAGTAATGTATTTAAATAAGCCTGCTTGTAGACCATGCATGCATTTCGAAACTTGAAACCACCAGTAGCCAGAAAACTAGCTGTCAAACACACAATCTTCCAGGTTTTCCATGATTTCCAGAGCTTGTGGGAACCCTGGAAAATAGTTGAGCTGGGACATGTCACATGAGATTTCCAACAATGTGGTATTTTGACAAGTGTAGACTCAGACGAGCCTGGGCACCCTCCATTAAAGCTTAGATGCTCCAAATGATGTTCGGTTCATAGCTTAACAGTCATAGAATATTAAAGCAACTAGCAAAGGCTCTGATCAGGATGCGCATATGTGCAGGCTGGTCTGAGCGTTTGCTGGTCGCACATACCACATTGTTGGAAATCTCATGTCACGGGTCATTTGTTGTTTTTCTCTTTAATTTACAGATAAAAGGTTGGTTTGCAAAAAAGCTGGAAGTTTCCTAAAAAACCAAGATTAAGTTTATTTTGTTAAAATATATCCTAAATGGATGCTGTTTGTGCTCACTCAAGGCTCATTTGTTGTCAAAATTAATTAACAAAAATTGGGACAAGCTATTTATTTATTAACATTATTATTTGGTATAATTATGCTCTCTGATCTACTGAGGCCTGTTAATATGTCTTATATGTTGTTAAATGCTGTGATGGAATTGTAAACAGAGCAGACTAAGATCACACTGCTGTTAAGAAGTAGTCTGATCTGGACCTTCACTGTTTGCTTAACCATCACAAGATGTATGTAGGCCCTAAGGGTAAATATGGCAGTCTCTTTTCCACTAAGATATAATTAATAGAACTCACCTTGGAAGAGGTGGAGGCCTAATTCTGACTTTACTGATACTGAAATATAATGAGGCAACAGTGTACACTATAAATATGAGGGGTGACTATTGCGGCCAAAAATGACTATTGCGATAGTATTGACATTGCATGAAGTACCATTGCAATACTATTACTATTGTGGACTACCATTGCAATACTATTGTGATACTATTGTCTGATACATTTATGCTTGTTTGAACGAGAAAATTAAGAATATGGTAGGACTTTTCTGCACGTACGGGTACCAATTTTAGCATAGAAACAGGAGAAAAATTACAGAATATTGTCAAAGTCCACTTATTTTGCTGAAATGCATGGGAGGCAACAACATTACATCCTTATGCCATTTAAATTTCTTTTTATGTCTAATCAAACAATTTTTAAGTAAAAATCCCTGTCTAAAAACTATTGAAACTATTGTGATAGTGAAAAAACTATTGCCAATACTATTGGCATTGTATGCCACTTTCCTATTGATGTAGTAACATTGCTACTACATCAATCTATATTGATAGTCTGATGTATTGTTACATCCCTAATAAATATCATATTTACAGTAAACAAAAATTTTCAGTGTAAAATTGTTAATATTTTCTTACCCATAATTTTTAGCAAATGTTTTGGGTGCTCAAAAGAACCGTCTCATTGAGACCGTTCTTTTGAGTACCCACAACATATGTTTTGGTTGAAAAATAAGAAAGTTTTTTTCTGTTATGCAATCTTAACTAAAGTCCTGAAAACCAGTAAACAATTTTTCCATCATGTTGGGACAGGTCTTCCTGGGCTAAACCAGTAATAAGCAAAAGACAAAGTGTCTTGTTCAAGGACACAACACAGCTCGAACCCCTATCCCCTCGATCTTGAGCCAAGCACTCTACCACTGAGTCACTCTGCTCTTCATTGGTCCACCATTGCTCTATTTTTCATTACAGCATGTTAATTTTATTAAAGGGGACGGCAACCATGATGATAACTGTGTATTATATGAAAGATATTAATAAACCATGAATTTTGATACCAAATTCATCTAAATCGGTTGAAAAATGTGGAAGTTGTGGGCGTTTGAATATTTGCAAATGGACTGTAATGGAAGCGGCCATATTGTAGGCTTAGTGACGTCACTCAGCCTAATTAAATATGCGTAATAAAAATAAAAGACAAGCCAATGGTTTATTTGCATTGACCTTTGATGGAACATTTTCCTTATGCATAAAGCTACATATCTGCTGAAACACAGATGATTTGAAAGAAGTGATAACTAAAAATGAAGCAGTTGAAAAAATTCTGAAAACTAATTAAATATTCAAAATGGCGGCTAAATGTTGGCCATATTGGATTCTTTAAATGTCCATAACTTGCCCATTTTTCAACCGATTTTGTTGATACTTGTATCAAAATTCATGGTTTACAGAGCTCTTTCTGATAATACATACTTAACATTAGGGTTGCTGTCCCCTTTAAATTCTTTTTCTGTGATGATACATTGCATAAGTTAGGAAGCCTCCATCCATGGTAACCATTTTTTGTGTTTTGACAACAGCAGAATCTAAGGTAAAGATTTGGTCAGTAAAATTAATATCAGACCCTGGTAGCTTTGGTAGCTGTCCATTCTAAGGCAATGGTTCTGTTGCTGTTGATTTATTTTTATTGTTGCTCTAGATATTTGTGGGGATTTTGTGTTTCGTCCTTGTCTTGTTGTCCTTTCTAGTTTGCACTCATCTCTGTGAGGAAGAGAGAGCCGGTTGCTTTAAACAGCCACCAGTAAATTACTCAAAAAATTTCAGCGTAAAATTGTAAATATTTTCTTAAACATCAGTTTTAACATATACTTGGGTGCTCAAAAGAACCGTCTCATTGAGACAGTTCTTTTGAGTACCCACAACATATGTTTTGGTTGAGAAATAAGAAAATTAATTTTTTGTTACACACTCTTAACTAAAGTCCTGTTTACTATAGGAAGTCAGCCTCAAAATCCTGAATTCAGGAATAATCCTTAAAACTTTCCCAGCAGGCACACGACGTTGACTCAACATTGATTTAACGTTGAATCAATGTCATGACGTTGAATCAACATTGAATCAATGTTGAGACAAGGTTGTGTACATCTACGTGTAACGGAATTGTTCTAGCTTTTCTATGCACCTCTTATGTAGAACCATGATCCTGTTGTGAGTGAAGTTAGTCTCTGGGTAGACTTGATGTTAATGTCAACATGTTTGGGTCTACAGCCACTGAACAATACCTGTAAAATCTAAGAAAAAGATCATATTTTAGTCTGGTTTTAAAATGTTTTTTAATTTCGAACACTTTTCTTGTCTTAATCGCAAACAGGGATGACTCTAATCATACGGCTCCTTAAGAAGCTGTCTGATCTGGGTCTGCCCTGTATGTCTATTAGGGCTGCCACGTTTACGAAATTTGGTTGGTTGGTTGGTTTTGTTGCTTTACGTCCCAAGTCAACAGCTATGGTCATTGCGGGACGGTCAGTTCAACTAACCACACATTTTCCTGGGCAGGCTTGAACAAGCGGTTAACCAGTAATTTGTGCACATACTTTCGCTTGTAACTGACAACAACCCTTCTTGAATGAATCAGCGGAAGGGAGGAGAATGACCGTAGAAATTATTTCATGATCAATCTCCACGAAAGTATGGGACCGGGCCGGGATCGAACTCGCGACCCCTGGATCTGCAGTCAGACACGCATCTGTAGCCAGACACGTTACCGACTGCGCTACGCGGCCCGGTAACGAAATTTGGTAAACGTTTACACGAGTTTCAGTAACCGAAACGGTACCGTTTAAACGTAACTTCCAGATTGCTTTTTTTTTTTTTTTCATTATGCAGATAGGTAAAATCGCTGATATTTTCTTTAAAAAAAAAAAACTTTAAAAAATGTACCTTGTGCAAATATTCGAAATTGTTTCTGTTTGGGTGTTGTGCTAGAACTTATTTCAAGTAATTGGAAAGTGATTGCAACATGCGCAGACTCGTACATTACGGACATTTTCTTCAGTTGCAAGTGTGTAATTAATGAGTGGACACACACAAGACATAACTGCGAATCGTCACGTACGCATCAATACACACGCCGACAGGAAGTAAACAAAAAAAATCACATCTTCTTCCAATATAGTGCATGGCCTTCTCTGAAGCATTGTCGCATGCGTCTCTTCTTTGCCTTTACATAAATAACTGTTAAAATGCAGGAAAATAATTGTTTCAAGCAGTGACTGAGTGAGACAACATTCGGGACATTTTTATGGCCCCTTGAGCATGTCTGCCATAATTTCTAATTGCAGTAGATACTTTATCAAATACAGCGGAATCTGAGAAAACAATCAATCTGATTGATAATCCAGATCAAAATGTGACGTATCACTGTTTAAGAGAATATTTTTTTCATTATGAAATGCTATTAATAAACCATGACGCCTGTCACGTGACAAAGTTCGTGTAAACGGTAGGTCAATTTTGTAAACGTTTATTGCAGAAACATGAAACGGTGCCGTTTACACGTGTAAACGTGGCAGCCCTAATTTGTCTATGCCTTTTTGGCAGACAATTTGTGTTCAAAATTTTTAGAACATCTTCTCAAAAGAGCTGTTAGATATTTTATAAGGTAACAAGTTTGCACTTGCCAATGGGTATGTTGACATATACAGCAAAGATTTAAATTAGTCTGTGCATCCGCACAGTCTGATCAGTCTTAGTTTTCAGCATGAACAAATGTTAACAATTGGACCCTTGGCAACCCATCAAATGCTCTGATCAGACTGCGTGGATGTGCAGGCTGATCTGAGTCATCAATGGGTACACATGCCAACTTGTACCTTTTACTGAATACCGGCTCAAAATCAGCAGAAATGAAAAAAGTCAATAAGCAATGCTTATTAGATACACCCCGCACAGTAAGAGTCAGAGAAAAAACTTGTCAAATTATTTTTTCTGAACCAAACTCCTTCATGCATATGTTCAATGTGCTTACATTGTATCAGCAAAGTATCAAATTGCTCCATCAAAAGCTGTGGTAGGAGTTGATCACCCCATAAAAGCACCATCTATGCATATACAAAAGCCCTATTAGGGAAATATTGTCTAAGTTCTCACAGCTGTCATTTTGTCAAAAAATATTTTTTCTAAACCAAACTCCTACATGCATATGTTCAATGTGTCTACATTGTATAGGAAAAGTATAAAATTGCTCCATCAAAAGCTGTGGTAGGAGTTGATCACCCCATAAAGGCACCATCTATGCATATACAAAATGTGAACAAAGCCCTATTAGGGAAATATTGTCTAGGTTCTCACAGCTGTCATTTTGTCAAAAATTATTTTTTCTAAACCAAACTCCTACATGCATATGTTCAATGTGTCTACATTGTATAGGAAAAGTGTCAAATTGTTCCATCAAAAGCTATGGTAGGAGTTGATCGGCCCATGAAGGCACCATCTATGCATATACAAACACGTTAGTAGGGAAAAATTGTCTAAGTTCTCACAGCTGTCATTTTGGTAAAAATTATTTTTTTCTGAACCAAACTCCTTCATGCATATGTTCAATGTGTCTACATTGTATAGGAAAAGTATCAAATTGTTCCATCAAAAGCTGTGGTAGGAGTTGATCGGCCCATGTATGGCCTATAATAGCATAAGCATAAAACCCTATATTAAAAGCCATTTAGAACTACAAAGGGAAATAACTCTGATAGAATTGGCCCCTAGCCCTTACTTTTTTGTCTAAAAAATTTGTCTTGCATATATGAACATGTTTGCAAGGTTTAACGAAAATCCAGCAATGATTCTTCAAGATATTAAGGAAACAAAGCGTTACGGACGGACGCACGGACACACGGACGGACGGACGGACAACGTGAAAACAGTATACCCCCTACAAACAAAGTTTGCGGGGGGTATAACAAATCAACTTTGTCGTTATGCATCACAGCAAAATAGATTTTTGATTTAAAAGCAGGCCCCCAGAAAAGGGTGTATAACGAAAAAAAAAAAAATTATTTCTCAATCAAAGCATATGTTATGGGTATTCGAAAGAACCATTTCACTGAGACGGTTCTTTTGAGCACACAAAACACATGTTTAAACTGATGGACAAGAAAATAATCACAATTTTATGCTAAATTTGATTAATTGGCCCTATGTAAAAGTAAAACATATTAACAGTATGTATACATGTAATGGTTTTGTTGCACTAGTAGAAAGTATGACACATAACTGCTTTTGAGTGGGTTATGAAATATTAGACTGCATTTTATCATAATGCCAAATGACCATCACACATAAAGTTACTTCCCTTCATCGAAACCATTCATTCATCCCCCACAATTACCCACAAGACTTTTACTGGATAAATCTCATATTTATAACCACTCAAAAAGGATTAAGAATTAACTGTCTAACCAACCCATATTCTAATAAAATTCCATTATGTATTCTCAACAACTGTCAGAACAAAACAGCTAGCTTATATGCCTTGAAGCAAGTACATGTACCAGTATTTCCTTCATACCAGATTTTGAAGCTCCAACTTCAGCTGCGAGTACTGTAGTTTCAGAAAGATGTTAAACAAATTGCTTATTTTCAAACACTGTTAAGTAATAGTTATACCATGGGTTGTCCGCCTGTACATGGAGATAATCCACGAGCTTTAGCGAGTGGATTATCTTACGTACAGGTGGACAAACATGGTTTAACTATTTTATACCACCTACATCAGTGTAGACCTTGCATATCACAAGATATTTTGTGCTAAAGTTGGTAAGGGCGGTATAAATGCAGATAAAATTCACCACCCTTAAAAACTTCAATAGACTAGAGTGCTATAATTTAAAACTGTACAATCAACTCTTTTGACAGGGAGCACAGTTCCTTTAATGTTTTAAGGGAATATTTGAGATTTCAATTTGACATGCTTCCTAAAAGAAAATGAAGCTTTGATCAGGCCCTGCTTAAAAATAATGCCATATGGTTGTTTTTTTCGAACTATGGCTCATAGTAAGAATACTCCAACAGCTGTGACAGACAGACTGGTGACAATAAGCCTTGGGTAAATCACATTTCCTTCAGGGAAATGATATTACATTGATATGTACACATATCTATATATGGTTATAACTTGCCTTGGAAATCATCCAGTTTCATTGCAAATACATATACTATGTTACTTATAACTCCTGATGGAATCTCAAATCACATTTAAGGGCAAACCCAGAGGGGGACAGGGGGTAGAGACCCCCCCCCCCCCCTGGAAAATCACAAAGTGCTAAAGCATTAGAGCCCCCGGATCTGCCCTTGACGTTTGATTCGTATCCAGGATGTCCCAGCACAAACACCTTGAAATACCTTGTTCCTTACTAGCTGCAACATTTATTGTCTGCAGATAACCTTTGTAAACAGCTAATCCCTGATCTGGATCCAAACTTTTTGACACTCAGATAGCGTTCCTGAAAGAATTTTGTGAAACAGTTTTTTTAAACAGTTTACAGGTGAAATAGAGTTTATATAATCTGAGGCACTCCGAAAAATTATATGAGCAGACAATTGATTCTTGCACACCGGCTATAGAGTATATCTGAGATTTTACCCTGGGATAGAAAATCTTATCTTACACAGGCTATCTTACGTAGGCTACCACGTGAGGGCAACATACATTGGTTGTATTGGAACTCAGGCACATGGTCGTCAAGTGACGTCATTGCTTTGTTCAACAGTTCAAGTGACGTCATCATATACAATTGTATCTTAGCATATTCAGGGCCTTCTGGAAGCTAATTTTAAAATAAAAAAAAACAGTGGTGAGCAAGAAAAATAATCTATTATTCGTGTGAGGGTAGGATAGAAAAAATCTGTCCCTCAGAATCACTGTTTGGCATCACTCGGCAAGCCTTGTGATGCCAAACGGTGATCCTCGGGATGAATTTTTCTATCATACCCTCACACTCATGATTGATTCTTATAATATACATTTGCATTGATGCCTGTTTTTTTTTATCTGAAAATTTCTAAATGACATTGCATTTCTGTTCTGGGTCTAACTCAGGTTTAGATAAACAAAAAAATTCAGCATACAATTGTAAATATTTCCTTACCCATAATCACACTGGTCAATGTAAACGCACCGGTGGTTGCTACAACGAGCTGGTGGTTGCATTTTACGGCACCGGTGGTGGCGTAAAAGGTAAAAAAATCTATACCTGTTGACTTTATTATTTATCTATAAACTTGCATTTATTTTATTTGTGATGACACCTGGCGCACAGACCACCGGTAACATTGCAGTTTATGGCTCTGCCAAACAATTGGTGATTTAATTCATGGTTTGGACTGCAAATCCAACAAAGTTCTGGAGTTTTGTCGTGACAGGTGTTTTTTTCTAGTGTAACTGCCTAAATTGAGTGAAATCTGCACGTCTAAGCGCAGCTGTTGTCATATTCTCATGAAATAACATCCAAACAACGATTACTACTTTTGGCTTTTTTTTCTTGGTAAACTAGCAAATGTTTTATTGAGGAATTTTTATTACAACGCACTGGGAGCATTTTTTGACGCATTGATACAACGCACTGATGGTTGCACAGAATTCCTGTGGTTGCTGGTGCAGCCTCACCACAGCATTCACTGTTCTTATAAACGGTACATAAATCGTTATTTGAGCCAGCACATGATATTTTAGTACCAGGATGAAGACTTAGGTGAGCCTATGCAAATGTTCAGACTCGCCAGAGCCTTCTCTGCATAGAAAAAATAGAGAGTAGTAATCGTTTTTGGATGTTATTTCATGGGACAATGATAACATAGCTGCAGCTGTGCTTAGACATGCAGAATTTCCTGAAGTTAGGCAGTCACAATAGAAAAAGCACCTGTCACTGTCAAACTCCACAACTGTGTCAGATTTATCGGTCAGACCATGAATTACAACGCCAATTGCATGGCAGAGCTCTAAACTGCAATGTTTCTGACGGTTTGTGCGCATTGAGTCATCAAAAGTAAAATAAAAGCAAGCTTATAAAGAAATCATACAGTCAATAGGCATAGATTTTGTGGTTTTTGTACACTGATGAAGGCTCAAGCGTGACTCTGCAAATGTGTAGCCTCACCAGAGATGCTCCAGAGCTAGCCCTGTTCGCACTTTGAGAGTGTTTCCGCCTATTTTTCAGATTGGCCCCAAAACTTTTAATTTAATGAGATTGTTTGTCCGTTACCATACATGACAATAGTTAATAAGCCTCCATGCGAGCTAAAAAAATTGTGCTTCAACAACAGCAGATTCTAGGGCGAAGATTTGGTACCAGTAAATGCAATTTTAGCACCCCAGAGGAATAGGCTGCTGTCTTTTCTAAGGCGGTAATTCTGTTGTTGTTGATTCGTTGTTGATTGTTACTCCCATTACAGGATTCTGTAATTGTTCTATATTTTGTTACTTTATGTCCATTCTTGTTTTCTTGATGGGGAAGAGAGAGAGCTGGCTGCTTTGCTTAGTTTGTCTTCCTGGTGCCTCGTGATTGTTGTGTGACTATTCCTCTCAGTGCCATGGGTTTGTTTGCAGTTTGTGATTGTGATACTCACTATTTTTGGGTGTCATTCATGCGAACAGCGATGGCTTTGGCCACATTTGCTTGGTCTAGTCTGAGCCTTCGTCACAGTTTAAAATTCTCATGTGGTGGCTCAAATGGCGATTGAATGCCATTTTGTGCGAGTAGCGAAGGATCTGGCGAGTCTGCACATTTGCACAGGCTTACCTTAGCATTCGTCACTGTACAAAATCTCTTGTGCTGCCTTAAATGGCGATTTGTGTGCTATTCACGCCAGCAGCGAATACTCTGGTGAGTCTGCACATTTGCGCAGGCAGTCACTGGACAATGTAATAAATATCAAGATCTCTTGTGCTGGCAGCAAAGGCTCTTTGGAGTATGCACGTTTGCACAGGCTCGCCTGAGCCTTCTATACAGTATCGAAATATCATGTGCTGGTTGAAATGGCAATTTTGCAACGTTTATGTGAATAGCGAATGATGTGGTGAGTCTGCACCAGCAACCACAGGAATTCTGTGCAACCATCAGTGCGTTGTATCAATGCGTCAAAAAATGCTCCCAGTGCGTTGTAATAAAAATTCCTCAATAAAACATTTGCTAGTTTACCAAGAAAAACAAAACAAAGTAGTAATCGTTTTTTGGATGTTATTTCATGGGAATATGACAACAGCTGCGTTTAGACATGCAGATTTCACTCAATTTAGGCAGTTAGACTAGAAAAAGCACCTGTCACGGCAAAACTCCAGAACTGTGTTGGATTTGCCGTTCAAACCAAGAATAAAATCACCAATTGCTTGGTAGCGCCATTAACTGTAATCTTACCGACGGTCTGTGCGCCTGGTGTCATCACAAATAAAATAAATGCAAGCTTATAAATAAATCATAAAGTCAACAGGTATAGATTTTGTTTACCTTTTCCGCCATTTTACGCAACCACCAGTGCCGAAATAAGCCACCACCAGTTCGTTGTAGCAACCACCGGTGCTTTTACATTGACCAGTGTGATAATATTTAGCATATGTTTTGGGTGCTCAAAAGAACTGTCTCTTGAGACTGTTCTTTTTGAGTGCCCACAACATATGTTTTGGTGGAGAAATAAGAAAACTAATTTTCTGTTAAACAAGTTCTTAACTTAAGTCCTGGTCTAAACTTTGCCTAGATATATACTGCTATTTGCAATGTACTCTTCCTTTACAACTTTTATTCTCAAAAAATTAAAGATGGAATACTGAGTCTATAATATTATATCATAGCGGTGATTGGTAATACCTCCACAACGGCTTTGGAAACTGGCAAATCAGGAAATCCAGCCACATCATTGCTAACTAGGATGTCAGCTTCAGAAGTCAAGGATACAGATTCACCCATTGTTGGATTAACATCAGAGCATTTCTACAATGAGTCTGAAATCACAAGTTTATATTCACATGAGTCTGGTCTGGTTTAACTCTTACAATTCTGGAACAAATATTTGATATGTTTTTGCTAACACTGGTGATCCAAGTCAGCCAGCATCTTAATTAAAAAGCTGTCTGATCCAGATCTGCAGAGTTTGATAATCAACTGATAGAATACATCAAGTCAGTAATAGCTATTCATAGCTAATGTTATACTGTTTGTATTTCCGACTATATAAATAAATAAATATTGTATTGTTTTGTAGGAACACATTTGATCACACATTTGTGAGGGGTTGTATAGTGAATTAACATATGAAAGTATAGCACATAGAAATATTCAGCATGTTAAGGGTTAATAGTAGTAGTGTAGACAACACCGTCACTATGCCACAACTTAGCAAGAGAAGCAACAGTGGTGCAGCAGCTACCCCCCCCCCCCCCCCCCTCCCTCACAGCTTATGCAGACTACTGCATAGGCGACAGTGCCAATATTTGTAACAAATGGCTACAATGGATAATGGCAGGGCTAGCCCTGAGGATTCTTACAACTGATTTGTTGTTGTTTGTTTGAAAAAATCATTCTTACAGTCCTTCCAGCCAAGAGTGACAGTGACATCATGGTTTGTTTATAAAGTTATCAGGGCCGTATAATCGATAGATCACATGTGTATTAATCCTATCTACAAGGGGATATACAGGTATGATTAATTAACAAGTGATCCATTGATTTGTGTTCGCTATAGGAGTGTACAAGTTAATGTTTTACTTAACAATTGATAAACAAAATATTAGGTCACTGTCACTCTTGGTTGGCACGACAGTATAGTCTTCCAACATTGATCTTAGACATTTAATTTTTGCCAATATCTTTGTGATATTAGTGCGTTTTTGTGAAGTACTCCAACCTTAGTCATGATTTTACCAGGAATTATATGAAGATAATTTCCATTCATTAATGCAAATGGTTGATATGCAAGACTGATTGCTGACGACTGCCTTCTCTATAGACATGTCACGTCAAGTCAAGACCAAGCCCTCCTCCAGGAAGATTTATCAGCATTGGAGGGATGGGGAAAAAAACAGGCAAATGAAATTCACTCAGACAAATTCAGAAGCAGCAACAACCAGAAACAGACTAACTACCATATTCATGACATACATTGGAGGTAGTAGACACTACTAGACAGCAGCAAGGACTTTGGTGTCACTTTCAGCAAGGACCTCATCTGGGAGAAACACATTGACAACACAGTCAACAAGGCCAACAAAACTCTCGACTTCATCCGACATAACCTAGTGAAGGCAGCCACTTATTCAATTAGTATAAGTAGTGAGACCTTCAAGTGCGGATCCAGAGGGGGGACAGGGGGTCCGGACCCCCCCCCCCCCTGGAAAATCACAAGTTATATGGGTTTCTATAGGAAATAAGCAATTGGACCCCCCCCCCCCCCTGGAAAAAGTAGGACCCCCTCTGGAACCTTGAAAAAAGATAATTTATTTGAAATTGACCATTTGACTTATGTAAAATAAGCTGAGGACTAAAAAAAAAAAAAAAAAGTTGTCAGAGCTTTTTTTGTCAGTCTGACCTGGACCCCCCCTGACGAAAATTCCTGGATCCGCGCATGAACTGTGCTCGAATACTCCTTCACAGTTTGGGACCCTCATCAAACGAGAGACATATACAACCTGGAACAAGTGCAGGGCAGGGCTGCCCGCTTCGTTCACCGATATTATACAGAACGAACCCCAGGAATGTCACCAACATGGTCCAGAGTCTTGAATGGGAGTCTCTACAGCATAGACAGTGCACAGACTGACTCTCAGTCTCTATGTTATTCCCATTCCAGTATGTTTTGATTGACATCACTACCGACTACATTCTACCCAATGGCACCTGTATGAGAGGTTCCCAATGCCTGCGGCAGCTACAAGCGACTAAAGAGTTAAAAGACGTCTACAAGTTGTCTTTTTATCCCATATAGACTTCGAGCTAAAAAAGGTCCTGCTCCCCCCCCCCTAGGGAATTTTGCAGACATATCCTATCTTGAAGAAAATTTCAAGCCGCATCTTTTAAGAGATGTTTGCACTCTGTGCTCCGGGGCGTTAGTCTCTGACAGCCTGTTACATATGTTACTGTAACAAACTAAGGAAAAAATCAAAATGAAAGTTTGAGCTACAGAAAGAAGACATTAAACCATCTAATTAATCAAATTTCTTATGTAGTTTGCAAGCTGGATGCCTAAGCTACATAAAAGCAGCATTTTAAACAAAATTACAGCCTTCAATGGTGTTGTATGTGTTACATAAATTAAATTTCCCTTTGAAAGTTGAAATCGTGACTAACATCATTCATTTTACAGACGATTTGTGCATTTTTACAAGTGTTTTTAATCTTAGTTTACTAAAGTACTCATTTGACTAATAGAAAAAACAAAGTTTGCTTTTCTATCTCAAATACATTGTTTTATATGAGCTATTAAACAACCCTACCCCCAATTTTAAGTATCCAATTTTGGTATCTATTATTGAAGAAAAATATATGAAAATATTTGACGCTCGTGGATATCTTACATTTTTGGCACTGTCTTGCTAATGCAATAAAGAATCATACATTTGCAAGTTTGACATCAGGATCAGAGCACTTATTAAAGTATGTAACGTATGTTACATGGCATAATGAATGAGCTAGGAAATTTTCTTGGAAGTAAGAGATGATATTTCAGAAAAATACGGTTTTTCACATGTTTTCCTATTAATCTCTGGCCACTGGTGCTCTAGTCTTAGTAATTACAGTCATTGCTGATAACAAGCCCTTGGAATTGTGTTACCTATGTTATATATAACCTTTGTAATCACATATTTCCTAATGCCTATAATATTAAAATATATAGACATATAGATAGAAAATAATAGTTCTCATTTAAATGACACAATTTAATAAATATTCCTTTTAAATAAAATTATTCAAAAACAATCTTTATTCAAGTCACCCTCACAATGTCTATCATTGTGTCTGCTTCTATTGCAAAATAATCACCCATTTCATCACAACCAGTAGAATCATGGCATTGTATTAGGACTGCAAACTGAGTACAACCCTGTTCCTCTCCACCCCTTTGGGAATTGTGCAGACATATCCTACCTTAAAGAACAATTCAAGCTGCATCAAATAAGAGATGTTTGCACTCTATTAACTAGGGGGTTAGCCTGTGATGGTATAATACGTATGTTACCAGATATATTTAAGAATAATTGAATTGGAAGTCTGAGAAACAGAAAGAAGACATAAAACTATCTATTTATTTGAATTATTCATGTAGTTTGCATGCTGAATACCTTTGATACATAAGAAAAGATTTTTAACAAATATACATCTTCCTATGGTGTTATATGTGTTACATTAATTAAGATTACTTTTTAAAATTGGTAATTGTGACAAACATCACTTATAAGCATTTCGTGTGACGCTCCTCTTTAGCCATCAAAAGACTTAATTTTCTTTGTATGTGTGGCCAGTGCCAGCGTCAAACAACTTGACTCAGCCAAACTTGAATCCTTAGCATTCTTCAAAAGCAGAAACAGCATGTCAGTGTCATGGGATCAAACACCTGATTAAATATGGGTTTAATGCCATTTCACATATATGCATACAATGGAGTATGACTCTGGTATATATCTCTTCCTGTGAAGTGGCAAGAGCAATCTAACTGCAGCTGCCTCTGCATCCATGCTAGTCAAATGATAAATTTGCTCTGATTTTGCAAAATCTATGTCTCTACCGTATACCTCTAAGAATACTTTAAGATTTCTGACATTGGTCAAACAGAAATTTGATAGGCTGCTTTTTTGCATCATTTGCCATGGAACCTATCCAGTCTTTTGGTGCTTAAGTCCTCAGGTCTTAGATCAATAGTATTTTGCTGCGCACAAAGAACTTTATAAGTTTTCTTTAGTTACAATGTCGACTCTTGATGGTTTTGGCAGACCGTCTGAAACAATTTCTGTTACACCTTGAAAGTTATCTGGTATAAGAGAAAGAATATGAAGCTGGACATTGCCATCAATTATGTTTGCAGTTGGTTGTTTTTATGATTTCTCCGTTTTTGCAGCCATATCATTAGCTGTTGCATTCAAAAGAAGAAAAGTGGACTATAGGTAGAATGGGATAACCAGTAGTTCTATATTATGCTCTATGGAAGATTTATACAGAGTAAACAAGTTGATAAGGTGCCTAATTTCATGATCCATTGAAAACACTTGCCTCTGACTGTGTAATCAAAAAGGATGTCACGACAATGCCCTTGCTCATTTATTATGACGAGTTATATATGTTACATCCTTTAACAAGCCCTCTTATCTTAGAAACTTAGTGAATCATTGAATTGAAAGGGTCTAATTTGCGCTCTTTTCATCCTGCATTTCATTGCTTTACCAGCTGTGATACATCTAGTTCGTTTATCTGAAGGGAAAGAGTTACCTCGGTTTCAGCACTTCAGACGTACTAAGACTTCAAATAAGTTTTTGAACGCTTGGGGAAAGATAATAAGTGCAGAGACATTATTAGATGAAAATATGTGGGTTGCATGTATGGAAAGGCTACATTTATAAAAGTTAACCAGCTAAGATATGATTCTTTATCACAGAAATATCAAGGTACATCAGTCCAGGTACTCATTGCTCTTAATGGCATAGTTTTCCTCCTTGTAAAGCTTTAGTCTTTCTCCTACTTGCAGAGTATCAATTGAAACACATACTCAAAGAGCCAACTATTAGGAATTCATATCAGTTTCCGAATGTTCCAAGCCATAAATGGCAAAATTGGAAAGTTTATAATGGCTCATCAATTTTGAGTGGACTGGTGGTAAAATTTTATATTAGTAAATGATTGAAATATTGTGTGATGATTCTACTAGTTGCAAGGAGGCGTGTGATACCCGGTAATAATGATTACCACAGAAGCAGACAACGACAAACGTTTGACATGAGTGTTAAATCGATGAGAAATAGTTTGGACCATTTCATTTATTGTATTTTCTTGTAAAAATGTAAAACTATCTTTTCTATTTGTGGCTCTATATTTAGCATTATATGTACAGTATTAGGAAATGTGTCCAAAAGGTCATTGATAACATTTGTTACACCAGTCCATGGTCTAGTGTTTTGGCACCAAAGACTTATAAGTACACATTAAGTGTCCTGATCTTTAACTTAATGACATCTTGTAGATATATGAGCAAGACAGACTAAGAAAATGAAAAATGTCCACACTCTGTAATCGCTTTCATGTGTTTTACTTAAACGGTAATAACAAAATTCGCTTCTCTGTAAAACTGGGAGTAGGGCTGTGTATTAGCTCCTAAAAGACAATATTTTTAAGATAGAAAAGCAAACTTGGTTTTTCCTATTCATCAATTGAGTATATGTTTGCAAAATCTAATAAAACAGTTTGAAACCAAGTCATAGTAGTTGTTTAACTACATGACGATAGCCACAATTATAGCTTTTAAATTATAATTAGGTCCATGTAACGCACATAACACCACAGTTAGCCGTATTAATGTTAAACAGCTTCCATATGTAGTAAAGACATCCAGTATAAAGACTATAAGAATGTCAATTTATTAGATAATTTTAATGTCTTCTTTTGGTAGCTCAAACATTCAAATTTCTTATTCTCAAATTGATATAGTAACATATGTAACAAGCTGTTACAGGCTAACGCCCCGACTTACAAAGTGCAAACATTTCTTATTAAATGCACCTTGAATGGTTACATAAGATGTAATTTGTCTGCAGAATTCCAAAGGGGATTATGATGGAGCAGGCCCTTACTCAGCTTGATGTCAAAATACTGTTTGATGATTTTTGCTTATCACGCTAACATATGTAACGCTCTATGATCTTTAAAACTTGATGACAACTAGCAGATCTATAAGTCTTTATCATACAGTGCTTGCACTAACTTTTTGAAACAGGAAGTCATGACTTCCACCCTTAGAGTTGGAAGTCACAGGCCAAAATTGTGGAAGTCAAGATTTTGCCCGCGCGGCCGAAAATGTTTATCTTTAATAGAGTATATTGTTAAAAGACTTCCAAGACCTAGTATTTCAAAATCTAAAA
This sequence comes from Loripinus fragilis, assembly GCA_964019695.1. NCBI lineage: Eukaryota > Metazoa > Mollusca > Bivalvia > Lucinida > Lucinidae > Loripinus > Loripinus fragilis. Next base: position 130,516,931 of record OZ026514.1, read on the forward strand.
GGGTAGAACTCTTCAGTTGCCTGTTTCTCATCACACAATCAGAAATAAAACTGGAAAACAGTTTATATTGTTTTATTAGCAACCATATAAAAATATATTTGAAGTATTTTTAAACATATAGACAGTTCTTTGAGCACTCAAAACACAAGTTAAACTGATTCTAAGTAAGTAACTGACTACTTAGACAAACAGTGAAGACCCTGATGAAATGGCCACATAATGCACCAGTTCATTAGAGCCTACACTGTCTGATGAGAGGAAACCAATCTTTAGACCAGTTCTTTGGGGAAAAGGGTCTAAGATCACCAAGCTAAAAATGATTCAAAAAATTTAAGATACTGTATCTGACCTTATTAGCACACATTCTCCTATATGCACATACATGTTTAATAAAAATAGGTATGTTTGAAGTCAAATGAAAAAGTTTGTTTTGAGCACTCAAAACACATGTTGAACTGATCATGATTAAGAAAAAAAATTGACAAACAATGAAGACCCTGATGAAATGGCCACATAATGCACCAGTTCATTAGAGCCTACACTGTTTGCTAAGATAAACCAATCTTTATTCTAGTTCTTTGGGGTTTTTTTATGATCATATTCCTTAAAAGATTGAAAATACTGTATTTGACCATATAAACACACATTCAATTGATTTTCTTTATTTTTCAGTCAACTTAGTGGTTCAATTTATATTTTGGACTATGGATTCATTTATTATCTGATTGGAAAACAGTGTGGATCCTAATCAGCTCACTTCAGTAGAAGCCAGCTGATCTGGATCTATACTGTTTTATGTATCAGTATAAAATATATTAGAAGTAACATTAAAACCAATCTTTGGAACCTAGGAAAAGCAGTGTGGATCCTGATCAGTTCACTAGTAAAAGCCAGCTGATCTGGATCTATACTGTTTTATGAATCTATATATATATGTTGAAAAAATATGTCTGAAGTGACATTGAGGCGCTTCTTTTGAAGTTTATATCATAAGTTCATATCTGAAATAACATAATATGATATATTTACATACATTAATGTCCAGACTTGCAAGTCAAGAACACCTCTACCCTGCAAAGGGCCCCTCAACATCGATATGGTACATGTATCAAGACTTGCTCTTTTAAAGCTTCTACCTTCATTATATGCTATTAGCAGACCTGCTGACCTATTTTGTCTGCAAATGTTAATTTCATTTTTTTCACCATGAAAACATAAAATGAAGATACATGTAACTAACTTATTTTGTCTATTATACAATTTGTTAACACCCATTAGAAGTGTCTAGTCCAGGCATTTCTAATGTGTACCAACAATCTCATCAGTTTATTTAAATTATTAGCACATTTTTCTAATGCTACTACTGAGTTGAAAGCATATCATCATTTTTAATCCACTTTTGAATAAGTTTTCTACGACGGTAGAAAATTCTTATTTATCTCAATATCTGACACACTCAAGCATTTCATATCCATTGCTTGGTCCGAATTCTTTAAAATTTAACTTCTATAATTAACACATGGCTAAATTTACACTTTTGAATAAGTTTTCTACAACGGTAGAAAATTCTTATTCATCTGACACACTCAAGCATTTCATATCCATTGCTTGGTCCGAATAGTTAATTTATTATTTATAATAAGCACATGGTTACATCTCATTATCAGACCATTCTGCTTGCAAAAGGTTGTGATTTAGTAAATTGCATGTTTTGAAGTAAAAGGATGTTCAATTTTAACTGCATAATTAAAAATCTTTTTTTTTATTTCCCAACCAAAAACATTTGTTATGGCTACTCAAAAGAACAGTCCCATTGAGACAGCTCTTTGGACCATCCAAAACATATACAAAAACTGATTGTCTGCTGAAAGATTTATTAGCTTTTAGACAAACAGTGTGGACTCATTTTAAACAGCCCATGTAGGAGCAGTCTAATATGGGTCCCCCCTGTTCGATCATTCACTATGTAAGAAATTGTATGCAGCAGATGACTAAAGCAGATGGCCTTTTCAGACTAGCATGCAAAATTAACAGTATAAGACCTATTACATTATTTTTAGAGCACTGTACACACTTTTTCAGGATTTATTACTTGTAGCACATTTTCATTTATTCTATTAACACACTATCAGAGTCTTTTGGCTTCAATGGTTGGTATAACCTAGCAAGACGACGTTTCTTCTGATTGTTCCAGTGCTGGATCGCCCTTTCGTAGGGGAAGTCTTCTAACTCTGGACCTTTTGCTAATTTCATCAAAGTGTCTAATGATTCTGGATTTAGTGATGTACGCGCTTTGACCTTAATTTTATTCTGCAGACTGAATCCTCGTTCACATGCTACACTAGTTACAGGAACGCAAAGTGCAATCCTGCAGAGTCTTGATACTTCTGGAAAGTCTTCGGTATGAGTCTTCAGTACTTTCTTGCAGAATGTCTTGAAGTTCAAATTCTTGTACGATCCCTTCATTAGGTATTTCAATCCCGAATGTTCAATCCGAAGGGTATCCAAGTCACTGTCATATTTATCCGCTAATGTTTTCAGATGGCTGGCACTCTCTTCAGCTGTCAAAGAATCAAATGCTCGCGGCTCAATCACACTGAAGGCTTCAATCACATTGTCTGCTGATATCCTGGTCTCAATTTGTTTTGACACACTTTCAATGTAACTTAATTTGAGCTTTTCTGTCTGAGTCTTTTCATTGGCGTGAGTTAATAGAATCCCTTTGTAGTAGATTTTGCTGCCATTCACTGGAACCTGGGATTGGAATTCCGTTTCACATGGTCCTTTTAGTTCTTTAAGTCCATTTAGACGACCAAGAGCACTGTCCTTCAGGGGCATTAACTCACTCAAGTCCAAGGTCTCTGCCTGGAGTTGTTTACTGAGCCGTCCAATGACAGCCAATATATCACTTAGAATTGCTGTGAAGGCTGGAAATTTGTAGTGGAGAACTTCCTTAAGTAAGCCATCAGCAATAACATCTCCAACAGTATTTTTCCCTTCGTTTGATTGTAGATATGACACAATTGCACCATAACACTTATGAACTGTAGAGACTGCACTTTCCATTGCAAGCCATCTGACACTAATAGGATCCTTTAATTTTAACTGAGGTTCTTCCATAATAGCCTGCATTGATTCCAACTTTTTCACACGAACACCGGAGCCACTGACATGAATATACAAGTTTTTGAGTGTGTCCTTGTATGACCTAAGAAAAGGTATTTCCTTAGCTGCATCAGAACATGCAAGAGAGAGACGGTGGGCCACACAGTGTACATGAGTCAACAATGGGGCGTCCTGACCTAAAAGAACACCTAAACCGCCTTTCCTGCCAAACATTACTGAGGCCCCGTCACTTCCTAGGCCAACACAATTGCTCACTTCAAGTCCCATATTTAACAGCGTGTTCCTTATTTCTGAATTTATGGTCTCTGCTTTGCCATCAGCAATTCTTATGTTTCCTAGAAGTTCTGTGTTCATCTCACCCTCAGACACATATCTCACATATATCACAAGTTTCTTATGTATTGATAAATCTGTGCTTTCATCAACAATAATCCCATAATACTGTGAATCTTGAATTCTAGCTTTTAAGTCCTGCTCTATCACATGGAGCAAACTGTCCTGAACATGTTTCACAGATTCATTATGTATGTCTGACACAGTGTCTGTAACTCCACATAGTTTCAAGAATCTCAACTCAGAGTTCACGGCAGAGTTGGGTCTGAGTTCTTTGGCTACAAAGTAGGTCGCCCGGAATAGGTAGAGCTCTGAATCTTTCACTGGAACCGCTGACTGTTGTTTCTGTTCACTGGTGCCAGGGACGTCATACAGCTGGCGTCGCAGATGGTCACATTCCCTTGAGTCTTTGTGCTCCTTACTGTTGTTATGTTTCACCAGAGTAGACCGCTGGAGATTTCCTGCAAATATAAAAAAGACTGTGATTTAGAGATGTAAAAACACAATGTAAAACTATCTCCCCTACTCCACCACTTCTCATATCTTGCTCTGTTCTGTTCTAAAACAAAAAATATAAAGCGACATTTAATCATGGTCGGCACTGTATTCTAAGACAAAAAAAACGGAAATAAATACATTTTTAATTATAATCAGTGACGCCCCAATATCATAAATTGGACCATTCAGTTCAACTTTTTTGTATAATATTTCATATCTAAAGTACAATGATATAATCTTTATTTCTCCTTTCAATCATACATGACTAGGTCAAACTGAAAATACAATACATGTATATATATTTTTAATTTCGGTTCTACCACATTTGCGAGGAAGGTTCAGACAAGTCTGTGCACACACAAGATCTCGACAGAGCCTTCGCTGTTCGCTGATGGACGTTTAACAAAACTTGAAAAGGCTCAAATGAGCCTGCGCGATTGTGCAGTCTCATCTGCGTCTTCGCAGTATGGATGTTGATATAAAATCAGTCAAAATTGAGAGATCTAGCCGTTAGATCTCGATTGCATGTTTATCCCGGATTTTTTTTTATCTGAGCAAATAGGGCAGACCCTGATGAAATGCTGCCTTATGGAACATTGCATCTGGGTTTTCACTGTTTGCCGGTCAATTTATTCGGATCGCTAATATACAACAGAGACCAACCTGCTCCACCCTTTGTGAAAACACTCTGAATATTTGCAGCTCGGCATGTCTTGCAAAACATACGCTTAGTCGAAGACTCGTACTCAAGCCAGTCAAACTGAGACAGCCAGTCTGAATTGAAGGTTCGCGCAACCTTCGAAGCCGATCCCGGAGTAGAATCAGGCTTAGACTGTTTGGAAGGAGTCTGAGAAGTGTCTTCAGTTGCATCAGACACAGCCTCGTCGGCTTTGCGTTTTTTAGAGACGCCGAAGTCAAATAGAGAACGTTGAGCCATTGCGATGCAGATGCGAAATGAACCAGGAGTGAGGGGAAAAAATAAAGTTTTTTTAGATAATTCAGACTTTGAGTTTCAAGAAAATCAAATTTTAGATTCGATTTTCTCTGAAAACGAAGTAAAAAACACTATACAGTCTCTTGCATCAAATAAGTCGCCAGGTATAGATGGTCTTATTCCTGAACTTTTTAAAAGCTGTGCTTGTTTTCTGACGCCCTTTCTCACAAACCTATTCAATACAATATTCACATCAGGCGTATATCCTAAGGCATGGACTGAAAGCTACATAACCCCTATTCATAAGAAGGGAAATATTGACGATGCAAACAACTACCGTGGCATAGCCTTAACAAACATTATTGCCAAAATTTACTCAAAATTGTTACATGATCGATTGACAAAATGGGCCACTGAAAACGAAAAGATTATACATAATCAATTCGGATTTCAGAAAAATAAATCCACTGTTGATTGCATCTTCATATTACATTCATTGATAGCAAAAACCCTTAACAATAATGAAAAGCTTTTCTGCACGTTTGTTGACTACCAAAAGGCATTCGATAGTGTAGACAGAAAGTTATTGTGGTACAAACTACTACGTGATGGCTGTAGTACTACTATGGTAAACGCCTTAAAAGCTATGTACAACTCCGTGCAAATGTGTGTTAAGTATAAAAACAAATTTTCTAATTTCTTTGCTTCGCATAGCGGAGTTAAGCAAGGTGATCCTTTGTCTACGATACTTTTTATTTTCTTCATAAATGACTTGGCGTTGAGCTTAGCAGACGATAACCAGCAGATCACACAGATCAGTAATATGAATGTGTTCCTTCTTCTGTTCGCGGACGATGCTGTTCTTTTTTCTACGTCACCAGATGGATTACAGTTGATGCTAGATAAATTGCAAGAATACGGCAATCTTTGGAATCTACGTGTCAACACGGAAAAAACTAAAATAATGATTTTCGAAAGAGGAAGATCAAATAACTTTCGATTTTATTACAACGAACAACATCTTGAAATTGTTGAATCGTTTAAATATTTGGGTGTCACGTTTTATAAAAATGGTAATTGGCATAGAACACAGAAATGCATCGTTGAATATGGTACATATGCCCTACATAACTTGTACAGGACACTATCAAACATTCAACTGTCAACCAAAGAAAAACTTAAATTGTTCGACAGCTTAGTAGGTTCAGTGCTTAGTTACGCATCTGAAGTATGGGGATACAGCAAAGCAGACGACATAGAACGAGTGCATACACGTTTTTGTCGTTCACTGTTAGGGGTCAAACGCTCCACAAATCTTTCTGGTCTGTATATGGAGCTTGGCAGGATTCCATTGGCTGTTTTTCGGCAGATAAGAATGTTGACTTACTGGTCTCGAATAATCAAGTCACAAGATCCACTTATCTGCTCTGTTTATGCCATGTTGCGGCATGATGCTGACCAAGGCCATACTTATAATAATCTTAACTGGGCATCACACATAAAATCTTTCTTAGATCAGCTTGGTTTTTCCAACGTTTGGCTGGACCAAGATGATTTAACCTGTATCCCCCTACCACAGATTCGGCAACGTTTATTCGACCAGTGTAATCAGTCTATTATTACTGCTGCTAATGGCTCCCAGAAATTAATACTTTACAATCAATATAAAACAGAATGCAAATTGGAACCATATTTAGATTTAGTGTGTGAAAACAAATATAAGATAGCACTGTCCAGATTCAGACTAAGTTCTCACAGTCTTATGATTGAAATTGGTCGATACAATGGAACCCCCAGGGAAGATCGCCTCTGTACGTTTTGTAATATGAGAAAAAAAGAGGACGAATATCATTTTTTACTAGTATGCCCTTATTACATTGAGCTACGTAGAAGATACTTTAAAAATTACTTTTGCAGCTGGCCAACTCTAACCAAGTTTGATCATCTTATGTCAGCTACCTCTAAGAAAACACTGAATAACTTAAGTAAATTTGTCTATTTTGCATTCAAGAAACGAAATCCTTTATAGTTACACTGTATGTATTATGAAATATATCTGCTCCTGTACCTTGATGTCAAAACTATTGCTTCTCAGAAAAAATGTTAATACTAATTTTGCTCACTCATACATGTATGTTTGATGGCTAAAAGCATTGTATTGTTTAATGCCAATAAAACACATTGTATTGTATAATTATTGCCAATCAATCATGCATACAGATAATTTCTTTTGTTTAAGCTTTTTTAATAATTCGGCTTTTTTCCGCTCTTCTATTGAAATTTGCCGATCGAACTTCAAAAAACATGTTTCTAAAGATGCGACAATATGAGTGATCATGAGTAGAACGAAAATTGTCTTACCTTTACGTAATTGTCCTTTATTCTTAATCCAGTAATCGTCCACCACAAACAATACACAGAAGTTCTAAAGGTCAAACACGAGGAACAGATGGCTTACCTAATTATTGCATTAAACAAGTGATTATTATCACTTGGCACGCGCTCAAGCCATCAATCAACGGCCGACGCAATAACTGTTACCTGTCAATTAAAACAACACAGACCGATAGTGGGCGGTCTTGTACTTGACCCGAGCACCTATTGGTCAGTAACATTGGCTATCTTTAAAGACAGCTGCCACGCACGCTTGATTTTCGGGAGTCGGCGGCAAGATCAAACGGCAAATTCTCACTACTGAGGAAAACGTCACGACTTTCGCTGACGGGCGTACGAGGTTTTTTGGGGAAGTCAAAGTACGTCCGAACCTTTGATTTTCGGCATACGGAAGCCGATTTTGGACGTCAAAACGGCGAAAACGTCCGTTAGTGCAAGCACTGTTAAATTCATAGGAGCCAGTTTAAAATCCCTAAACAATGTAAGATATCTAACAGCTGCGAGTTTTTTCACAATTTTAGCTCAAACTTTCAAACTACATTTCCTTTATTTGATATAGTAATGCATGTAACACGCTGTTTCAGACTAACGCCCCAACATAGAGAGTGCAAACATCCCTTATTCGATGCAGCTTGAGTTGTACTATAAGAAGGAATATGTCTGCAAAATTCCCTCGAGGAGATTAAAACGTTTTTTGGGCATATCTTACATAAAGACAATGAGCTTGCCCATTTATTACATCAGGTAACATATGTTACAGCCTCTGATATTAAAAGTTTTGCAACAAACTTGCAGATTTATGAGTCTTTTCATATAAGCAAATAAATCCCAAACAATGAAACACATTCATCAACTGCAAATATTTTTTAACTATTTTTACTTTAGTTTTAATACCAAACATTTCACCTTAAAACTGGGTAGGGGTAGGGTTGTTTAATTGCTTATTTCAGAAAAAAATATTTAAGCTAGGGAAGCAAACTTTAATTTTTCTGTTAGCCAATTGCATAAGCTAGTCAGACATGGTTAAAAACATTTTGCAAAACACACAGAGAGATTGTGAATGTAAATGATGTTAGCCACACTTGTAAATTTTAATGGGTTATCTGATTTATGTAACGCATATGACACCTTAGGAAGCTGCAATTTTGTTCAAATGGCCGTCATAGGTAGTTAAGATATCCAGTATGCAGACTATATGAATGATTTTTAAAAATAAATATTTTAATGTCTTTAATTTGTAGCCCAAACTTTCAATTTACTTTTTCTTAGTTTGATTAAGTAACGTATGTTACAGGCTCTTACAGACTAACGCCCCGGAGCACAGAGTGCAAACATCTCTTAAAAGACTCGGCTTTTAATTCTCTACAAGATAGGATATGTCTGCAAAATTCCCTAGGGGGGGGAGCAAACCCATTCTCAGCCATCCATCTAATATATCAGTGACTGGAATCGACTGCCTACCAGTTACCTCGGTCCTGATCTGGATACAGGCCGTTTGACAGTGTTCCTGAAAGAGGTTTTGAAAATGTTAATTTTGAAAATAAAGTCAGCAGATGACATCAGGTCTCAGGTCAGTGTTGACAAGGTTTTTTTTATTTTTTTTTTTTTAAATACCAACTTGTTCACACTTCCGCTCCGATCCAGCGAAAAATCGTCTGCAGAGTGCAGACGCAAGAAATTTCCACATACGGCTGCTTAAGATTCAAAAGAACTGCTACATTGTAGGCTAGATTTTCCTTATATCAAAGCTCAGACAATGAGGCAAGTTTTATGTTATAAAATGAATAAATTGCAAAAATGTAAACAACCTTGCAAGTATCCACGCTGTGTAATCAGAGAGCGGTAGTTAGAATGAATGGAATAGAATGGAATATATTATTTCTCTGGGAAGCTCCTCGCAATCCTATAGGCATGGCCTTAATTTCAGCAACTCACTAACCTAAAGAGGTTCCAAGTGGGGAGAATAGAAGAAGGCAAAGATCAGGAAACGATACTATAGAAATATTGAACATGATCAGTAAATACCACAATCTTCTTTTCTTTGTATAATCTGCCTTTAGGACAGGCATACCTGGGGACGACCCGGTGGGATAAATGTCTTGGATAAAAACTTGATAATCTTATTAGGTGCCACCCATCACATGTTGACAGCCGTCATATATTATAATTACATTAACAGTTCTTTATGTAACTTCAGCCTTATTTGGTGTAACTTATAACAAAGAGTTCTCGCTCGCACAAGTCTCAATTTCCCACAGAATAACTGTAGCTTTCGGGACTAATCCATGATCAGCCAATTTTTGACAGTCCAATACAACAGTTACCAGGATTTCGCTGTTGCGGACTTACTTTGACCATCTTTCGTCGCCCACGATCACAAACTACAGACAAGCCCATGACACCGCCAGAAAGAGCCACACAACACAAGACACCAGGAAATCATATATACTAAGCAAAGCAACCAGCTCTGTCTTCCCCATCAAAGTGATTGCAAAAATAATAAGTGATGGGAAGAATAAAAGCCGGGACAAATGCCCGGGATCCGGGACCAATTCTCGGGACCAAAGTTTGCAAGCATCAAAATCATATTTAACATGCAAATATCAACATGAAAATTGGAACATATGTTCATTATAGGGTCTTCTTAAAAATGGATAAAAAGATTTTTATGACCTTTGGTTATCTTTATTAAACAGCCAATATAATACCAGACCCTGTCAATCATTTTTGACCCGGGGCCAGTTTTTGCAGTAATAATGATGTCAAGTATATTAAAATATTTCACTAGAGAAACCTTTTTGATTCCAACTTTTTTTTCATTTTGTTTTCTACAAAGATCCCAAAGAGTATAAGAATAAAAAAAAATATTTGAATTGATTGAGTATTCTAAGAGATAATCAGCCCTGGACCAACTGGGGACCAAAATCGACATTAATCTTTCTATTGGTTGTGGCTAAAAGCTGTAACCGAACCGAATTCGGCCAAACCTACAGCAATAGCCAAATGGGTGAGGACCAAATCTATGGGAAAGGGCGGAAACTTATGGGTTTCCAATACCGGGATTTAGTATAGTAACCGGGTCGGTATCAAATGTGTTGACTAGTGATAAAGTAATTTATTCATTTATTTAAATATTAAGTTAATTTGAGATGTTAAAAGTTTATTAAATCGCAAGGATTGGATACTATTATTTTATAATTTAATGCTATTGTTTTGTGAAATAAAGTTTTGCTCTAAAGAACACAGGCACTGCACTCATTGTCTAATGTGTGTCGGCCGGGTGTAGGCCTAGATTTTAACAACAGAGGCTGCATTTATGCCTGCATTTATGACCTTTGATTCAGATGTCAAAATTTGATTTCCAATTGCACATAAAATCTTATTCAAAGAAATCATTTTTGCCTGCTGTCTGTGAACGAGCCGCAAGTGTATGCGATTTTATTTCCAATTTTGGTCCCTATAATGCAAGCAGCAAAGGCTTGGCGAGTATGCGCATTAATATTTCTAATTTCAAGAATTTAATCGTTATTTTACCTTTATTGTCTTCTTAAAGAAAAGTGTATGCGATTTTATTTCGGATTTAGACCCATTTATGCTAGCAATTGTTGCATATTTGCGCAGGCTTGCCCATATGGCACCCGTTCAGGGTCAAAACTATGGGATACGGTATATGGTCAAACTCACTGTATTTGGTAGCTACCTACTAAATAATTAGATGCTACCAGTTGGGGTACTCTGATATTTTCACACATACGTAGGCTCGGACCATTTTTTTTTTGGGGGGGGGTTCAAAATCTTGAACTTCAATACTTTTGGGAGGTTTCAGAAAAATGAATATTTTGGTGGTTATGGATCTTTTGTGGATCTTTTATGTTTTTGTTCTGCCTTGTGTTTGCTATGTCTTTGTGCGTGTCTGTTTATTTGTGCTTTGTGGTCACCTGCTGGGAAAGGGCTGGCCTCTTGGCTCTCGTTTGTGGTGTCTAACTGTGAGTTTGTCACTTTCCCATTGGTATCCTGGCCCAGGTGTGGCACTTGATTGTATCAACTCCTGATCTTATCACCCTTACTCACTTTTATTTACTGTTGAGCCCTTATCTTTGCTTTATCTCCTTGTTATATCTTGATTTATATGTTTTAGGAGATTATGCATTGATAAGTTAGGGGCCTTTCATGCAAGCCAAAATATCTATGTGTCTTGATCCACATCTGAATTAAGGGTGAGGTTGGCGCCGTTAAACCGGTTTAAGTCCTCTAGTAAAATATTTTACTGACCGTTCCAAGGCGGTACTTCTTTTGTGGATCTTTTATGTTTTTGTTCTGTCTTGTGTTTGCTATGTCTTTGTGCGCGTCTGTTTATATGTGCTTTGTGGTCACCTGCTGGGAAAGGGCTGACCTCTTGGCTCTCGTTTGTGGTGTCTAACTGTGAGTTTGTCACTTTCCTATTGGTATCCTGGGTCAGGTGTGGTACTTGATTGCATCTATCCCTGATCTTTGCACCCATACTTACTTTTATTAGATCAATTCAAATATTGTTTTTTTTATTTTTATTACCCTTTGGAATCTTTTTAAACAATAACATGAAAAAAATAGGATTTAAAAGGTTTCTCTTGTCAAATTTTGGAATATACTCGACATCTTCAATACCACGAAAACTGGTCCTGGGTCTAAAATGCACGTCAGAGTCAGGTATTAGTGCTAGCAATTAAAAAAATTCAAAAGTCATAAATAATCTTTATATGCATTTTAAGAAGACCCTATAATGAACATGTGATCCATTTTTCAGGCCGATATTTGCATTTTAAATACCATTTTGATGCTTGCAAACTTTGGTCCTGAAATTTGGTCCCGAGTCCCAGGTGCTGGTCCCTGCTTTTATTCCTCCCCTATGTGAGTATGGTCAGGAAATACCACAATCACAAACCGCAGACAAACCCATGGCACCACGAGGAAGAGCCACACAACCATGACGAGACACTAGGAAGACAAACTAAGCAAAGCAACCAGCTCTCTCTTCCCCATCAAGATGATTGCAAAACTAAAATGGACATATAGTAATGTACAACAAAACATAGAGCAATTACAGACTCCAACAAATAAAACCGAAATCTTTCCATGTTGAGTGTTAACTTCGGTATCCTCAACAACATTTGTCTAGATTGACCTGAGTCCTGGCGTAATACCTTGGATTGTTGTGTGGCTCTTCCACACTGTGCCATGGGTTTGTGCTGAAGTTTATGCTGTGGCTCCTTCTTGTAGAACGGACAGTGGCAGGATGATAGTTCACACACTGGTCAATGTAAACGCACCGGTGGTTGCTACAACGAGCTGGTGGTTGCATTTTTCAGCACAGGTGGTGGCGTAAAAGGTAAAAAAAATCTATACCTGTTGGCTTTATTATTCATTTATAAACTTGCATTTATTTTATTTGAGATGACACCTGGCGCACAGATCACTGGTCACATTTCAGTTTATGGCTCTGTCAAGCAATTGGTGATTTAATTCATGGTTTGGACTGCAAATCCAACAAAGTTCTGGAGTTTTGCCGTGACAGGTGCTTTTTTCTAGTGTAACTGACTAAATTGAAGGAAATATGCATGTCTGAGCGCAGCTGTTGTCATATTCCCATGAAATAACATCCAAAAAACGATTACTACTTTGTATTTTTTTCTTGGTAAACAAGCAAATGTTTAATTGAGGAATTTTATTACAACGCACTGGGAGCATTTTTGACGCATTGATACAACGCACTGATAGTTGCACAGAAGTCCTGTGGTTGCTGGTGCAGACTCATTACATCATTCGTTGTTCACATAAACGTTAGAAAAATCGCCATTTCAAACAGCACATGATATTTCGATACTGTGAAAAAGGCTCAGGCGAGCCTGTGCACACGTGCAGACTCCCAAGAGCCCTTGCTGCCAGCACAGAATATCTTGATATTTATTACATTGTCCAGTGACTGCCTGCGCAAATGTGCAGACGCACCAGAGTATTCGCTGCTGGCGTGAATAGCACACAAATCGCCATTTAAGGCAGCACAAGAGATTTTGTACAGTGACGAAGGCTAAGGTAAGCCTGTGCAAATGTGCAGACTCGCCAGATCCTTCGCTGCTCGCACAAAATGGCATTCAATCGCCATTTGAGTCACCACATGATAATTTTGAACTGTGACGAAGGCTCAGACTAGACCAGGCAAATTTGCAGACTCGCCATCGCTGTTCGCATGAATGACACCCAAAAATAGTGAGTATCATAATCACAAACTGCAGACAAACCCATGGCACTGAGAGGAATAGCCACAAAACAATCACGAGACACCAGGAAGACAAACTAAGCAAAGCAGCCAGCCTTTCTCTCTCTCTCTGTCCCATCAAGATGATCGAAAACAAGAATGGACATAAAGTAACAAAATATAGAACAAGTTGGCTGCTTTTAAAAAGCCGCCAATAGTTTAGGTTTGGCAAATAGGTTGTTTTTATGACAGCATTCCTTTACTTTTATAATTATTATTATAATAGGTCTTGTTTAACAAATCTTAGAGTCAGCAGAACCTCGGACCCAATTATACTGGGTCCGAGGCAGAATAGGTGTTTGAAAAGATTATTTGTACATATTGTATTATTGAGCATGAGCTCTTGCGAATGAACCTTCGCTACTACATGTAGAAAATGTCTGACCAAAATCTAGACCTTTAAGCCACTGGGTAGGTTTTATAGGGTTTTACCAAACAATAAAGTACCAAAATTTTGTGTGCTCCCTAAAAATATTGATGTTTTTGTTTTCAATAAACCACACATTAATTTTCCATGTTTTGATTTTACCCATTGAATTTTCTCGGACGGTACAGAGGTCCAGATAAGCTTTCAGTTCAATTGGGTATTTACCCCACACGATATTTTATGAATTGCTTTTTCAAAAACAATTGCTTAAAATATTTTTTTACCCAACATAGATTTTTGAAATTGCTTATTTATAAGTTATAATTAAAGTACCTAATAATCTTAGTTAATAATTTAAATAATAATCTTAGTCCTTATCCTTGCTTTATCTCCTTGTTATATCTTGATTGATATGTTTTAGGAGATGATGCATTGATAAGTTAGGGGTCTTTCATGCAAACCAAATATTTATGTGTCTTGATCCACATCTGAATTAAGGGTGAGGTTGGCGCCGTTAAACCGGTTTAAGCCCTCCAGTAAAATATTTTTCTGACCGTTCCAAGGCGGTACTTCTTTTGTGGATCTTTTATGTTTTTGTTCTGTCTTGTGTTTGCTATGTTTTGTGCGCGTCTGTTTATATGTGCTTTGTGGTCACCTGCTGGGAAAGGGCTGACCTCTTGGCTCTCGTTTGTGGTGTCTTCTGTGAGTTTGTCACTTTCCCATTGGTATCCTGGGTCAGGTGTGGTACTTGATTGTATCGATTCCTGATCTTTGCAACCTTACTTACTTTCATAATAAAAGAAACATACAGATTGAGTGACTTTAAGTACTTTGTGCAAATACTTTAGCCAGTAACTGACAAATGACTTGCTTAATGTATCAAACTTCAATTGTAATTGTAATTGTTCTATGTTTTGTTGTACGCTACTTTATGTCCATTCTAGTATTGCAATCATCTTGATGGGGAAGAGAGAGCTGATTGCTTTGCTTAATTTGTCTTCCTGGTGTCTCGTGATGGTTGAGCGGCTCTTCCTCGCGGTGCCACGGGGTTGTCTGCAGTTTGTGATTGTGGTATTTCCTGATCATACTCATGTACTATTTTCAAAGGAGACTTAGTAACATCACAACAAAAGAAAGGCTTGAACTGGCTACCACACTAAGTGTGCTAACATGGGATATATTCATATTTAGATCAGTTTGTTTTTTCTTTTGCTTTTCCAAAATTTAATTGCTTTTCGCTACCCCTTCATTTATTAAACCATTGCCTTTTCCAAAATTTAATTCCTTTTTGTTACCCCTTCATTTGAAAACAATTGCTTTTTTCACAAATTTTAATTGCTTAAATACCCCCAAAAAGCGGCTTATCTGTTCCTCTGCGGTACATTTTGAGGTACAACATTAACATGCATTTATAAGTAAAAATAATCCAAATTTACATTTATTACCTAATGTATAAACATTGATGTGACATGGCTTTGAATTTTACCTATAGCGTTTCTTTTGTCAGTCAGTATATATTAATGACACTGATGATGAACAGACGCATAAAGGAAGTCCTAACCTAGGTTAGCTAAAAGAGGATTATCTTTTGTTTTAAAATAACTTCAGAGAAATATATTAGGATCCTCAAAATGCCTGTTACCAAAATTATACAAACTGTTCCATTCCACTGAACAAATTAGTCATTATAATTGTATCTGTTAGCACACTCAAAAGGTTGCAATCATTTAGTAAGAGTGCTTGAATGGAAAATTGGGATTTTTCTGTCTTGACTGGGGCCAGTCTAATACCTCCAACTAAAAATAAAAGATACTCTTATTTTTTCTGGTGTATCAATTTGTTTTCAGGACTTATGCCAGTCTAGACTTAAAGTACCATCCAATACCATAAGTATGTCGAACAGTTTGGATTTGGATGACAACCAACATTTTGCTAGTCTGATTAGGGTCTGAAAGGTTAACAGTAGGACTAGCATGCAAAGGGTCCATACATGACCTTAGAGATGTCAGACTTTATGCATTTATGCATTCGCAAATCATCTCTGGGTATGGCATCACATAAAGAATCTACTTGACTATTTGCCTCTTCAAAATCCATGCATCGTGTAACTTGTATAGTTTCATGTTATCTGTGCTTTAATAAGCTCCCGTTTTACTTTGGATTTCTGACTGACCAACTGTCTTATTATTCTCTTCAGCAGAATAGTGGCTAAATGTCATACCAGGTCGGCCTAGGTCAATCTTTGAAGAACATGATGCAATCAGAATTTCAAGATAGACTGGGAAACCAGAAAATGACAAATCTATATTTACAAATGACATCAGTTTAATCTTAGACAGAGGTGCCATGATTGGTTACATTTGGTCACATGCTCCTCCATGGTACAGCTCTAATTCTCACCTTATATATTGTGTTTAGGTGCTCATGCACCTAAACAACAATTACATAAACCTGTAATGGGAGTAACAATCAACAACGAATCAACAACAACAGAATCACCGCCTTAGAACAGACAGCAGCCTATATCTCTGGGGTGCTAAATTGCATTTTACTGGTACCAAATCTTCGCCCTAGATTCTGCTGTTGTTGAAGCACAAAAATTTTGAGCTCGCATGGATGCTTCTAAACTAATGTATTGTATCATAACGGACAAACAATCTCATTAAATTAAAGTTTTGGGGCCAATCTGAAAAATAGGCGGAAACACTCTCAAAGTGCGAAAAGGGCTAGCTCTGGAGTGTCTCTGGTGAGACTACGCATTTGCAGAGTCATGCTTGAGCCTTCATCAGTGTACAAGAACCACAAAATCTATGCCTATTGACTGTATGATTTCTTTATAAGCTTGCATTTATTTTACTTTTGATGACCCAATGCGCACAAACCGTCAGAAACATTGCAGTTTATCGCACTGCCATGCAATTGGCGTTTTAATTCATGGTTTGACCGACAAATCCGACACAGTTGTGGAGTTTGACAGTACCAGGTGCTTTTTCAGCGGGAGCTGTCTATAATCAACTTTACTCTAAATTATCCACCAATCAGAAACAATCTTACATCTGCAAGTCTGCTATCTATGCTCATTGGAACGGACTATCTAAATTATCCACCAATCAGAAACAATCTTACATCTGCAAGTCTGCTATCTATGCTCATTGGAACGGACTATCTAAATTATCCACCAATCAGAAACAATCTTACATCTGCAAGTCTGCTATCTATGATCATTGAAACGGACTATAATTTGGTTGGGTATGAAAGCCATGACCGTGCAGCGCTGCCGTGCCGAAATCTGCCGCGCCAGAAATATATTTTTCCTTTCCCGAAGCACTAAGAGGTGTAATTCCATATTTTTTTCGCTCTGTCATCTAAAAATATTATTATTAACAATTGCCAATACAAAAATAAATTATTTTTTACCGAAATAATGATTTTAATGGCGATTTGACATGTGTCAGGGGTATGAAAGCCCTGCCGCGCCGTGCCGTGCCACTTGCGTTAGTGGCAGTTTACCATATTTTTTTAACAGTCGATTACTGGAACATTTGTCCTGGGTGCATTTTTCTAGAATCCATGGCACGGATGATTCTTAGTGGGTGTTTTAGGCATGCAATGGAATATATTAATAATAATAACGCATACACTCAATAGGCTCTTATTCATGCGTTGTTACAGCTGGACAATTAACTGGTCAGTTAAACTTGTTCACGGTCCACTTGCATCATAATATAATCAAGTGACCATCATTAAATGAATAACATTCTTGACTTTGATCAATAATAAAACCAAACAAGCTCATTAAAGATGTACAATCTAATCTGTTCAATTAGTGCTGAAAGAATTTTATACAAGAAGTTTATGAACTTAATTTGTGTTACTCAGAATCCAGAATTGGCTTATTTATTTATTTATTTATTTATTTATTTATTTATTTATTTATTTATTTATTTATTTAAGCATAGCTAATGCGCGGATGCGTCGGCTGGTCTGCGCCTTTGTTTTTCGCAAACACCCACAACATTAGCAACGATTTTACGTCTTATGTTTCACAGTGTCGGCCAAGACGAGTCTGCGCATATGCACAGTCTCGCCATAGCCTCTTCTGCTGGTTTATTCAAGATGATAAACTTTATACATTAACCACGTCGCTCATCTAATGAAACTAGCTAGAATATGGTTATATTACAAGATAGATAACGTTCGTTTATCATAAATTTGTTCACAGTGAAGGCCCAGACGAGTTTGCGCATACACACAGTCTCGGCAGGGCCTTCACTGCTTGTTTACTGAATGCGAGAGCATTTAATCAATGAAAATGACGCCTTTCCCGAAATTTAGAACAAACCTGAAACTTCGAAAACAAATTTATTTTCTGATTTGAGGGTGCGTCATCCATAGTGCAGTGGGGTTCCCACAGCCTATAACATGCTTTGGGAAATATTACTGTGTTTATAGTCCATTCATGTATGATGTCATTCATATCAGCAAACAAGACGATTACCTGCACAAATACAGGATTTTTTTATTATTTAACTGAACTCTATTTTTTCTGAGTCCTATCTTGTGATTTGATTGAAACCATGTTATATGGTATATAAACAATATACTGTAAAGGCTCTAGCGAGACTGCGCAAATGTGCTAGCTCGTCTGAGTCTTAACTGTGAACTGACTAATGATGTACATGTACATGTATGACCATTGAACAGAACTGAGTTTTATTCGAACTCCTGTAGGCTATATAGCTCGCAAGGAATACAATCTACATCTTTCGGAGAAGGCGTGCTTAATTTTCTAACTTGTATATCCACTACCTTCAGTAAACAAGCAGTAAAGGCTCTGGCGAGACTGTGTGTATGCGCATGGGTGGATCCAGAGGGGGACATGGGGTCTGGACCCCCCTGAAAAATCACAAAACTAAAGGGTTTTCTAGCAATACTGGTATGGATCTCCTGAAAAAAATCACAAGGTTACCAAGCCAGCATTAAAGCTGCATAGTCTGTAACCTTTGATCTTTTAATTTTAGAACTAATGTTTCTATTTTTCAAGAACACAGTAAAAAATGAAAAATCAGGTATACATTTTACCAATTTCGTAAATCGTAACAAATTATCAGTATCGAAACAACAGCATTTATGTTAAAATTAACTGTCTATAATTATTTGAGGGACGCAAATAATTACTAACACGAGAAAAACAGACCTGTTTTATAAGATAATTCACTTTTCCGCGCAGTTTTCTGCTCTAATGAACATATTTATTGTGAAAACATAACTTAATTCAACTTTTAAAAATGATTTAAAAAGAAAATAAAAAAAATCGAAAAATGTTCATAGTTGCAGACTTGGTCTCTTTAAATGTTGGGCCATCATTGGTACGACAGTCTCTCCCTTCATCAACTAAGAAAAAAACAACAAAAAAAAAAAACGTTGTCAAAGTCGGACCCCCTCTGGCAAAACTTTCTGGATCCGCGCAAAATGTGCAAACTCGTCTGAGCCTTCACTGAGATCTGACTTATGATGTACATGCATGATCATTGAACAGAACTGAGTTTTAGTCGAACTCCTGTAGGCTATATAGCTCGCGATACAATCTACATCTTTCGAGGAAGGTGTGCTTAATTTTCTAACTCTTCAATAAACAAGCAGTAAGGGCTCTGGCGAGACTGTGCATATTCGTATGGGTGGATCCAGAGAGGGGGACAGGGGGTTCGGACCCCCCTGAAAAATCACAACACTAAAGGGTTTCCTAGCAATACTGGTCCGGATCCCCTGAACAATCACAAGGTTACCAAGCCAGCATTCATTGTTGGGCCATCAACGGTACGACAGTGAAACTCCATTTTAATGGCGTTTGCTGGCGGGCCGATGTTGGTCCGCTTATGGTGGTATTTGGATCGCCTCTCCCCTCGTCAACTAAGAAAAAATACGTTGTCAAAGTCGGACCTGGTAAACATGTCGAACTTTAACGGACATCTGCTTTTCCAAGCTGACCGTTTGTCGTGTTCGTATCTTAATCCGCCAGGAGGCACCAATTTCACATTACCTGTATTAATTTTATCTCTAAGCGGACGACGAAGTAACCATAGCTACGGGCGTTTTATCCACTAGACTGGTTTTCACAGTTTATTGAAATTATTTAGACTACATTAGAATAGTATGCCAATTAAGGGTTTCTGTTCGTGTGGATGGAAAACTGACCAGACATGCCAGAATGTGCTTCAGCGGCGTATGCTGAACTTTAAAATGAAACAAACGTCAATTTTATTAATGTAATTTTAATACATTTAATAATAAATTTGATTAACGTCGTAAGAAAAAAAAATCTTTTTCTTGCATGCTATTAACCCTTAGTGCTCCAATCGCAACAACAGTCGTCTGCTTTTCTCGTCTGCTGAAATGTTTAAGAACCTCTTTGGCAAACAGTGTGGACCCAGATCAGACTGCTCCTGTTCTGGGTCCACGCTGTTTGCTTCTATACTTAATTCGTCAGTAATGTTAGGCAGTTATTCGCAGCAGACGACTTCAGCAGACGACATTTTCAAATGCATTTAAAAGGTTAACAGACGCGTAGATAAGTTTACACCACGAGTGCAGTCTGATCATCGATCAGGGTATTCAATTTAATTAAGTTTTAGATGAACCTTGTGTGCGTGAACAGTGAAGACCCTGATTAAACGCTGAATTCTATAGCCTCTTGTTTGTTTGATTTGATTCTTTACGTCCCATCAACAATATTTCAGTTATATAGGGACGAGTCTTCCTGGGTTGAACCAGTACTAAGCTAGGATAAATGATTCTATAGCCTCTGATCTGGGTCTGTGCTGTTCACCTATGTCCCACAAAAGGGACGCTAAACCTGTTCAAATTAGTCAAAGATATATTTCTCGTGACGTAGTAACTTATAAATAAAATATCTACAATAGACCATGATCAAACGCTGCATTCTGTGGCCTCTTATCCGGGTCTGGATATCTGATGGTATTACTGAATGTCATCTTCACCAGCGAAGGTTTCGTCGTATCTACCTTTCGACAAACCCTTCGCCTCACGACCCTCAAAATTTATTATTAGCGCAGACTAATCGACCAATGAAAACGCCAGGAAGGATTTTTTCGATAATCCCTTCCTGCCAATCAGATTAAATGTAGCAGTTTATCGACGTCTAATGTGCACCGCCTGCTATGTCTACATGAGTCCAGATAAGCAAAGATTTTGGTCGTAAAATTATTTATTTTTCTTCTATAATTAAGTTCAAAATTATGCTATGGGTGCTCAAAATAACCATCTTAATGTGACAGTTCTTTTGAGCACATTAAACGTACATTTTCGTTGTTAAATAAGAAAACTGAATGGAAATTAATCACGTCGTCTTATCTGGACGCCTGGTGTTTATCGATTTTTTGCACCGCTTTGTGATTGATCATATTAATTGTTACTATTTTCGGCTTATGACGTATTCAATCGGAGAAAATCAAAGCTGTGAGGCCAAGGGTTAGATTAGACAATCGCAACCCTTGGTAGGACAAGATGCTGAATGTTTGCTTTTTCTTAAACTTTTATTTTTAGATAGAAACCAGTATGTGCATGTCATTCACCATCTTGTATTAATTAACGCTGGTCAACAGCTTACAATCGACTGCATCGGCTGATCTCAGACCCCGCAGGGCGTACATTATGACACGTTTCAGCGACCTGATTTAACATGTACCATACCATGATAAAGGACCCTTACCACCAATGCTTATGACAGTCTTACATGATAAGTATATTTATTTGGATGTCGTCTGCTTATTTCGTTTGTACTCAAATGACTGCTCTTTAGGGAGTTGTCTGATCAGGACCCACACTGTATGCAATATGGGCCACCGGACTAACTTATCACGGGTGAGCCCAGACCAGACCGCACCTAATGGGGAAATCTGATCTTGGTCCTTAATATCCTCAATAAAGGACACCAGACTTATTTTATCATAGAAGCAAACAAAATGAACCCGGATCAGACTGCTCCTTGTTCGCAATATTATCAACTAGCGTAAAAGGTGCAACGCCAATTTTACAGATGCGACGCGTAAAATATAGCGATTCCTTTGATAACACGCATTTGTAGCGCAATTAAAGATTTTGTTCATTTTGAGGTAAACGCAGACTATGAAAAACAGTGAAGACCCAGAGGAAATACTACACAAGCGGCAATTCACCAGGATCAACACAGTATTCTACGACAAACTCGATCTTCAGAGTAAGAAATATAATATTTTTATGACATCCCTCAATATATGAAATGGACCGTCCGGACTGATTCAAACTTTATGGACCATTCAATTAATCTTAAAAGGTCAAAATCCAACGTTCACATGCTTTATTTATGCTTTTACAAGCTGGTACTGATCGCGCACGCGAAAATGCCCCTCATAAACGCCCATGTTAACGTAAGTGACGTATTCAACGAAGTACTTTGACAGTGAAAACCCAGATGAAATGCCGCATAAGCGGCATTTTATCAGAGTCTGCTCTGTTTTCTATGACAATATCGATCTTCTGAGTAAACTGTAATCCCTCAAGAAATTGACTTTACTGTATGGAATATTGAATTAGTTTTAGTAGTTTAAAGCGGTTAAAGATCCAACGTCTACAGATTTAGTGAATATTTGTAGATATATGTTGTTGCGCTGGCAAATGCCCCTGAAATATAAAATGCTCATGTTGGAACTTATCGCACATGCGTTGATGCCCCTGATGAACACCCATGCTAGCGTAACCAAAGCAAGATATTCAATGCAAAGCTGTAAAAAAACCAGATTAAACACTCCAGTGAAAACCGTGTAGATCCAAATCAATCAAACTCATTAAGCTAAAATATTTTAATACATGTACCATACGAGAGCATTAGCCTGCACACGCAGCATTGGCATTATTTTAAAATAATTAGGTTTTAATTTAATTATACTTTTTTCAAAAAATATATTCAGATACGCCATCTGTTTGGATTCATTTAAAATTCCGTATTTTGTCGCGCCTGATCTGGGTCCATTTGTTTTGCAAAAATAATCACCAGAAGACACACGCATGCAATAAAAATCCCCTCACGCAGCCACACTGTATGGGGTCCTCTGTTAATCTTTGTTTATTGGTAATACACAATGTATGCCGTACTTTCATAATTTATAAGAAATAGAAATACAGGTAATTACCGATTTTAGCCGTATGGATATTCCCATTCTTATCGGTTATACCAGTCCATTTTTGAACCAATGGTTGCATGGTGGTATTTATATTTTTTATTCAGATTTTAATAGAACATTTTATAAGAAACCACAGAGACCCTGATCAGAGGCCACGTTCTGTCGCGTCTGATCTGGGTCTGCAATGTTTGTTTTTTCTATGCCCCTCAACAAGAACAAGTAATGCATACCATCGGTTCCTTTTTAAATAGGCATTTGAAACAATATTTCAAAATCTTTTTCGCCTTTCGTAAATTTCAGAAATACCAACACAGTGTCGAAATTTCTCACTCAATAAATATGAATCCAGTTCGACGCTTTTTCGGGCCTGATCTGGGTCCAAACTATTTGTACCAAAATTATCGCCACTAGCAAGTGAAGAATCATAACCAATTTAGGTCATTAGAATTTCCCACTCTTGTCATTAGGGCAAGTCCATTTTGTATTAAGTTGTGTGGTATTTTTCATTTTTATTTAAATTTTGATAGAATATTCTTTATGCAAACAGTGCATACCCTGATCAAATGCAACTTTATAGAATAAATAAATCAGGACTTTTGCATTTAAGAGTGCGTACCAAAAAATTATTTTTCTTATTTCTCAACCAGAACATATGTTGTGGGTACTCAAAAGAACCGTCTCACTGAGACTGTTCTTTTGAGCACCCAAAGCATATGTTAAAACTGATTGGCAAGATAATATTTACAATTTTATGCTAATTTTTTTTGTTTATTTAAACCTATGTAAATAAATAAATAAATAAATAAATTAAATGAATAAATAAATAAATAAATAAATAAATAAATAAATAAATAAATAAATAAATAAATAAGCTCAACTTTCAAAAAACTAAGTTATAGACACGCGATTACTATAGTGTATGTGTGGTCAATACCTGTTGTTACCTTGGATACAGTTGCTAAAAATAGATTATACCTCCGTAATCGGTGGGAAGCTTGTGAAAAAGTAGTAGGGGTTGTACCAGGAAAAATTCAAAAGGCTACATCAAATTTTATTTTAATTGTATGAAAAATATACCAATTTGTTCGCAATTGATCTGAGCATAGTGTCCCGTTTGCACAGAGAAAATATATTGAATACTTTAATAACTATGACAGAATATCTACCAATGAGCAGATCTAAAAACGCCTGTTTTACTATATAATTTAATCATTCTTAGGGTTCTATCAAAAACCAGCAAAAAGGACGAAGAGTTTGCAGAGGGAAATTCATAAAAATTATATCAGAATAACCGTGAGACATTTAGGTAAAACATTTGTTTGCACAGGAATTCTGCTTTTATAATTTCAAAAGATATAGTATAAAAACTAACACCTTCCATTATAATTCCCTATTACCGCTTCAGCGCATCGCAGATACCTGGATGTCCGTTAAAGTCCCGTATGACTTTCTGGATCCGTGTAAGATGCGAGAACTCGTCTGAGCCTTCACTGTGAACAAATTTATGATGTACGAACGTTATCTATCTTGTAATATAACAATATTCTAGCTAGTTTCATTAGATGAGCGACGTAGTTAGTATTTTATCATCTTGTATAAACCAGCAGTAGATGTTATGACAAGACTGTGCATATATGTAGGTTTGATAGGATTCTGAGTAACACAAAGTAATGTCGCCTTATTGAAGTTCACAAACTTCTTTCTAGAAAATGATTAAAGAAGGGGAGCGCAGTGGCTCAGTGGTAGAGTGCTTGACTCGAGACCGAAAGGCCGCGGGTTCGAACCTCATCGGTGTCACATTTCAAGAAAATCGCAGCAGTTTTCTTCGGGTCCTGTTAAAAAGAATTCCATTCTGTCTGGAATTGCCTGTTTAAATAACAAAACGCAAAACTTGTTCAACATAATCACATTTTGTTTGAAAGATGTTGGGGCTATTTGTTTTGTAGTATCCGGCTAAGCCCAGGTTGCCCATTTCACCCGGTTGTGTCTAAAAGCTGTAACCGAACCAAATTCGGCCGAACCTATCGAACTTACCGAATGTTCACTTTTTTAACCTATTTATTATAGGTATGTGATTTTCTTTATGTCCTTTAAGTTTTTGGCCAATATCTCTGTATTCTTAAAAAACCCTTCCAGTGCCTCACTAAGAATAAAGATGTCGTTGAGTTGTCTCATAAAGTGTCACCGAATTGTCTCAAAATCTGTCGACGAGTTGTCTCAAAAAACGTGTCGCCGTCGGCGACTTTCCGGTATATTTCGGTATGTTCTGCCACCAAGTTTCTTTGTAGTAGATAAATACAACGATCTATGCCAGATTAATATCATTATTAATGAGACTAAAACTGTATTATTTTCAAGTGTATACAATTTACTTATTTAGACGATGATCTCAAGTAATGTTGTATTTGTTAAACATATCAGGTGCTTTCATAGTTAGTGACTTCCAGTTACCATTTGTATTAAAAGTTTTCCCCACTTCACATTCTACTTTTAATCCCTATATTTTATATTAAACATGAACTATACAAAATATACCATAACTCCAAACATTCTTAGTTATGAACTACTTATAATACTGCAATAGTGTAACAGGGGCTTTGAAACCTACGCAGCCAGATCAATGCTTAAACTTGCACTTCTCTTTTACAATGCAACTCCTCCACCAACTGACTTTCCAGACTAATTACAAATTTTCACCGTGTCCCTACAACAGGCTTACAATACACTATATCCCTTTGATCTGCAAAACACATTGTTCACATACTTTGAGTCAAACTTTCACGTTGGCAACCTTCAATTTTCATCTCATCCAATCAATCAACATCTAACACGAATCTATTGTGAATAAAATATCTTACAATTACAACAGGACTTTAAATGTATGTTCTCCTTTGAATGCCGCTGAATATCTTTTTAAAGATATTTCTTGTTTCTATTGTGACTGCCTAACTTCAGGAAATTCTGCATGTCTAAGCACAGCTGCAGCTATGTTATCATAGTCCCATGAAATAACATCCAAAAACGATTACTAATCTCTATTTATTCTATGCAGAGAAGGCTCTGGCGAGTCTGTACATTTGCACAGGCTCACTGGAGTCTTCCTCTTGGTACTGAAATATCATGTGCTGGCTCAAATAACGATTTATGTACCGTTTATAAGAACAGTGAATGCTGTGCTGAGGCTGCACCAGCAACCATGGCACATCTAGGCAACCATCAGTGCGTTGTATAAATGCGTCAAAAATGCTCCCAGTGCGTTGTAATAAAATTCCTCAATAAAACGTTAGCTAGTTTACCAAGAAAAAAGATACGAAGTGGTAATAGTTTTTTGGATGTTATTACATGTAAATATGATAACGACCGTGCTTAGACATGCATATTCCCCTCAATTTAGGCAGTTACACTAGAAAAAGCACCTGTCACGGCAAAACTCCAGAAAAGTCAACAGGTATAGATTTTTTTACCTTTTACGCCACCACCTGTGCTGAAAAATGCAACCACCAGCTCGTTGTAGCAACCACCAGTGCGTTTACATTGACCAGTGTGGTTCACTGGCACAGTAATTAAACAGTTGACAACTTTGTACATTAGAGTCACATCTGTCCATATATCAGGGGGGTACTCTCAATTTTTCTTCATACGTAAGCTCGGGCCCAGCATCTACCCTTAATCCCCAAAAAATATCAGGAATTTTAAGCACCCCCAAAAAATATTTGAAATTTTACCAACCCCTAAAAATATCCCCATCCTGTACAATGACCTTAAAAAAGACCCTAAAATGCATGAAAATGGCCCCTGAATATAGTCCAATTTTGTGATGACCCCAAAAAATATCAACAAAATCTTTATACCCAAAATTATATTTCTTTTCCTGAAAACCCCAAAAAATATTGAAATTCAAAATTTTGAACCCCCCAAAATGACCCGAGCCTACATATGTATGAAAATATCAGAGTACCCCCCAGGGGTCCATACTCTGCGTTGTTCCAAGCTGGGCATTTTAATTTATCTAACATTTCAGCTACAGATTGTGTGGCCTATATGGTTGAGTCATCACCATCTTGCAGAGCTTCTCTGAAGTCATTCTATTTGTTTTGAGTTTTTTTAGCTGGATTCAAATTGGCTGAAGCATATTCCAATTTAGGTCACACTAAGTTGAAATAGGATCTTTCTGTCACTTTTGGTGGACAGTATTTCGGGTTCCTTTTTTCGAAAAATCTAAGGGTAGAAAAAGAATGTTTGTTAAATTTTAAATTGTCACTTAGTTTGATCCCTAGATATGGATGATGTTTTGTTTCCTAGCAGAGGTTGAAAATTGCATGGTTGTGAATTTCTTCACATTAAAGTAAGTAAGGAGGCAAAGAAATGAAAACAATACAATAAGTACCACACCTGACCCAGTAAACCACACTGGAAAGAGACAAAACACAGCAAAACACCATACATAAAAGAGCCAAGAGTTTAGCCCTTACCCAGCAGGTGACAACAATGCTTAGACTGCTTCACCGACCTCGTATACAGTTATTACTAGTTCATACGAGGGGGCAGGGAAGCAGTCTAAACAAGGCTACAATGAACAGACAAGAAAGCATGAAAAACACGAAACATAATTACAAAAATGATCCACAAAAGAAGCACATAAGCAAGAAAGAGGGCAAAGATCAGGAATCGATACAATCAAGTACCACACCTGACCCAGGATACCAATTGGAAAGTGACAATGTCACAATTAGACATCACAAACGAGAGCCAAGAGGTCCGCCCTTTCCCAGCAGGTGACCACAAGGCATCAACAAACAGACGTGAATGAAAGCATAACAAAACAAGACAGAATTAACATAAATTATCCACAAAAGAAGCATCGCCTTGGAACGGTCATTAAAAATATTTTACTGGAGGGATTAAACCGGTTTTACGGTGCACCAACCTCACCCTTAGTTCAGGTGTGGATGTTTGATTTGCATGAAAGACCTCTAACTTATCAATGCATCATCTCCTAGAACATTCTTCATGTTTGACCACTTATCTAGTTTCCTGAGATTTTCTTGTAATGTTGTATTGTCTGTTTGATTGTATATGGTTCGATAAAGGACAAAAGGACATAACAGTGCACTATGGCATTCACTTTTAGTGAACTTTTAAAGTAAGAAAGACAGCAAGGATCAGGAATCGATACAATCAAGTACCCCACCAAATGGGAAAGTAACAAAACCACAATAAACATCACAAACAAGAGCCAAGGGCTCAGACCTTTCCCTAGTTTTGATATAGTTTATATGCAGTGAACACAGTGTGAACTTGGTGTTACCTTTCGTCTTTGTCGATGATGCATTGATAGGTTAGGGATCTTTCATGCAAACCAAATATCTTTGTGTCATGATCCACATCTGAATTCAGGGTGAGGTTGGCGCTATGAAACCGGTTTAAGCCCTCCAGTAAAATATTTTTAGTGACCGTTCCAAGGTGGTACTTCTTTTGTTGATCATTCATGTTTTTCTATCTTATGTTTGTTATGCCTTTGTGCACGTCTGTTTATTTGTACCTTGTGGTCATCTACTGGGAAAGGGCTTGCCTCTTGGCTCTAGTTTGTGGTGTCTCATTGTAAATAGTAAGTGAGTATGATCAGGAAATATCACAATCACAAACCACAGACAACCCTGTGGCACCGCGATGGAGAGCCGCCCATCCACCACGAGACACCAGGAAGACAAATTAAGCAAAGCAACCAGCTCTCTCTTTTCCATCAAGATGATTGCAATACTTAGTATGTACATATAGTAACTTACAACAAAACGTAGAACAATTACAGACTCCCACACTGGGAGTAACAATAAACAAAAAGTCAACAACAACAGAACCACCGCCTTAGAACGGACAGCAGCTTAAGCCACCGGGCGGCTTAAATGCATTTTACTGGTACCAAATCTTCGCCCTAGATTCTGCTGTTGTTGAAGTGCAAGAAATGTTCAGCTCGCATGGAGGCTATCTAACTAATGCAGTGTATCATTATGGAGAAACGCTCTAATCAAATTAACACACCATGATGAAACAAAGAAAAGGGCTCCTGACTCACAGATAGTCAGAGCTAAAGAAAACCTCAAGTTGAGCCACGGTGGGTCCAGCTACAGATAAGCATCAGGCGCCAACCCACCGATCAAAGCTTTACGTCAGAGCCGTCATAGAGTCTGAGGCCTGACCCACCGTCATGCAATTAAAGAGGAAATCATAGCTATAAACCGTGATTGGGTTTAAAACTAGGCATGCAGACTTCGCATGATATTCAAGTTATATCAAACCCTTATACAACGTTTTACTATCTTTTTGAATTGATCACTAAAATTAGGTTTTCCAACAATTCGTTTGAATTTATAAACTCAATCACCATAAAATATAGGTTCTGATATGTCTTGTTGAAAGTTTGTCACTTTCCCATTGGTATTCTGGGTCAGGTGTTGTACTTGATTGTATTGATTCTTATCTTTGCACCCTTACTTACTTTTAGCACAACTGTAATATTAGAATGTAGACATAGTTCGCAGAAGTGATTGCCATGTAAGGGCTATCAATGGGATATGTCAAACTTTAGATGACCTGAGTTAATTTTCAAGCATTGATTTATTTCATCAAAAACAAAATGGTATAGTTCAACAATTTCTAGCTCCAAGCAGTGATCTACATATTAAACATGTCCTACAAATCAACAGCCAATACATGTGTATTTTGTTCAGAGATTTGTATGATCTGCCAATTACTCCAAATACTTCTACTCACGAATCTTGCATGAACATATCTTTCATCCTCATCTTTTATTTTCTTCACAATGTTTCACTTTTACAATTGCTAGAATCCAGCTTAGACCTTCTATTCTTGCACTGACGGTGTGACATCTCATGTGAGGGTGCTGCAGAATTAAAAGAGAGGGAGGAAGGGAAGGAGGGATAGATAGATAGATAGACAGACAGACAGACAGACAGACAGACAGACAGACAGACAGACAGACAGACAGACAGACAGACAGATAGATAGATAGATAGATAGATAGATAGATAGATAGATAGATAGATAGATAGATAGATAGATAGATAGATAGATAGATAGATAGATAGATAGATAGATAGATAGATAGATAGATCGGCTATATAACTGCTTTGATATGTGTTTGGTCTTTGCTTTGAAATACAGTACTTAGTGTCCATTTTAGTTATATTTTTGGAATAATCGCGCTTGGGAGGAGAGAGAGAGAACTAATTGCTTGGTTTTGGTAGTGTTCTTGCTGTTTGTATGGTTGTAATTGTTCTGTGTCTCCATTTTTGCAGTGCGGTTGGTTGGTCTCTGGTCCATGATTGTGACGTTTCTTGGTCATACTCACTTGCTTTGTATCATATTT
This sequence comes from Loripinus fragilis, assembly GCA_964019695.1. Lineage (NCBI taxonomy): Eukaryota > Metazoa > Mollusca > Bivalvia > Lucinida > Lucinidae > Loripinus > Loripinus fragilis. The sequence continues at coordinate 130,547,441 of OZ026514.1, forward strand.
TGGTAGTGTTATTATTTGAAAATATTAGCCGGATACTGGTGGCTAAAGTTATCATTAAAATAATTTACAGCTGATTGAGCATCTAAATATATCTTCGACGTTAATCGCATATACCAGGCGTATATACTACATGTGGTACTTTATAACTCAATAGATGTATATACCGCTATAATGATGGATTGCCTATTGGATGCCTGAGAGTCTCAGTGGGTAGAAACACCTAAATATCGAACGGTTACCTTTTTAAGCTCTGCAGTGTTAGTTAGAATCCCATAAGGGACATTTATTGTAACTATGTCAAAGACTTTAATTTTATTTTTATTAATTTTGATTTTTTTGTATTTTTGCAAATTCTTTTCTCCATTTTATTTAATTTGATCTCTTCGGTGAGAACAACATTCTCTCATCAAATCAGTAACACTGTACTTCAACTATTGCCTGTAGACGTCAGTTTTAAGATAATTTAGCCGTGACATGAGATTTCTAACAATGAGACAATTTGACATAAATAGACTCAGGTGAGCCTGTGCAGTCTCCTTTTGAGCTTAGAAACGCTAAAGATCAGTCAATAGCTTAACCAGGCATTGACTATTCAAGCAACTAGCAAATGGTCTGATCACACTTCGTGTGTGCGCAGGTTGGCCTGAGCCTTTGCTTGTACAACATACCATATTGTTGGAAATCTCATGTCGTTGCTCATATATGGACCTTCTTGCTGTTCTATAGAGAAACGCAAGGGTCTGATGGGCTATAACTAATTTCTTTTGCTTTGGAGACACAAGCATGGCTGTTGTTTTTAAAGACATATTTGCAACTGAATTCTAACTCCCAGCATCAAGAAGTTGCCAGTCATTACATTATCAAAGAAAGAGTGTACTTAAAACTTCTTTTCTTAGACACTAAAACAAAGATTCGAACAGCCATGATTCGAAGTAAGAAAGAGGGCAAAGATCAGGAATCGATACAATCAAGCACCACACCTGAACCAGGATACCAATGGGGAAGTGACAACGTCACAATTAGACATCACAAACGAGAGCCAAGAGGTCAGACCTTTCCCAGCAGGTGACCACAAGCAGAACAAAACAAGAGAGAAATAACAAAAATGATCCACAAAAGAAGCACCACCTTGGAACGGTCAGTAAAAATATCTAACTGGAGGGTTTAAACCAACCTCACCCTTAGTTCAGATGTGGATCAAGACACATAGATGTTTGGTTTGCATGAAAGACCCCTAACTTATCAATGCATCCTCACCTTGAACCCATAATTTACGTATGTTGACTACCACTCGACTAAGATGGTAAAACAGCTATATTGAGTTATCAGCAGATTTTATAGCAATTGCATTAAGACGTTCATTTCATTAATTGCTCAGAACATACCAATTACACACCATCCCTCATGAACAAAAACATATTCAGTGTTAATACTGTTATAATTTATGCATGCTTAAAGGTCAGGATCAGGTTAATATTTTACAGGTATAACTGTAGAAATATATTAACTGGTGTTGTAATATAAGGATCAAAAATGTTTTTCTATGCGTTAAAATCTGCTGGACCCCGAGGGTGATAGTGAAACCCGAGCTTGAAATGCGAGGGTTTTGACAACCCCAAGGGGGTCTAGCAGATGGTAATGTATAACAAAAAACATGTGTGATCGTTATTATTGCATAAAGCTATTTTATCACTTGAAAACTTTGGAAAAACACTTCAAAAAGTGCATCTTTGCATTACTATAATGGCGCGCAAAAGCATGAAGGATTCATAGGTTTTGAAAACGCATATTCCAGAGCCAACGCTTACGTCATCCTAACGTCACTAAATTACGTTCATTCCTATGATGACGTCAATGTTGTGACGACCTAGAAGCGTATATGTAAAGCACAAAAGCCGTGCATCAACAGCACGTGAATTGCCTGATTAATACATAGGGTTTTGCCGCTTGAAACATGGCTGTTAATAGCGTGCGACACGGATTTTTATGCAATAAATATTGCATCAGCAATTATATTGCATCATCAGTGTGCTGCTCCATAATATTTATCGCTGATTACCTCGCGTGCAGATTAATCGATTAGAGGGATTTTCCAACCTCTGACCTTGACTTGCTATTACGTTCGCTGACGTGTTTGTTTGTATTTTGATTTCGTGTGTCACACCGAGTATAAGTAGAGGTTCATTCATCCTCGGTTATTAACCCCCAAGATATGTGAAAAAAGCCTAGATATTCAACTTTTCGATTATCTCAGTGAATTTACGAGTGGATTTTGATGATTACGAAAGCGGAGTGTATTTTAATTCTAACAGCTGTGTGATTGAAAACGGGAAATTCCATTCAGCATCTGAAACATACGACAGTATGGCAACCCACGTGTCACGGATTTTGCGAGTGCAATCAGTGCTTTTAATGAATGGAAGGAGTGTCGCAACACAATCAAAGGATATTAAACATTTTCCGCTGGTTGTGTTGGGTGGGGGAGCTGGAGGATGCTCAGTAGCAGCCAGGTCCTGTCGGATGCTAGGACAGGGCAATGTCGCAGTTGTGGAGCCTGCGAAGGTAAAAAAAGACAACTCGTTCACACGCATGCACGCGCATTCCTTCAGCACGCGTCCGTATCAGTATATAGGGTCCATGCTTCCAGTGACCAGTATTGTATTTGTAGCAACCAGACTTTCACTTTAAGAACAGAATGTCCGTGGTGCATTTATCAAGCCAAATGGCAGGTGGTGATGTTGGAATGTCATAGATCTAGTCTTGGAAGTCTGTGCAATTTTAAATATTAAATGCCCATTAGATCTAGATCTATTAGATTTCAAAAGACTCTTTGTAGTATTTATAGCTCATTTGACTCTGATTAAAAGGGGCTAAAGGACTATAAAACGACAGAGCTAATACCCTGCTCTCATAAATCCCCAAAATCGCCATTTGAAGATCCCTGGCAATTATTATATAACTTATATTTCAAATTGGATTGGCTGTTGTTGTTTTTATTAAATATACCTGTGAAATGATTGACAGGATTTGGCAGCTCAGCGACAACATACTACAGATCAGGTCATGGTCTAATATTTTTGAGGCCCTAACAGAATTTTTGGGGAAAAGAGGAAAAGGACAATTATTTCAGGGGAAAAGGGAACAAAAACCAAATTTTGAGAGGAACAGGGGAATAAAGACAATATTTCAGAACAGGGAATATAAGAAAACAAATTTTTGATTTTTCAGAGAAAACAGTCTACCAGGTCATCATACAACTCATAGGCCCCTGTCAGACTTATAGTGATCACTGATGTCTTGAAGTGTTCTTTTCTCACAATGACTATTACCAGAGGCATATGATACTACCTCAGGAATTAGCCCAACTGAAAGAAAAAAAGCTCTAGCTGTTAAAGTATTGTTTTAGTCCTCATTTTTTTAGTCCTCAGCTTTGATATTTTGCAGATAGGGATAGGGACCTATTGCATGGCTATTTAAGATAAAACTATCATTAAACTTGATAATATTCCAAGATTCCAGGGGGATGGGTCCAATTTCTTTCAGGGGTGGGGGTCCAATTGCTTATTCCTATACAAACCTATAGAGTTTGTGATTTTCCAGGGGGTAGGGTGGGGTCAGGACCCCCTCCCCTCCCTGTGGATCTGCACATGAACTGGAAAATAGTTTAGGAAGGGCTGCATAAGTTCTCATATTGTACCAGAAAGGGTTTTGTGTTAGAAACAAATCTTTCCAGTCATATCTAATAAAAAAAGTATAGGGCCTCTGATTATGCAAATGTCCACTGATTTTACCAGGAGTATGACATTCGGCCCTTTTAAACTGTTTTTAAGAACACTGTTAATAAATTTAGCTCTTTTCCCAAAAGTAATGATAGAAATTCAAAATGACTAAAATATTGTAAATTATATGCATTGAAATTGTGCCTGTGCATGGGTCCTAATGCCAGATAAAAGACCTAGATTTTTATGCTACTACATGTTACTTAATACAGAAGCAGAATGTTTAAATTATATATATGTTTATGAAAATTAAATTTAAGTAAGTATAAAAATAGTCCTGAAATGCCATAAGCACAGATCATTGACCAACCATATCATCGAAAGAACCAAGCAGCACAGACAAGTTAAACCTTTGTTTAACCCTTAACCCCATATGCTATATTTAGAACATTGCATCATTTTCTATAAATAATTCAAATTTTCAAATATTTTCCCCAAAAAAATTTTTTTTGCCATTTCAATAGTTTAAAAATATTATGGAAAATGGAACATCTGCTCCTCATAATATTTTATAAAATCTTACATTTCAATGGCGTCCAAAGGCGCTTGTGTGGAGAAAAGGGTTAATAATAGATTCATCCTTTTAGTTTGATACAATAAACTTTTCCAGTATCACTACTACCAGCCTCTGTGGACTATGGTGGGAGCAGGGGTGACAAAAGTAGAAGATACGCAGATGCTGATGTCCGATGTTCTACCGAAAGAATGTGTCAGATTTGAACAGAGAGTGAAAAGTTTCGATCCAGACAATAATCAAGTCACCCTCAGCAATGGACAAGTGGTAAATTTGTTACAAATATCATTCTAGATTTAAGATTTTTTTTTTTATTTTGATGATTTAAGTCCCAGTAAACAGTTTTTCAGTAATGTTAGGAGGGATCTAAAATCCTGGGTAACAATGAACCTCTGTCCAGTACTAACCAGTCATGGTGGATAAATGTGTCTTGCTCAAGGACACAACACAGTGACTCCTCAGGCAGTGAGAAGAATCTTTGATGAGGCACATGAAAAGCCTTTCAATTTAGCCCATTTAAGTTGAATAAAATATCCAACTTTTATCAATTGACCAGTTCATTTCCATTTTAAAGATTGTTGGGTGGTATTTTTCATTTTTATTCAACTTTTAATACAACAATCTGTATTTTTCATTTTTATTCAAATTTAAAATACAACATTCTGTAAGCAAACAGTGGTTCTCATCCCAACAGTGAGCAGCTAATGAACAGACAATGTCTGATCAGAGCTGTCACTGCTCGCATATACATTATATAAAGTAAGTATGGAAGTAGAGGAAGGCTCAGGCCAAATACACCTCTAACCCAACTTGATAGCTGCACATGCTTGTTTAAATAGTGACTTTCGGCTATTGCTCATATGTTCTCCTGATATAATTGCTATCCAGTTAAATTTAAACTTGACCTTAGTTTACTTTATATTATAAAGTTAAAAGGTACAATATTTGCTTTAGCTTAGAGAAGATCTAGTAATGATGACATTTAACCCTTGACCTGCTGAACCGAGATCTATCTTTTCTTGAAACAGTAGAATATCGTGTAGTACATAATTCAGCATGACAAGGTTTAAATGCTTACAACTTCAACAATTTTAGTTTTACTATTTATGAGCTCATAAATTCGGATTTTGCTTTGCTCTAGAGTAACCCAATCCTCTTTGTTGGACTTATGCAAAAAGTGCAGAGCCAGGTCAGATGCCACAGAATGGGTCTCTGATGTTTGCTTACAGAGGATTCCATTAAAATTTGAATGAAAATGATAATACCACCCAACAACCCTAAAATTGGAAATCAACATGTAAATTTGGATGGGAAAAAACATTTGGCATTAAGGTTATTAGGGGTTAAAAATGCTTCATTATATATACAGCTTGGAAAGCTTTTGTTTTTGTTCTGGGGCTACACATCGCTTTGACTTTCAACATTTTTTCAGTCAAGCAGCATCAGAGGTAAGGATGAATTAAAGTATGACACCTGACTGGGATTTGAACCCTCTATTGCAGTCTTGGATTCTTGAATAAACAGAAGTATATGGAAGTGTGCAATAGCTTTAAGCAAAGATTGGACTACTAGCCTTACCCTCATTCCTACTGGACAGTTTAGCATTGGCATTTTAACCCTTTGTATACTGAAAACCCCTAAACGGGTACAGTACTTTGGCAAACAGTGAAGACCCAGATGAAGTGCAGCAAAATGCCGAACTTCATCAGGGTCTGCACTGTTTGCTTAAGATTAAAACAAATTTCAAGGACAGATATACACCATGATTTAAAAAAAATTCTACCTGTGACCCCTTAAAGTGCAAAATGGACAATCCCATACTTAATGTATCATAATGTATGGGAAGTTCCATCAGAATCCAGGGCTCTCGATCACCCGATTTTGGGGCTGAAATTCGGCCCCATTCCCAATGCCAAAAAGTACCGGTAAGTGTTTTTTCCCAATTCCAGATAAAAAGTTCCCATTTTGACAAAAAAAAAGTTTTTTTTTTTGGTTCTCCATCTTTATTTCATATAATATAAATACAGAACATATTGTTACATATTTACAATTTCACAGAATAATAGAATTTAATAACACTTGTTTCTTTCTCTCCCTTTTCTCATAGTACACTAAGGTGGAATCAATGGCAATGGAAACTTCATACATAAGGACGATGTCAAATTTTCCAATTTTAGTCAAAACGCCAGAAATTTTCCCAATTCCATGGGCCCCCGGCCCCATTCCCAAAAAGGGGTGTGAGAGCCCTGGAATCCAAAGGGAGGCATAAGTTATAAGTACCATTGTCTCATGGACTGGGTTAAGAATTTATTCAGAAACAAATAGTGCCTACTGCTGATATGTATAGAAGATAATAATTGGGCCTCGTCGCGAGAAAACCTGTCTTCTGTGTGTCTGACAAAGGGAGTTTCAAACCAGTCACCTCAGCTACAGAGACTAGCTAGAAAATTGAAATTTCACCTGTATCAAGTTTACGTATGATACTTTCTAAAAAGCGAATAACAAAGGCACTGATCAGACTGTGGGGATGTGCAGGCTGGTCTGGGCCTGTGTTGTTTGCAAACCCCCGAAGACAGATTTTCTCACGTCGAGGCTTAATTCATAGTTCATATCAAAAGGTTGTCTTTTACAGCATCGGTATGGCAAGTTTTCTTTTCATCAGTTAGATCAGGCCTTTAGTTAAGAGTGCGTAATAAAAAATATTTTTTTATTTTATAACCAAAACATATGTTGTGGGTACTCAAAAGAACCGTCTCAATGAGACGGTTCTTTTGAGCACCCTTAACATATGTTAAAATTAAGGGGTAAGAAAAAAATTACAATTTCACGCTCAAAAATTTTGTTTATCTGAATCTATGCAGATATTACATCATGAACATTTCAATCACTGTTAATATTACCTAAACATTTGTATACTTTAGAATGCTCCAGTTAATCTAGATTTATAAGCACAGATTGATTCAGCTGGCCAATTGCCCAGCAAAAAATATTCAACATAAAAATTGGATACTTGACTCTTATCTGGTTAAAAATTAGGTCTGTTTTCACATATAAATAACAGGATTCATCTTTGACTTCATTTTATATCATAATTACCATACCTACATTCAAGAGATATTTAAAAGCATTTTGTAAAAGGTGAAATGGATTGGAATGAATAGAATAGTGGCCTTATTCCTGTCTATTCCAATCAGTGTTTTCTCTTTTGTCCATTCCATGTCACCTCTACCAATGTCATCTATTCCTGTCCATTCCAATTAATTTGTTGCCCCCTTTCTGTCCAATGAAATCCCTTGTTATCTATTCATGTTCATTTAAATCCATGTCAGCTACCCCAGGCCATTCACATTCAATTTTTACCTATTCCTGTCCTTTCCCATCCAATTATCACATATTCCTGCAAATTCCAATCTAAATCACCTTTCATGTCTAATGATCAATTATTCAGGGTCATGCCAATCCAATTATTGTCTATTCCTTAACTTTCCCATGCAATTATTACCTATCCCTGGCCATTTCAATCCAAACATCATCTATTCCTAGCCATTCATTTCCAATTATCACCTATTCCTGTTCTTTCCTATCCAATAATCACCTATTCCTGTTCTTTCCTATCCAATTATCACATATTCCTGTTCTTTCCTATCCAATTATCACATATTCCTGTTCTTTCCTATCCAATTATCACATATTCCTGTTCTTTCCTATCCAATTATCACATATTCCTGTTCTTTCCTATCCAATTACCACATATTCCTGTTCTTTCCTATCCAATTATCACATATTCCTGTTCTTTCCTATCCAATTATCACATATTCCTGTTCTTTCCTATCCAATTATCACATATTCCTGTTCTTTCCTATCCAATTATCACATATTCCTGTTCTTTCCTATCCAATTATCACATATTCCTGTTCTTTCCTATCCAATTATCACATATTCCTGTTCTTTCCTATCCAATTATCACATATTCCTGTTCTTTCCCATCCAATTATCACATATTTCTGGCTGTCCCATCTAACATCACCTTTTCCTGGTCATTCATTTCCAATTATCACCTATTCCTGGTCATGTAAATTCAATTATCACCTATTCATTTTCCAATTATTACCTTTTCTTGGTCATTCGTTTCCAATTATAACCTATTTCTGACCATTCATTTCCAATTATAACCTATTTCTGACCATTCATTTCCAATAATAACCTATTTCTGACCATTCATTTCCAATTATAAACTATTTCTAACCATTCATTTCCAATTATAACCCATTTCTGACCATTCATTTCCAATTATCATAATTATCACCTATTATTGGCCATTCCAATCTAATTATCACATAATATCCAATCACCAAGGACATCTGTTCCATTGCAAGTTTTAATGTTTATCGTGGTGAAATATCTCCTCCCACATTATATGATCTGATAGCCAAAATATTCTTTGCTAACGGTGACTTTTGTCATCTGCTGATCACCTTTGCAAGATCAGGAACGACAAATCTGGATCCAAACCGTTTGACACTCTGATAGTGTTCCTGAAAGAATTTATTGAAAAATTTAATTTTATAAAAAAGTCAGCATATGACAACAAAAGCCTGAAAAATTACCCAGCATGTAAAGAGTTAAATGTAGTGAATGATCTGATCACTGCCCAATAAGTCATTGACTTCTTACCTTCTCTATCAGATGAGACTAGGTTAAGGTGAGGTAAGGGGGTCACATAAGAAGTTGAAGTAAGTTACATTGGGTTACAGTTGAGGGCAGCTGCCAGTGAGTCTGTAGTGACTATAAATAGACTAGAAATGGAACAAACAAAACCTAAATAGAAGGTTTGGGGAAAATTGCCACCATAAGCTACAATCATAGATTGCAGACCATGCAACCTATGACACACAGACTTCCACATAGCAGCATGAAGACAATAAAAAAGTAAGGCCACCAGCTGACTCGAGACCATCGGGTTGTGGGTTGGAGCCTCACTGGAGTCACTGCATTTTGTCTATGAGCAAGACACATTAATTCTATCAAAAACTATTACTCCAAGTAGCTTCAAACTTGGTCAGCTGATAGAAGATAATGAGTAGATAACCTGGTGAATTTTTTTTTATTTTTTTTATTTTTTGAGTTATTGCCCTTTGCAAATTTTGGCATTGAAAACTTGTAATCAAGATATCTCAAAAACTATTACAGCAAGTAGCTTCAAACTTGGCCAGCTGATAGAAGATAATGAGTAGATAACCTGGTGAAAATTTAAAAACCGGTTATTTTATTTTTTCAAGTTATTGCCCTTTGCAAATTTGGGCATTGAAAACTTGTAATCAAGATATCTTGAAAATTATTATAGCTAGCAGCTTTAAACATGGTCAGTTGACAGAAGATGATGACTAGATTACCTGGGGAAAATTTAAAAAAAAAAGTTGTTTTTTTTAGTTATTGACCTTTGCAAATTTTGGCATTGAAAACTTGTAGTTAAAATATCTCAAAAACTATTACAGCAAGTAGCTTAAAACTTTGTCAGTTGATAGATTTTGTTTGTTTTGTTGCTTTACATCCCAAGTCAACAGCTATGGTCATGGGGGGACGGTCAGTTCACCTGGGTGCACGACAATTCGTCGAAAACCATTTCGCAGATACGACAATTGGTCGCATACGACTTTTGGTCGATGTTACGTTCCGTCGAGTACGAGGTTTGGTAAAAAAAATCAGTCGGGTACAACATTCTGTCGAAATTGTCAGTCATTTTTTCGACCAAACGTCGTACTCAACGCAGCGTTGCATTCTTAAAAAAAAGAAAATCATAAGAAATCACATTACATGGTTAACCCTTAAGTTTTTCCTCCCCGACGTACAACTTATTAAGGCCCACTGGAATAATTTGATAAAAGGTTGAATATTTGGTGCTTCAAAGCTAATAATTGAATAATGGTATTCATTATAATGGATGGTCTAAAATTTTCAGCATTGACATTTGTGAGATGATTGAATGTTTATTCTTTCTATCTGTTGTCGGCCTAGTTATTACCATATGTTGCTTAGTTATTCAAAATGGATATACCATCATTTTTATTGGTAATAGGTGGGCCCGAAAAAATGGCATATGAATTAAGGACTTCAATATACGAAAAACAAAGAAACAGCAGCTACTGGTACACGCGTGAAAACGTATTGGCGCTGTGAGAATCGAAACTCTATTTGGAGGTAGAATACACATTTTTTCTGTACATGTCAGTTTTCGACCAAATTTCGACGAATTTCGATTTATTTCGACGAATTTTCGACCAATTGTCATATTCAACCAAATAACGTAGTCGACGAAACGTCGTGTCGACCAAATGTCGCATTCGACCAAACGTTGTTTTGACGAAATGGTTTTCGACCAAATGTCATGGATCCAGTTCTTTTTCCTGGGCAAGCTTGAGCATGCAGTTAACCAGTACTTTGTGCACATACTTTCGTGTGTAACTGACTACAATCCTTCTTGAATGATTCAGCGGAAGGGATCAGCTGATAGACTAGAGGATAATTAGTAGATTACCTGGGCAAAATTAAAAAAAAAAAGTTATTTTTCTTTTTAGCTTACCTGAGCCGAAGGTTCATGGGTGAGCTAAAAGTATACCAGTCACTCTGGCGGCGGTCTGTCATCCGTCCACATTTTCAAACATCTTCTCCTCAGAAACCACTTGGCCAATTAAATTCAAATTTTTATATGGAGACTCCTTAGGACACGAGAAAGAAAGTTTGTTCAAATGGTCCTGGTCACATGACCAAGATGGCCATCACGCCCATATATGGTAAAAACCCTTTAAAAATCTTCTCCAGAACCTGAAGGTTGTGAGACAAAGGCTATAAATAAGTTTCAAAGGTCAAGGTTGACCTTTGGCTTTTCAGCCAAGGTCACTCATATTGAGTCCCATCAACATATTAAAACCTAGTTTTCTCAGGAAGCACTAGGCCTATTGAAATAAAATTTCATAGATAGATTACCCAAAATTGAAACAAATTGATATGGTCACATAATCAAGATGGCCACCACACCCATATATGGTAAAAACCCTTTAAATATCTCTGGAACCAAAAGGCCAATGGTCCTGGGACTTGCAATGTAACATTGATAATGTGGGTTCTCACGGGTGGTAAACCTAGGAACTACCTCGAAATTGTGTTAACGTAATTTTGTTCCCAAGCCACATCCGGGACACGTCGTGGTAGTTTCCAGGCTGAAAATTGGATAAAGAAAGGTTAGTGTCACTTTCATTTTGTTTTATTTAACAACTAAGAACGAACAATGGTGAAATCCAACAATGTGGTTCCGTGTAAATATGTTTCAGCGTCCCCTCTAGCCCAAAATTTTGTTTGAAAAGTTATTTTCTTTCTTTTGATTCGCATTTCCCCACTGAGCATCGGACCAACTTTTCCCAAAGTTCGAAGGATTTTAGCCCATATCTGTCAAATTAAATGGAATTTGATATCATTTGACAATGGAAATGATAAAAAGACCCTGAATAAACATTCCTAAACGGAACAAACATCTGAGCATTTATTCGTAAACGAGTCATGCCCCGTTCATCCTGTGTGGTAGTTTCCAGCTCATCGTGGTAGTTAAAATGCTATTGTGGTAGTTTCCAAGACTTTGTAGGATACGTTTCTGAAGTGTTACAAAACATTATAGTGGTTGTTTGTTTCGCATGATAACCCTCCAACTCGTCAATTACTTACCACGGTAAACAAATAAATCACATTTCAACACCATGAAGAAGCTAAGCTGAGGACTCAAGAGATTCAATGTGATGCTTGACAGGTGGAGACCATGCCCTGGACTGCCAAACAACACCTCTGGAAATCTAAAGCAAAAGGTCATCAGTTGAGCCGTGGTGGACCAAGCAACAGACAAAAAAAAAATGATATAAAGAATTTTGTCACTCCCTACGTTGTTCCATGTTAGATAAAATGGCAGGCTAAGACTACTGGCCCAAAGTATTGTTAGTACTTGCGCTTCAGAAAAAAGGGAAATATCCTCAGGTTGGGACACTTTTTATATACATGTGAATGCGACGATGAACGGACATGTTATTTAATAATTGAAAACCATGTTTATTCAAAAACAAAATATGTGAATATCCCTTCTTTTCATTCTTCTCATCATTTCAAAAGCTCACTAAAATTAAAATTCAGGCAGTCGACAATTGTTATCTGACAAAAGGTAGTTTGAAAAGGTCTTCGTATGAATAAGAGGGGTATTCAAGGCTCGGCCCGCACACCCTGTCTTTATAAAAATGAAGTAGCCCCTGAATAGTGAACATCTGCTGATGTGAACTACTACTAAATTCCTACAAAGTCTTGGAAACTACCACAATAGCATTTTAACTACCACGATGAGCTGGAAACTACCACACAGGACGAACGGGGCATGAATCGTTTACGAGTAAATGCTCAGATTCTTTTTCGGTTAAGGAATGTTTATTCAGGGTCTTTTTATCATTTCCATCGTCAAATGATATCAAATTCCATTTAATTTGACAGATATGGGCTAAAATCCTTCGAACTTTGGGAAAAGTTGGTCCGATGCTCAGTGGGGAAACACGAATCAAAAGAAAGAAAATAATTTTTCAAACAAAATTTTGGGCTAGAGGGGGCGCTGAAACATATTTACGCCGAACCACATTGTCGGATTTCACCATTTTTCGTTCTGAGTTGTAAAATAAAACAAAAATGAAAGTGACACCAACCTTTCTTTATCCAATTTTCAGCCTGGAAACTACCACGACGTGTCCCCGATGTGGCTTGGGAACAAAATTACGTTAACACAATTTCGCGGTAGTTCCTAGGTTTACCACCCGTGGTTCTACCACGTTTGCACAAATGATGAATCTAGCTTGACCTTGACCTACTTTATGGCAAGGTCAAATTTGATTCGTAATGCATTTATATGGGAAAAATCTTAAAATGTTCATTTTTCTATAACTGTTTAAGCCGAAATCATAATACTTTCGAGAAATAATTAACCTTATGAGACAATGGTTTTATATAAGTACCAAATGTCAAGCTGACCTGTGACCTTTTATCCAATGCCACTCATTTGGACTGCCACATACCTATCTAAACATTGGTTTCTCAGAAATCACTGGGCTGTTTGATGGAGTATTCATTAGATTGTTTTAGGTCACTTGACCAAAATGGTTGCAACTCCCATCACGGTAAAACAAAATATGTTTTATAATTATTATAAGCTGCTATTTTATTTTTTTTAAGTTATTGCCCCTTGTAAATTTGGGCATTGAAAACTTTAATAAAGATACATGTATCTCGAAACATTTTATAGCTAGCAGCTTCAAACTTTGTCAGCTGATAACTGAGTGAAATTTTTTTTGTTCAAATTAGGTCGGCTGATAGAGGATGATGAGTAGCTTAAAACTTAAGATGACCGTTGTGTTATGAACCCTTCTAAACTAGCAAAGGGTTGGGGGCATAGTGTTTCATAAACATCATTTCTTAGTTTCAAAATTAACTTTTTCAAAAAATTCTTTTGGGATAACTGTGTGTCAAACAGCTTGGATCCAGATCAGGACCTCTTGATCTGTGTCCAAACTGTTTGAAAAGGTTACCAGCAGATGACAAAAGTCACCGCTGACAAGGAAATAAGAAAATATATTAAGGAAAGAAACTAATAAGATTAAGAATGAGGGGTATCCTTTTTGATATAACAGATGTTTTCAGTTTTCTTATAACCTTGAAGTGAAATTTCTAAGAATTTTTTATTGACAGTTTTTAGTAAAAAAAATTCAAGTTTCCTGTTTTTGTTTTTTTGCTCCATGTCAGTCAACATTACTAACACAAATTCTTGCTTTTTTTTTTGTAAGATGTGAACACATGACAAGAACCAGTTTAGGCAATCCTTAAGAGAAAATTGTTTGCTGTCACCCTACTCATAATTTTCCAGATGGGTAGGTAGATGGGTATTCAATTTTTTTACTGGTTTGTTAAAAATACATTAAAAATAAAGAAAAAAAAGGCTAAAACTAGAATAAATAAGATTACATGGAAGTGGGCTTGATAACACGGGGGTATTTATATTACTTGTGATGTCACACAAATTTTGGGGTAATCTACCTATTGGGCAAGCCTATACGTTCCTTACTTTGCAAACTGAAATCACTTTATGCAGACGGGAATTCGCAAGATCAATTCTATTTGATAGTAAAATACTATTTCACAGTCAACAATTTGTCTTCGTTCTGCTCTTTAAAGAAATCAGCCATATCATTAGATGGAGAAATCAGTGAAAAATATTTTTAAGTTTTAGAAATTTATAAGTTTTACAACTGGAGCCAGGCTATTTTTGAGTGCTTTTCAGTTCATTAAAAATCATTCATTGCTAAAACACAATAAAGAATGGTAAAACTACACTTTTTATGAGGCTAATGGAAATCTGCTCAGGCATTAGCATATACATTAAATTTTTGTGAAATTAAGGAACAAGATTATACCGAGCCATACATGCTGATCAAACTTTCATTATTATTTCGGGGATAAAAATAATTGCCGTTTTTCTAAATTCCTGGTTATAAATAGCTAAGTGGATTTCGTCACAATATGCAAATTATTTGTCTAATCAAATAGGGTCTTTTTATATTAAACAATAGAAAAATAGGTCAATACTTGGTATAGATGGCTATCGGCAAAAAAAATTACTTCTCTGAAAGGGGAATAAAATATTTTGGGTTGGTGGCATCATGAGTGAGTCGGTGGGGTTGCAGCAAACAAATTTTATTTTAAGGAAGGCCTTAATGAGAGAGAAAAAGTTCAAAATTCATCTCATTCTCATGAAAATGAAGGGGCATGAGCCAAATGAGCTGCTGAGGAAAACAATGTAAAAAAAAAAAAGAAACTAAGTTAACTACATGATAGAATAAGATAGGAGGCTAAAGTGATAAAAGTTAGGATTTGACTGATAGAATCAGAGGTTAATCTTGACAAATGATTTCCTATATGAGATTAAACTGTATTTTCTCTTGTAGCATCTATCATTTCGTAATATAGGTCACCTAAGTACATAAGCAGAAGAGAGAGCAGACTACAACTGTCATGAATAGCAGGGGAAAAAGGCTAATGCTCATGGAGTTTAATGGTTAAGTGTTCAGTGATTGGCTTATGGGTCCCGGGACTCGCTGTTTCCCATATCACTGAGTCCAACTGCACACTTATGAGTCCAGAACACTATTTTTAATGACAAGTCTGCAATACTATTGCATCCTGGGACTCGCTGAAATAAAAGCTTTGCATCCCAGTGACAAGATGCAGGATGCCCAGGTAAAATCACTGAGCATTACACCTTTATCAAGAGGAGGTGGAATATTTGACCCCTAAAAGAGTAAACAACAGAAGTAAATATAAAAAGGTCCTCTGTAGCACTCACTGCAAGTATTAAACAGGTGAATTTGACCACTTTTGAATTGCAACATGTATAATTTAGGCCCCTAAAAGAATAAACAACAAAAGTAGATATAAAAAAAGTCCTCTGTAGCGCTGCAAGTATTAAACAGGTGAATTTGACCTCTTTTGAAATGCAACATATAATAGGCCCCCAGAAGAATAAACAACAAAAGTAAATATAAAAAAGGTCTTCTGTAGCGCTGCAAGTATTAAACAGGACTGTTGAATTTGACCACTTTTGAAATGCAACATATATATTTGTTTGCAAAGAACATTGAAAGTGCAAAGATCTTTTTTCCATAGGTTGAGATCAACATTTTTAGCTCACCTGAGCTGAAGGCTCATGGGTGAGCTAATAGTATACTAGTCACTCCGGCGACTGTCCGTTGTCTGTCGGTCAACATTTTCAAAGATCTTCTCCTCTGAAACCACTGGGCCAATTAAACTCAAATTTCATATAGAGACTCCTTAGGACGTGGGAACGGAAGTTTGTTCAAACGGTCCTGGTCACATGACCAAGATGGCCACCACGCCCATATATGGTAAAAACCCTTGAAAAAACTCTTCGCCAGAACCAGAAGGCCGATGACCTTGGGACTTGGTATGTAGTGGGGCCTTCCAAGTTTGTTCAAATGATTACCCTAGGTTGACCTTTACCTACTGAATGTCAAGTCAAAATTGCTTCCTAATGCATTTAAATGGGAATTATTTTTTGAAAAGTTGATTTTTTGAATGCTGTTAAAGACAAAGTCATTATTCTTACTTGATACCTAAAACTAATGAGACAATGGCTATAAATAAGTTTCAAAGGTCAAGGTTGACCTTTGCTCTTTCAGCCAAGGTCGCTCATATTGTGGTCCAATCAATATATTAAAACATAGTTTTCTCACAAACTGTTGGCCCAATTGAACTCAAATTTCATGTGAAGACTCCTTATAATAAGTTAGCCAAAATTTTGTACAAAATTTGTTGATCACATGACAAAGATGGCCACCACGCCCATATATGGTAAAAACCTTTTAAAAATCTTCTTCTCCAGAACCAGAAGGCCAGTGACCTTGAGACTTGGTATGTAGCATCGGGACTGTGGGGCCTACCAAGTTTGTTCAAATGATGATCCTAAGATGACCTTGACCTACTTAACGTCAAGGTCAAATTTGCTTCCTAATGCAAATGAATGGGAAATTTTTTGAAAAGTTGATTTTTTGAATACTGCTAAAACCAAAGTCATTATTCTCACTTATTATGTTCATTCTAGTGTCTATAAATAAGTTTCAAAAGGTCAAGGTTGACCTTTGACCTCTCAGCCAAGGTCGCTCGTATTGGAGTCCCATCAACATATTAAATCATAGTTTTCTCAGAAACCACCTGGCCTATTGAAATCAATTTTCATATGACAACTCCTTATGATTGGTTATCCAAAATTTATACAAATTGTTATGGTCACATGACTAAGATGGCCACCACGCCCATAAATGGTAAAATATCTTTAAATATCTTCTTCTCTGGAACCAAAGGGCCATTGGCTTTGGGACTTGGTATGTAGCATTGGGGATGTGGGCCCTACCAGGTTTACACAAATGATGATCTAGGTTGACCTTGACCTACTTTATGGCAGGGTCAAAGATTCCTCATGCATTTATTTGGGGAAAATCTTAAAATATTCATTTTTTCTATAACTGTTTAAGCCGAATTCATAATAGTAAAACATAATGAGACAATGATTTTATATTAAAGTACCAAATGTCAAGCTGACCTGTGATCTATTATCCAAGGCCACTCATTTAGACTGCCACACACCTATCTAAACATCTTTTTCTAAGAAATCATTGGGCTGTTTGATGGATTATTCCTTAGATTGTTTAGGTCACTTGACCAAAATGGTTGCAACTCCCATCATGGTAAAACAAAATATGTTCCATTATAAGCTGTAGTTGACCTTGACCTATTTTAACATTATTAAGGAGATCAGGTGAGCGCCTCAGGACCTTCACTCAAGTTTTAGAATAAAATTGTGAATGTATATTCTTATCCACCAGTTTAAACATTTGTTTTGGGTGCTCAAAAGAACTGTCTCATTGAGATGGTTCTTTTGAGTACCCACAACATATGTTTTGGTTGCGAAATAAGAAAATTAAATCTTTATTTAAGAGTAGCTGTGCCTGTCCTAAGTTCATTAATTTTGTATTTTCATGTTTGTTTCAGCTGAGTTACCGCTACCTCGTTGTTGCCTTAGGATTACAGCTCAAATATGAAAAGGTGCGTACAAATATTTTGTCAGTATTTAACCCTCACAGATTAAGCAAAACAAATTTGTTCATGAAAAACAAAATTTTAGTGGAAAAATATTTAAGAACACTTACTGTTGTGTGAGCACATTTTTTGAAGCTAAAAAATCCATATGTGAACACTGCTGTATATTTTTCCACATTTACTGTATATGTGCCCTTACTCATATGCATATATATACTTATACTTACTGTATTTGTTTTCTCACTCATATGCTGACGTTTACTTTTGTTTTCTCACTCATAATTATGCTGACATACCCACATTCATATGGTACATATATATGCTAACATTTACAATTAGATTTACTCAGGCATTTATGTTAACATTTAATGGATATCTACAAGCACTTGTAAACATTAATTTATAGAGTTGTATGTGATGTTTTCTTGTGTTTTTGTCACTTTCCCATACAGTGTCCTGGGTCAGGTGTGGTACTTGATCGAATCGATTCCTGATCTTTGCCTTCTTTCTTACTTTGTAAAAATGATAGACAGAAGCTGGGTCTTTCTAATACAGTCACTAAGTAGTTTTTCGTGAATAACATTGCATAACTATGTATTTCTATGCTCAGGTTTCTATAAGCATATCACATAGCATACAAATAGAAATATCACAGATTCGAAAATTGATTTTGGACATATTTATGGGGGTTTCAGTTTTATTTATTCATTTGAGACAAGACAAGGGACAATGACGCCCAGGCATTGATACACAGAAAATGACCTTGTCGTGATATTACATTAACCCTTTCTATAAGGATGGATTCTACCATCTCATTTGACAAATACATTTTGGACAATCTAATATAATAGTGGATTACAGGCTAGCATGTATTTCAGTCTTGCCTAAGCAAATACTAAACAGGCACTATTTGTCCTGTCAAAAAATGGTTACAGACTGAGCAGATCCTCAAAGGGCTTACAGTGATTTGTAGACAATGTATTCAGCTCTACTATATTAGCTCAACCCAGTCTAAGGCAGTATGGAAAGGCTGTAGCATCATTATCTGTCCATAAACTTCTCAAACCATTTTCTCTGAATAAACTCAAATTTCACTTGGAGACCAAGAGAGCTATCTTAGTATGCTTGGCTGAAGTCACATTCCTATGTAGCAGGATGAAAGTTTGTTCAAGTACCATAATGGTATCACAATTGACCAATATGGCTACCATTTGTAGATTTAGTAAATACCTTAAAAGCCATTCTCCTTGGCAACCACAGAAACTTGGTATACCTCATTGGGGTATGATTTTGAAGAAAGCATTATTTTTTCAAAAGTGAAGATGGATTATCAAATTTGCCACAGTTGTGATCACAGGGACCATGGAGTCCATTCAATACATAGACTGGCTCCAGTCCTTAAAACAATTTTTCATCAATGTGTCATATTATATACTTGTAGCTAGTCTTACTCTGATGGCTCTGTTTTAAAACAGAGCCATCAGAGTAAGACTAGCTACAAGTATATGATATGACACATTGAGGAAAAATTGTTTTAAAACAGAGCCATCAGAGTAAGACTAGCTACAAGTATATTATATGACCCATTGATGAAAAGTTGTTTTAAAACCGAGCCATCAGAGGAAGACTAGCTACAAGTATATGATATGACACATTGATGAAAAGTTGTTTTAAAACAGAGCCATCAGAGTAAGACTAGCTACAAGTATATGATATGACCCATTGAGGAAAAATTGTTTTAAAACAGAGCCATCAGAGTAAGACTAGCTACAAGTATATGATATGGCACATTGATGAAAAATTGTTTTAAAACAGAGCCATCAGAGTAAGACTAGCTACAAGTATATGATATGACACATTGATGAAGAATTGTTTTAAAACAGAGCCATGAGAGTAAGACTAGCTACAAGTATATTATATGACACATTGATGAAGAATTGTTTTAAAACAGAGCCATCAGAGTAAGACTAGCTACAAGTATATGATATGACACATTGAGGAAAAATTGTTTTAAAACAGAGCCATGAGAGTAAGACTAGCTACAAGTATATGATATGGCACATTGATGAAAAATTGTTTTAAAACAGAGCCATCAGAGTAAGACTAGCTACAAGTATATGATATGACCCATTGATGAAAAGTTGTTTTAAAACAGAGCCATCAGAGTAAGACTAGCTACAAGTATATGATATGACACATTGAGGAAAAATTGTTTTAAAACAGAGCCATCAGAGTAAGACTAGCTACAAGTATATGATATGACACATTGAGGAAAAATTGTTTTAAAACAGAGCCATCAGAGTAAGACTAGCTACAAGTATATGATATGACACATTGAGGAAAACTTGTTTTAAAACAGAGCCATCAGAGTAAGACTAGCTACAAGTATATGATATGACACATTGATGAAAAGTTGTTTTAAAACAGAGCCATCAGAGTAAGACTAGCTACAAGTATATGATATGGCACATTGATGAAAAGTTGTTTTAAAACAGAGCCATCAGAGTAAGACTAGCTACAAGTATAATGATATGACACATTGAGGAAAAATTGTTTTAAAACAGAGCCATCAGAGTAAGACTAGCTACAAGTATATGATATGACACATTGAGGAAAAATTGTTTTAAAACAGAGCCATCAGAGTAAGACTAGCTACAAGTATATGATATGACACATTGATGAAGAATTGTTTTAAAACAGAGCCATCAGAGTAAGACTAGCTACAAGTATATGATATGACACATTGAGGAAAAATTGTTTTAAAACAGAGCCATCAGAGTAAGACTAGCTACAAGTATATGATATGACACATTGAGGAAAAATTGTTTTAAAACAGAGCCATCAGAGTAAGACTAGCTACAAGTATATGATATGACACATTGAGGAAAAATTGTTTTAAAACAGAGCCATCAGAGTAAGACTAGCTACAAGTATATTATATGACCCATTGATGAAAAGTTGTTTTAAAACAGAGCCATCAGAGGAAGACTAGCTACAAGTATATGATATGACACATTGATGAAAAGTTGTTTTAAAACAGAGCCATCAGAGTAAGACTAGCTACAAGTATATGATATGACCCATTGATGAAAAATTGTTTTAAAACAGAGCCATCAGAGTAAGACTAGCTACAAGTATATGATATGACACATTGATGAAAAATTGTTTTAAAACAGAGCCATCAGAGTAAGACTAGCTACAAGTATATGATATGACACATTGATGAAGAATTGTTTAAAACAGAGCCATCAGAGTAAGACTAGCTACAAGTATATTATATGACACATTGATGAAGAATTGTTTTAAAACAGAGCCATCAGAGTAAGACTAGCTACAAGTATATGATATGACACATTGAGGAAAAATTGTTTTAAAACAGAGCCTGAGAGTAAGACTAGCTACAAGTATATGATATGACACATTGGTGAAGAATTGTTTTAAAACAGAGCCATTGGAGTAAGACTAGCTACAAGTATATTATATGATACATTGATGAAGAATTGTTTTAAAAAAGAGCCATGAGAGTAAGACTAGCTACAAGTATATGATATGACCCATTGATGAAAAGTTGTTTTAAAACAGATCCATCAGAGTAAGACTAGCTACAAGTATATGATATGACCCATTGATGAAAAGTTGTTTTAAAACAGAGCCATCAGAGTAAGACTAGCTACAAGTATATGATATGACACATTGAGGAAAAATTGTTTTAAAACAGAGCCATCAGAGTAAGACTAGCTACAAGTATATGATATGACACATTGAGGAAAAATTGTTTTAAACAGAGCCATCAGAGTAAGACTAGCTACAAGTATATGATATGACACATTGAGGAAAACTTGTTTTAAAACAGAGCCATCAGAGTAAGACTAGCTACAAGTATATGATATGACACATTGATGAAAAGTTGTTTTAAAACAGAGCCATCAGAGTAAGACTAGCTACAAGTATATGATATGGCACATTGATGAAAAGTTGTTTTAAAACAGAGCCATCAGAGTAAGACTAGCTACAAGTATATTATATGACACATTGAGGAAAAATTGTTTTAAAACAGAGCCATCAGAGTAAGACTAGCTACAAGTATATGATATGACACATTGATGAAGGATTGTTTTGAAACAGAGCCATTGGAGTAAGACTAGCTACAAGTATATTATATGACACATTGAGGAAAAATTGTTTTAAAAAAGAGCCATCAGAGTAAGACTAGCTACAAGTATATGATATGACACATTGAGGAAAAATTGTTTTAAAACAGAGCCATCAGAGTAAGACTAGCTACAAGTATATGATATGACACATTGAGGAATAATTGTTTTAAAACAGAGCCATCAGAGTAAGACTAGCTACAAGTATATGATATGACACATTGAGGAAAAATTGTTTTAAAACAGAGCCATCAGAGTAAGACTAGCTACAAGTATATGATATGACACATTGATGAAAAGTTGTTTTAAAACAGAGCCATTGGAGTAAGACTAGCTACAAGTATATGATATGACACATTGATGAAAAGTTGTTTTAAAACAGAGCCATCAGAGTAAGACTAGCTACAAGTATATGATATGACCCATTGATGAAAAGTTGTTTTAAAACAGAGCCATCAGAGTAAGACTAGCTACAAGTATATGATTTGACACATTGAGGAAAAATTGTTTTAAAACAGAGCCATCAGAGTAAGACTAGCTACAAGTATATGATATGACACATTGAGGAAAAGTTGTTTTAAAACAGAGCCATCAGAGTAAGACTAGCTACAAGTATATTATATGACACATTGAGGAAAAATTGTTTTTAAACAGAGCCATCAGAGTAAGACTAGCTACAAGTATATGATATGACACATTGAGGAAAAATTGTTTTAAAACAGAGCCATCAGAGTAAGACCAGCTACAAGTATATGATATGACACATTGAGGAAAAAATTGTTTTAAAACAGAGCCATCAGAGTAAGACTAGCTACAAGTATATGATATGACCCATTGATGAAAAGTTGTTTTAAAACAGAGCCATCAAAGTAAGACTAGCTACAAGTATATGATATGGCACATTGATTAAAAGTTGTTTTAAAACAGAGCCATCAGAGTAAGACAAGCTACAAGTATATAATATGACACATTGAGGAAAAATTGTTTTAAAACAGAGCCATCAGAGTAAGACTAGCTACAAGTATATGATATGACACATTGAGGAAAAATTGTTTTAAAACAGAGCCATCAGAGTAAGACTAGCTACAAGTATATGATATGACACATTGACGAAAACTTGCTTTAAAACAGAGCCATCAGAGTAAGACTAGCTACAAGTATATAATATGACACAATGATGAAAAGTTGTTTTAAAACAGAGCCATCAGAGTAAGACTAGCTACAAGTATATGATATGACACATTGATGAAAACTTGTTTTAAAACAGAGCCATGAGAGTAAGACTAGCTACAAGTATATGATATGACACATTGAGGAAAAGTTGTTTTAAAACAGAGCCATCAGAGTAAGACTAGCTACAAGTATATGATATGACACATTGATGAAGGATTGTTTTGGCTACAAGTATATGATATGACACATTGATGAAGGATTGTTTTGAAACAGAGCCATTGGAGTAAGACTAGCTACAAGTGTTATACTGTATATAATATGGCACATTGATGAAAAGTTGTTTTAAAACAGAGCCATCAGAGTAAGACTAGCTACAAGTATATTATATGACACATTGATGAAAAGTTGTTTTAAAACAGAGCCATCAGAGTAAGACTAGCTACAAGTATATTATATGACACATTGATGAAAACTTGTTTTAAAACAGAGCCATGAGAGTAAGACTAGCTACAAGTATATGATGTGACACATTGAGGAAAAATTGTTTTAAAACAGAGCCATCAGAGTAAGACTAGCTACAAGTATATGATATGACACATTGAGGAAAAATTGTTTTAAAACAGAGCCATGAGAGTAAGACTAGCTACAAGTATATGATATGACACATTGAGGAAAAGTTGTTTTAAAACAGAGCCATCAGAGTAAGACTAGCTACAAGTATATGATATGACACATTGATGAAGAATTGTTTTGAAACAGAGCCATTGGAGTAAGACTAGCTACAAGTGTTATACTGTATATAATATGGCACATTGATGAAAAGTTGTTTTAAAACAGAGCCATCAGAGTAAGCCTAGCTACAAGTATATGATATGGCACATTGATGAAAAGTTGTTTTAAAACAGAGCCATCAGAGTAAGACTAGCTACAAGTATATGATATGACACATTGAGGAAAAGTTGTTTTAAAACAGAGCCATCAGAGTAAGCCTAGCTACAAGTATATGATTTGACACATTGAGGAAAAGTTGTTTTAAAACAGAGCCATCAGAGTAAGCCTAGCTACAAGTATATGATATGACACATTGATGAAAAGTTGTTTTAAAACAGAGCCATCAGAGTAAGACAAGCTACAAGTATATGATATGACACATTGAGGAAAACTTGTTTTAAAACAGAGCCATCAGAGTAAGACTAGCTACAAGTATATGATATGACACATTCAGGAAAAATTGTTTTAAAACAGAGCCATCAGAGTAAGACTAGCTACAAGTATATGATATGGCACCTTGATGAAAAATTGTTTTAAAACAGAGCCATCAGAGTAAGACTAGCTACAAGTATATTATATGACACATTGAGGAAAAATTGTTTTAAAACAGAGCCATCAGAGTAAGACTAGCTACAAGTATAATGATATGACACATTCAGGAAAAATTGTTTTAAAACAGAGCCATCAGAGTAAGACTAGCTACAAGTATATGATATGACACATTGACGAAAACTTGTTTTAAAACAGAGCCATCAGAGTAAGACTAGCTACAAGTATATGATATGACACATTGAGGAAAAATTGTTTTAAAACAGAGCCATCAGAGTAAGACTAGCTACAAGTATATGATATGACCCATTGAGGAAAAATTTTTTAAAACAGAGCCATCAGAGTAAGACTAGCTACAAGTATATGATATGACACATTGAGGAAAAATTGTTTTAAAACAGAGCCATCAGAGTAAGACTAGCTACAAGTATATGATATGACACATTCAGGAAAAATTGTTTTAAAACAGAGCCATCAGAGTGAGACTAGCTACAAGTATATGATATGACACATGGAGGAAAAATTGTTTTAAGGACTGGAGCCAGTCTATTCTTTACAGTCTGCCACAATATTTTACAATCTATTTAAAAAATTAGCTGTGTTGTCATGCCATATGCTGAAGGGGCCCCTGTGGTTGAGATTGGTGCTCTAAGGGTAAATAATTTTAAAAGACCCTTTTCACCAAAATAGTGACTTTTCTTAAGACTTTGTTGTATTTTATCAGGAAGTTTACTTTCAGCAGATGGTTGATTTCTAAATGAATCTTAACCTGATTCCAACAAATCATAGTAAGAGCTCTTAAAGATCAATCAATTTAACTATTTCCTTGCTAGAGGCCAAGTTTGTCCCCTTTTATAACATTTTCAAACAGTCTGGACCAAAGTCAGGTCCGACAAAATGTCATCATGATCTGGCCCCGAGGTTATAAAACTTTTCTCATGCTCAACTGAGCTCAGCAAGAATTTTATCCTGCTCATAAATGCTAAAATGCCAACAATTGTTGGCATTTTAACATTTATTAGCATGATAAATGCAATATCTGAGAGACTTAAAGCAAGAAACTCCTTTATTTGTCGGTATTTCAGTTTTTATGAGCAGTTGAGATTTCGTGCTCAGTTGAGTTGAGCATGAAAAGAGTCTTATAACCTCAAGCCTGGATCCAAAATGTTTGACACTCTGAAAAAGTTATTTTGAAATAAAATCTGCAGAAGACAATAGGGCATGCAAAATTACCCAACATGCAAAGTGTATAGCCATATCAGATGGAGGGTGGGGGGTGGGTGGGGGGTTGGGGAAAGCGTTAAAAACACTTGAAAACATGCTGTAGCAGTATAAATTCCTTTTGACACTGTGGGTACTTTGTCGCCTGCTTGCCATGAGAGAGAGAGCTTCTTTAATAATTTAATTAGGTAATAAATATGTAAAATATCCCTGAAATAAAATTTTGAGGCCATTAATGTGTTATTTTCTAAGAACATGCTCTGATGTGCTTTATATCTAGTTACCATCATTTCCTCTCCTACCAGCTTCTTTTTGTCAGAATTTAAGTCTTCAAGAGGCTTAGCTTTAATTCTGCATGCTGCTTTATTTTGTGGTTTGCTGACTTTTTTCAAAAAAATCCTTTAGGTATTACCATCAAACAGTTTGGATCCAGATCAGGGCCAACATTTTGCCAGGCCTGATCTGGGTGCAAACTGTTATCAAATGCTATCAGTATATGTCACTAGCGGGGTCACTAGCAGAGAATTAAGTCAATCATAAATTAACTTTCTTTTCAATGAAAAACATAAAAAAGTGTTATGCACTCATGGACATATAAATATTTACATCATACTCAACCAAGATTTTTTATCTATTTACTGGAATAAAACTTAATTGAGCCTTTCTATTTAACCCTTTGTATATCAATGGATTCTTCCTTCGGGTTTGAAACAATAAAATTGGGAAAGTCCAGTGTACATATCTAGGGGTGTCAAGTTCTAATTAAAAAAAATATTGCATTCATTTGACTGAAGATATTTTTTACCTTTACAAACAGTGTAGACCCTGATGAAATGCAGCATTATGCTGCATTTCATCAGGGTCTTCACTTTTTGCCAAAGTACCCATTTAGTGATTTACAGAGAAGGATGCATATCAGAAGATCTGTACATTCTCACTAGAGATGCAAGCACAATGCAAAACAAAGATAACTAGAAATGATGTTATAAAACATTATGCCCCCAACCCTTTGCTTGTCAAGAAGGGTTCATAAGTTTTCAATGCCCAAATTTACAAAGGGCAATTACTTAAAAAACGAAAATTTTTTTTTTTAATTTTCAACAGGTAATCTACTCATCATCTTCTACCAACTGACCATGTTTGAAGCTCCTAGCTGCAATAATTTTCAAGATATCTTGATGACAAGTTTTCAATGACCAAATTTGCAAAGGGCAATAACTCGAAAAAAAATGAAATATTTTTTTTTTTAAAATTTTCACCAGGTTATCTACTCATTATCTTCTATCAGCTGACTAAGTTTGAAGCTACTTGCTTTTCACCAGGTTATCTATTCATTATCTTCTATCAGCTGACTAAGTTTGAAGCTACTTGCTGTAATAGTTTTTTTGAGATATCTTGATTACAAGTTTTCAATGCCAAAAATTTGCAAAGGGCAATAACTCAAAAAACAAACAAACTTATTTTTTAATTTTCACCAGATTATCTACTCACCATCCACTATTACCTGACCAAGTTTGAAGCTTATAGCTGTTATAGTTTTCTAGATATCATATTTTCTATGTCCAAATTTGCAAAGGGCAAAAACTAAAAAAATATTTTTTTTTTTTTTTAATTTTCACCAGGTTATCTACTCATTATGCTCTATTAGCTGACCAAGTTTGAAGCTCATAGCTGTTATAGTTTTTGAGATGTCTTGATTACAAAATTTCATAATGACCCTTTAAAAGGGGCATAACTCCAAAAAGGGGGATAATCCAGACTTAAAAAAATATGTTTCAATGGTTTTTTGATGCAGAAACCATATATAACATTTCAAAACTGTATCTTAATAAATTTTTTTAACAGAAGGACGAACAGACAGATGCACACACACACACAAAACACACTGACAAGCCGAAGCAATATGCCCCTTCAACTTTTCTAAAGTTGGGGGCATAAAGATGGAGGTTGATACTCTACAAAACTAGACATATAGCCTTAAATACTGGATAGCTCTTTCTGATCCATGTCTTATTGATGATATCAAGGTCACATGCCAAGGTCAAATCTGTACCAAAGCATAACTTCCACAACCTTGGACCAGTTATCATATCACTAGGCACAAGTGTCTGTCATGACAATACAATCCAGGTCTGTATGTCCACGGTCAAGGTCACAACCCAGAGCATAACTTCAACATCTTTTGTCCAACTATCAAATCATTTGGTACAAGTGTCAACCATAGCAAGACGATGTGTCATGTACATGATCCTGGTCCTTATGTCCAAGGTCATGTTCACATGCCAAGGTTGAATTAAAAATTTATTTAATGTGCAGAAGTTATGGATCTTCCCCCTAATAATCCTATAACTTGAGGAGGATGCATAAGTTATGTCAAGTGTCTGGCATAATAAGAGGATGACATTGTGTTGCAATTATGACCTAGGTTTGTATGTCCGGGGTCAAGGTCACATTCTGGATATATAATTAAGATAACCACCAGCTATAACAGTTCAGCTTATGTAAATCATCCTCGTATTTTATACTTGTATTATTTTCTGGTGGTAGTTTATAGAGGGCCTCATGGAAGATTAGCTTTTTTTTGCTAAATGTGTTACCCTCTGAAAATAAGCTAGGTTTATTGTACAATTTTACGAGTGTATATACAAATATTCCCTCTTGTGGGCGGGATGAGTTGAAGACGAGAGGGAATATTTGTATATTCACGAGTATTTTTACAATAAAATCTTTGTATCATGGCCAATAAAACAATCACAATTTAATTTATTCATCAGATATTCAAGTCAGTTAAAAGCTCCACTCTTGACAGGGTCTTGTGGAAATTTTTGAACAGTTTAGATCAAAGGAAAGGCGGCAAAGTCATGATACAAAGACTATTTTCATTATTATTAAGTTTTGAAAAATATTCATATCAATCATATACAAAAGATTGAATGAGTTGTTGCCCCTGAAATTTTGCCTTTATTTTATCAAAAATTAAAGGAGTCATTGCCAATTATGAGTCCATTTTTGTCAGGTTGAAGTAGTTATTGTCTCAGAATTTTATTCATTTTGCTTAAGTGAAGATCATTTTGTCTATTCTCTGACAGATTGAAGGAGTTGTTGCCCATGAAAGTTTTATTATTGCCTTATCTGTGACAGATTGAAGGAGTATTAGATGCCTTAAAAGAAGATCCTATGGTCTGTTCCAACTACTGGAGAAACACGGTTGAGAAGACTTTTCCTGCCATGCAGCAGTTCAAGGGAGGTAATGCCTTATTTACCTTTCCAACGACAGCAATCAAGTGTGCTGGTGCTCCTCAGAAGATCATGTACCTTGCCGATGAGTTCTGGAGAAAGGTAAGTTAAAAGCGCCACCTATAATTTGCAGCAGACGACAATTTCAAATTTTGCGGCTTCTTAAAAAATAACAAATAAGGCATGATATTTCATGAGAATCGTCTGCTGGCAGACGATTCTCATGAAATATCATATTTTTTTTTTTTTTCAAAAATTAGGGAAGATGTTGCAAAATTTGTTGTCTGCTGCAGTCGTGATTGGCACTTTAAGGGTTAAACAGTAGCAAGATGATGGTAATGATGAATTTAGCTCATCTGAAGTGAGCCAAAATTAATTATTATGTTTGCCATTAAGTGAGCTAAATCCCTGCACTTCAATTTTCCTAAGGGGATATATTCACACTTATATTGGTGTCTGAGATAGCAATTTGACAAATAATCGGGTATTCTATTGGCTGGTTTCAAAATATGTAAGGAGCCTGGATAATCGGTGGACTGAATTTTGAGGAATTGTGGCAATTTTCATTTGGTCTGCAATAATTTATTTCAAAATTTGGTCAAACCGATAATTTTTAGGTTTTTCTAGCCCTGATAGAGACTCTTTAGGGTCTGTATAGATGTACACAACCTCTGATTAATGACCTTTGCTTTCAAAAGATTGATGCAGAATGCATAAAATGAGCCAGTAGGGCTGGAGCATCTGTGTTTGTCAAAGCTTTTATAGTAAATGTAAATAAATGCCTGATACCCTTTTTTCTAGATCAACATATCAATATTATAAATACAGTCACGCTTCAAAGCTTTTGGTTTATCTGTAATAAAAGATATTCCAGTGATCCTGGCCACATGAATAAGGTGGCTTCCACACACAATTATGGTTAAACCACTTTTAAAACTCTCCTTCTCCAGGACCAGACAGCCAATGATCTTGGGCCTTGGTATGTAGCATTTGGGATGTAGGCCTACCAAGTTTGTTCAAAGGATGATCTGAGATTGACCTTGATTTACATTATGACAAGGTTGAATAGGATTCCTTGAAGGCAATGCCATATTACTTACTAAATATATTTAACCTATTGAGACAATGACTAGATAAATAGGAAAGGTCAAGGTTGATCTTGCAGCCAAGGTCACTGTCAAAATATTTAAACAGCTTCTCAGAAACCACAAGGAAAATTGAAGTCAAATTTCATATCGAGCATCCATTAGGTAAGACAACCTAAATATGAGTATATTGTCAGATGATCAAATGGTTTCCATGCCCATATAAGGTAAAAGTCCCTAAAATTCTCAGGAAGCACAGGGCCAATGACACATAGGTGTGTAGCATTGGGTTGTGAGCATGTTCAAATGATAACCATAGGTTTTTACCTTGACCTAGCTACATGTAGTTTACAGCAGTCAGGTTTGACAGCTGATGCTTTTGTATGGGGCTATTTTTTGATAACTGTTGAAGCTTAAGTTATAATACTTACTAGACATGTTTTACATAATAAGACAATGATTATAGATATTACCAAAGGTCAAAGTTGCATGACTTTAAACTTGCAGCTAAGGTCTCTCATATTGGACTGCCATCAATATGCTCAAACTTGTTTTCTCAGAAAATCACAGAGCCTGCAATTGAGAAAAAAAAACTGGGCAACAGGCCTTTAGAAGAGACCACCTAAACTTGACTAAGGGCCAAGGTCACAATGATCAAAATAGGGTTTGATGGCTCTACAATTTTAGTTCCGTCAGGCCCGCTGGTGCATTTATATAAATCTTGTCTTAATTTTGATTTTACAAAGGAATTATAGGGAAATTACCATTTTATTTTACAAAGACTCATTTTAAGAAATCTGTTACCATTTATTTTACAAATCATAGGAATTTGACTTTTTGAATTACAAAGAAATTATAGTAAAACTGAAATGGTCATTTCCCTATGATTTATTTGTAAAATTTAAGGTGAGTTACCTTCCAAAAAGACCTAGACATACAATGGAGACCCAGATCTCAGAAGCAGTCTGATCAGGGTCTTTCCTATTTGCCATTCAGATGGGCATTTTGTGATTTTCAATCCTATAACCAAGATTTTATTTGAAAACATAGGGAGAAAAGTATTTAAAATTTTGTTTTTGAGGTCAAGATATCCGAGGCATTGAGTTCCATTAGTCATAACTAAGACCTTTTTGTATGGTTCTGCTCCATATTATTTACAGCTGTTTAAAGTTTTATTACTAGAAAACTGATAAGAAAAGTTGAAAGATCGGTTAAATACTTTCACCACTAAAGTACTCATAGAGCTACAGCTGGTTTCCTTGACATCGTTTTTGCTGAAAAATGTTGAAAGATGATTTTCAGGAACCGTAACCTTCTTTGAGTGCCAGAGCAAAATAACTCAGACAGCAAACATAATAGTAAATAAACTGGTCAAAATAAGTTAAGCCCCATGTCACTTTTTTCCATGGCCATAATGTAAAATTCCCAAAGTTTAATTGTTTATTTAAAAAATATCGAAGGCAGTTGAAAATTTTAACTACATCCAAGTTAGACAACAATATATTTGGTGTAATCACTCAAAGTTTAAATTGAAAATACTGATTTTCTTAGGGTATGTGCTAAGTTTTCCAAGAGTATCTGTTTTTTGTTTTTTTTGTCAATTTTACTATAGGAATGATAGGGAACAAAAAGGGACATTAACTGGAAAGTCTGAACAGCTCTATGGAAAATTTATCAATAAAAGAGAAACCTAGCACATGTTGAGTGGAAACATTGCTAAAAAATGAATTTACATTAAGTCTATGGGAAAATTTCGGTGGGGCTTAATTTATTTTGACCAGTTTATATAGTCCCAGAAATACTGCTCTCTGAGAGGAGCAGTCTGATCAGGGACTGTTAGCTTGCCAGAATTGATCAGTCAAGATTGCCAACTAGAAGATTTCATTTTAGAAATACAGACTTAAGAGTTAAAATACTTGATGTAGATGGAAAGTGCAACAATTCTCACGCCCCTTAGCACCGGCTTAAGCAGTATTCTGCTTTTTGCCAGAACCCAATATTCCTGAAGGACCAGAATATGAAAAAAATACTAACACTATAAGTCAGGGTGGGTAGTCACGTGGTTTTTGCTTGGATACACTGTACGGATTTTCGAATACACTGTACGGACATTCTGATCGAATGTAGGTAGATTTCTCTATGTTTTCTTATCTATACCCAGAAATTTATACACCATTTTCCAGCCCGCATTTTCCCCTATCAAACGCTACCAGGATAGCATCTTTAAGCTTCTTACTTTGAGTACTAACTCAGTCACAAATGTTGTCCGTACAGCTTATTACCAAATTCAGGCCCGATCTTCGCCGCTTAAAATTTTGTGACAGAGTCTGTACTCAAAGTAAGAAGCTTTATGAGAATATCCTGGCATCGTTAGATCAGGAAAAATGGGGGCTGGAAAATGGTGTATAACTTTCTGTGTAACGATGAAAAAAACACGCAGAAATATCTACTTACTTTTGCTTAAAACATCGGTGTGGAAAGAAGTCCGCCATTTTTCCGTACAGTGTATCCTAACAGAAACCACGTGACTACCCACCCTGTAAGTCATAAGTTGTAATTAATCTGTTGTTAGAGTGAAAAAAAAAACAGCAGAGGACAGCAGCAGACAACATTTTCGAGTTTGTTAGATTATAGTGGGTCCACCATTACCTTGTACTTTTTATCAAAATCCAGAATAGATATCTTTAAACTGACCTAATTGGAAAGAAATATTTCATATAATCATTCCAGGTCATGCCTGTTTCTTGGTTATTTAAATTCATTCATTTGGAAAAAGGGGCCTTACAAATATCAATGTAACAGTCAAAAATTTCGCTGGCATTTCAAATTAATATTTGTGCCTGAAAATATTAATATGATCTTTAAAAAGGATATCCTTTGGAAGCAAAGAATGCACCAAAGAACTGAAACTAGAGTGTGCAAATTTTCTGGGTTTTATTTAATTTGTTCAGCAAAATTTAGGTGCTGCTTTTCCCATCCTGGAGGCAGTTTTATCATCTACTGATAATCTAAATTGTAAGAAGTTTGGATACAGAACAGGCAGACAAAATGTCAGAAATGATCTGGATCCAATCTGTGGTATCCCTAAAAGATTTTTGTTAAAATTTTTCTTTTTAAAAGAATCTGCAGACGACAAAAAAGCAGGCAAAATTACTCTGCATGTCCACTTTCATTCCAGCACTTGACAGAGCCAACACTCATTTGCACAACATTTTGGAAAATTTTCAGTATTTACATGTCCACTTGTTGGCACTGTGTTGTGTCATTGAACAAGACTTAGTACTGGTTATTACCCAGGAATACAGGAAAATGTCCTGACAGGACTGAAAAATTGTTGACTAGGACATAAAGCATCATTACAAATAAACGTGACATGAGATTTCCAACAATGTGGTATGTGCGACCAGCAAAGGCTCAGACCAGCCTGCACATACTCGCAGACTGATCACTGATTAGAGCCTTTGTTAGTCGCTTGAATATTCAATGAGTGTTAAGCTACTGACTGAACATCATTTGGAGTTTTTAAGCGTAAAGGGAGGCTGCACAGGCTCGCCTGACTCTCAACTTGTCAAAATGCCACATTGTTGGAAATCACGTGTCACGGCTCAATTGTTATCCAGGAATATCAAACTATAAGAGATTATGACCAGGCTTCATTTGCCCCAAAATCTGTTGTATGTCACAATACTGAAGTGAAAATAATTTAAGTGTTTCTAGCGCACCTGGGCTGAAGGCTCAATGTGACCTATTGTGATTGGTCTTTGCCCATCGTCGGTAAACCACCACTGGTCCAAATTTTAAATAATTTCACATGAATGATCCCCATAATGCCCTCTACCAGAATTGCATAAATGGTTCAGCTCTGCCGAGCATGAGGGCCACCAGAGCTCTAGATAAGAAATCTTTGAAATGACATCTTATTCTGAACCAATGGTCCAAATTCAAAATAATTTCACAAAATTGTTCCTCATGATACCCTATACCAAATTTGCACCAAATGGTTCCACACTGCTGACCAAAAGGGCCACCAGAGCTCTAGATAAGAAATATCTTTAAACAACACATCGTCCTGAGCCAATGGTCCAAATTCAAAATAATTCCACAGAAATGTTCCTCATAACGCCTTGGTCCAAAACTGAACAAATGGTTCCTTTCCACTGAACAAAGGGACCACCAGATTTCTGGATAAGAAATGTCTTTTAATGGCATCTCCTCCTTAACCACTGGTTCAAATTGAATATCATTTCACAGAAATGTTCCTCATAATGCCCTCTACCAAAATTGCACAAATGGTTTGGCTGTGCTGAACAAAAAGGCAACCAGAGCTCTAGAAAAGAAATATCTTTAAATAACATCTCCTACTGAAACACTGATAATTTCACAGAAATATTCCTCATGATGCCTTCTACCAAAATTGATCAGAGCTGGTCACCAGTGCTAAAAATAGAAATATCTTAAAATGATATGTCTTAGCCACAGGCCAATACATCTCTTGTACCAAGGATTCAGGTGAGCGATCAAGGGCCTTAGGGCCCTCTTGTTTTCTTTTGTCTCTATTGTAACTAGGTCAGGTCAATCACCTTATTATGTTCAGAAATATTATAGGGCATTTACCTCCAAACAATCAGTGCTGTGTGTTTGAAAGGTCACCATGCAAAACCCAAATCCTGTAAGGTGGTGTGCCTTCATACAGACAGAAAATAAACACAAAAGAAAGAAGGTGGGGTTGGGTCTTGTCTAAACAGCTTTCTGATCTTAAAATTGAATGGGGTTGACAGGTTTTACTCTTTGCATGCTAAAAATGTGTAAGTTTTGCCAGCTGCATTTTTTTTTCAAATGATTAAATTGACTTTTTCAACAAATTCTTTCAGGAACTCCATCAGAATGGCAGACAGTTTGCATCCAGTTCTGGCCTGATGTTTTGTTTGTCGGAAATTTAGTTTTACGGCGACGTGGTTTCCTAACATATATCTGACGATATACCTCCCCAAATGTAAATTTTCAATATGGTTATCCCCATTCTATTGCACTTCTGTAGTTTCGTCTCAAATTGGAGCGTTACAAACCGCAAAAAGCTGCATGTCACCCAACGAAATGTGACATAATTAATGACGTCAAACTGTTGCCGACAGTATATCGCAGGATATACTGTCCCAAATTTTTGATGTAATCCAATCAGATTTCGTGTTACAAAATCAAGTGCATTAGAAGGAAGGATACCTAGACAGGGAACAATAGGGAAGGTCCTTTTAAATTCTAAAGAGGGACAGTCAAGATACAAGTGCAAAAGCCCTATAACATATCACAAGTAGAGCTGGTCAAAGTTTTCAAGCATGACAAATAATTGCTATTTTAATTTTTCAGACTGGCGTTAGAGAAAAAACAAATATCACATACAAAACTCCTCTTACTGTTATCTTCGGAGTGAAGAAATACGCCAACAGCCTCATGAAAGTGGTAGAGGCAAAGTGAGTAATCTAAAGTTTCTTCCTTCTAGCCAGACTGGAGGGGTCTACAGGTCTTCCATCTTTTATCTGTATGTCTGTCTTTCCGCTCATCTGTCTGTCGACTGTCTATACTTATCTGAAAAAATAACCAAAGACAAAAGAAAACAAGATCCTGTTGTAATAATGAAAAATTAACCAAGCTTCACAAAACACTGATAACTGGGTATGTCAATCAATTAGACAATTTGTATTTTCTCATATGTACATGTCCTGAATAATTCATTATTGTGCAAGCAGCTGTTTGGTTTCTTTGTTTTAAGCATCTTACGAAAGACCTGGCCAGCTTTATAATAATGCATTGAAAAATAATGTTTGATCGTTATTATTGCATGAATACAATGACATATTCACCTAAATTTGCAAAAAATATGGCACTGTTCCTATTTACCACATAGTTTGATGTTTTCATTTATATTCATATTCCTAGGCAAAACCATATATAAGAGTGATTAACAGATCAGCTATTGTGAAATTTATTGGCCAAGAATGAGTGTATTGAATATCGTTAAGCCGTTTAGCATCATGATGATTTAATTGTCTTGTTAATATATGGGTTTGTGCTGATTGAAATATGGCTGTTAATCATTTACTCCACACAAGCGCCTTTGAATGCCTTTGAAATGTAAGATTTTTTAAAATATTATGAAAAATGGAACATTTGCTTTTGATGAGCAAATGTTCCATTTTCCATAATATTTTCAAAACTATTGAAATGTAAAAAATATTTTTTGGAAAATATTTGAAAATTTGAATTATTTATAGAAAATGATGCAATGTTCTATATATAGCCTATGGAGTAAAGGGTTAAAAGTGTGCAGCACAGGTTTTGTGGTATTTCTTGGTCATACCCACTTACTTTTTTATGCAATAATTCATTTTAAACCTGCATACGAGATAAGAGATCAGCAGTAGCATTATAGATATCTTGCAGCACTGATAAAACAGCAACATCTTTTAATTGCAACTACTAAGTAAAATAATGATGAATTGGTATGCCAGGCTGAACACTAAAATATGATAATGGACTTTGTGTTTTTTCTTTCATAGGACCATAATAGAGAGAAAATATGGTAATTTAATTGTGTAACAAAGAGAATGCTTTTGATTTTTAATTGCTCTTTCATCTAATAATTTGTTTTGTTTTATACTTACACTCTAACTGGGACAAGGTAAAGTGCGAGTTGCAAGTTGTTCTAACTTGTTCTAATGAAATTTGTCTTTGTGTGTTTCTGTGTGTGTGTTTAAGCAGGACCCTGGTTTAAGATATCACCTAAGGATGAAAACACTCACTGTTGTGTATCATCCATCATTTGCAGTCAACAATTGGCATTAAATGTCAACTCCTCCTATATTACTGAGCAAATTGTAAAGAAAATTCAAAGGGATTGACTTGTGTGATCCACTGCAAAAAAGCTAAAACCTATTAATTAATGCCAGGGGATGTAGCGGATAACTTTTAAGAAACTGAACAAAAATAAAAAAAATAGTGGGTATAATCAGGAAATACAACATTCACAGACTGGAGACAAACCCGTGGTATCGTGAGGAAGAGCCACACAATAATCAGGAGACACCAAGAAGACAAACAAAGCAAAGCAATCAGCTCTCTCTTCCCCATCGAGATTATTGCAAAGCTAGAATGGACACAAAGTAACGCACAGCAAAACATAGAACAATTACAGAATCTCACAATGGGAGTAAAAATCAACAACAAATCAACAACAACAGAACCAACGCCTTAGAAAGGACAGCAGCCAAAGCCACTTGGGGGCTCAAATGCATTTTACTTGTACCAAATCTTGGCACTAAATTCTGCTGTTGTTGAAGCACAAAAAATGTTAAGCTCACATGCAGGATTCCTTGCTATTGCAATGTATCATCATAGAGAAACAATATAATCAAATTAACACACTATGATAAAACAGAGGGAAGGGCTCACAACTCACAGATAGTCAGAGCTAAAGAAAACCTCCAGTTGAGCCACGGTTGGGAGAAATTGTCACTATGAGACCTTCTTCAAAAAAGTTAAAACAAATTTGAACCATCGACAATTTAGCAGAAATGATCCCAAGGTGACCCTCTACAGAAACTCCCCAATTTGATCCAACGAAACATCTGGCCCCCAGTTGGCATGGGTTATACACATCTTCCAAAAATTTTAAAACTTTAAAACCATTCTAAGGTGGTACTTCTTTTGTGGATCATTTGTGTTATTTATGTCTTGTGTTTTTCATGCTTTCGGGTCTGTTCATTGCTGCCCTGTGGTCACCTGCTGGGAAAGGCCTGACCTCTTGGCGCTTGCCTCTTGTTTGTGATGTTTAATTGTATTTTTGTCACTATCCCACGTGGTATCTTGGGTCAGGTGGAGCACTTGATTGTATTGATTCCTGATCTTTGCGGCCTTTCTTACTTTGTCTGCTCTGAAACTAGTGATCAGAATTCAAAATATTTCTTATGAGGAGGCCCAATGAGCTGTACTTACATGTTTTCTAGCCAAATCTTCCAGATGCTGTTGTTGCAGGGGGCACAAATTGTTTGGCTCAGGTAGCATCTTCCTTACTTAATCATTATCATCACAGACAATTAACTCTATTAACTTAACTCTTTGCATGTTGGATAATTTTTTATGTATTTTGTTGTGTGCTGATTTTTTTTCAAGATGAACATTTAAAAAAAAATCTTCTGCAAATACCATCAGAGTGTCAAACATTTTGGATCTAGACCAGGCCCAATGTCTCATTGGGCCTGATCTTGGTCCAATCTGTTTGTATAGGTTATCAGCAGATAACACTTGCAGGCAAAGAGTTGATTAAACAGTGCTTAAAATACATTGAGATGTTTTGTTAACACTTTGTACAGCCCTTAAAGCACCAACCGTAAACATTGCAGCAGAACACATTTTCATATTTTGTTGCTCCATCAAGAAACCAAGGAAGACTGCTAGATATTTCATGTGAATTGTCTTTTGGTAATTGGTTCATGTGTTTTGTGATTCAATGTATTTGTAAAATATGAAGAAAAAAATGCATTTTCTGCTGTAGTCAGAAAGTAAGTGAGAATGACCAGGAAATACCACAATCACACACTACAGACCAACCAACAGACTGGCTCCCATCGTCAAACTTGGTTACTCAAACTCAAAAAAATATGTTTTTTTTTATTGATTTCTCAATCTTATGATGGCTGAGTTTGTATGTTCTAAGAGTTGAAAGAAAAGACAACTCTGATGGGAAAACAATATTTGGATTATTTCTCTTGATCTGTTCTACAAATATCTATATAAATCTATGAACATTCGCCAGGGAGCAAGTCTTACCAACCAACCAACTACACCTAGCGGAAGAGACACAGAATACTAACAGTCACTTGACATCATAAGGCAATAAAAGGAAAGCAACCAGCTCCCTCTTCCCCATGGAAGCTAGAAATGACACTAAGTACTGCACAACAAAACAAGGACCATACACAAAAAACCCACAAAACAATGGGAGCAACAATGAACAACAAATCTACAACAACAGAAACACCGCCTCAGAACTGACAGCAGCCAAAGCCACTGAGGGGCTTAAATTAATTTTACCGACAAAATTTTCACCCTAGATTCTGCTGTTGTTAAAACACATTTTGTTTAGCACACGTGGAGGCTTCCTAACTAATCCAATGTATCATTATGTACAGGGAAACAATCAAATCAATTAACATACTGTGGTGAAACAAAGCAAATGGCTCTCAATTCACAGACAGAGCTAAAGAAAACATGCAATTAACAAGAAATGTCACAAACACGTGACGAATGCCCCCAAAGGAATTGGTCTAGCATAAGACACATTTGAGGAAAGTTAGCTGTAATATAGGAGATAATATGCTCCAAGACACGGAAAACCTAAAAATGAGGCTGGAAGTCAATGTCGAGTTCAAAGTGACCCAAAATGGTATGCACCACTCTGCCATCCCAAGTGGAATCAACGCCCTAAATTTGGGATACCTACATCAAATAATATAGGAGATATGCTCCAGACATAATTATTCTAGAAACTAGGTCATAGGTCAAGATCACAGTGACCTAAAAATGGTATGCGACACATCAGCATCCAAAGATGTATCCATACAGGAAATTTGGGATTCCTCCCTCAAGTACTATATGGATATGCTCCTGACACGATTATTGTAGAAATTAGGTCAAGGTCACAAAACTGATACATGACACTCTGCCATCCCAAGATGCAACCAAACACCAAATTTGGGATTCCTAGCTCAAATAATATAGAAAAAAATGCTCCAAACATGATTATTCAAAAACAAGGTCAGAGGTCAAGATCACAGTGACTTAAAACTGGTATGCAACACTTGGCCATCCGAAGATCATCCACACACCAAATTTGGAAATCCTACCTCAAAGAATATAGAAGTTATCACTAAATGCTGATTCTAGAAACTAGGTCAGAGGTCAAGGTCACAGTGACCGGAAAATGAAATGGGACAATCTTCCATTCCAAGATGCATTCAGACACCAAATTTGGGATTCCTACCTCAAATAATAAAAGAGAATGGTATGTGACATCGGCCATCTATATGAATAAAAAAATCAGCATCTTGAAAAAATATCCAGCCCCTTATCCTGCCAATAAATTTTTGTTCTGAAAATATCTGCTTATTATACCTGCTGCACTCCAGATTTTTTTTACTGTGGAAGCAATCACTATGAAATGAACCCTGATCCGACTGCTCCTAGGTAGGTCTATATCGTTTGCAACATAGGGTTCCAAAAGTGCGAATAAGTAGACAAAAAATGTTTCATGTTTCGAATTGTGGGAAAAGGATTACTAGAGGAAATATGATACAAGTAAAATAGTAGAAATACTGGATCTAGGATTTCATAAGTTCTGGTACTAATCATGTTAATAACAGTAATCTGTGTCAGTTGGCAAATTACAGATAATAATAAGCCTGTTATTGAATAAAAAAATATCTCACACAGAAATCAAGGGCCCAGACTAGCGTATATTTTCAGCATAATATTACATCTTTTATCTCAACCATCAATTTAAACATATATTTTGGGTACTCAAAAGAACCATCTCATTGAGATGGTTCTTTAGAGTACCCAGAAAATATGTTTTGGCTCAGATATAATTAGGATTCAATTAATAATTTAACCCTCTTAACTGGAGGCCTGGTTCAGAAATAGAGCAAAAAAAAAGAAAGAAAAAAGAATGATTACCCATTTTTTTAACCGACTTGACCCCGTCCTTAATAAAAAGTTCTTAGTTCATATCAGTTTTTGATGGATGGTTATATTATTTTAGCCACAACATGAGATTTCCAACAATGTGGTCTGTGCGACCAGCAAAGGCTCAGACCAGCCTGGGCATACGTGCAGTCTGATCAGAGCTTTTGCTAGTTGCTTGAATATTCTATGAATATTATTCTATTGACCGAACATCTTTTGGAGTTTCTAAGATTAAAAGGAGACTGCACAGGCTCGTCTGAGTCTAGACTTGTCAAAATGCCACATTGTTGGAACTCACTTCAAAAATATGATCCATGCAGGCACACAACATGAGTTGGAACATCAAAAAAGCAAGTGAGTATGATCAGGAAATACCAAAATCAAACACTGCAGAAACAATCACACTATGATGAAACAAAGAAAAGGGCTCAGGACTCACAGATAGTCAGAACTAAGAAAAACCTCAAGCTGAGCTAGGGTGGGCCCAGCCAAAGACAAGCATCAGGCACCAATCATACGTCAATTAGAAGTTAGAAGGAAGCAGTTAGAAGTAAGAAGTTAGAAATAAGAAAAATCTCAAATGTTCACACATACGTATGCACGCACACCCAGACACACACCAACACGCATGCACATGCATGTATGCATACATACACACAGAAAGATACACAGTTGCCTGGGCGTTTGTAGGCCAAGATACAAACATCGAAGTTAGAAGTAAGAAGTTAGAAAAAAGAAAAATCACGAAAGTTCATATATAGATGCACACATACCCAGACACACACTCATGCTTTTGCATGCATACAAACATACATACAGACGTGCAAGGGAGCCTGCCCACATGCCTGCACATGTACATACATACAGACAG
Source organism: Loripinus fragilis (assembly GCA_964019695.1). Taxonomy (NCBI): domain Eukaryota; kingdom Metazoa; phylum Mollusca; class Bivalvia; order Lucinida; family Lucinidae; genus Loripinus; species Loripinus fragilis. Next base: position 130,589,212 of record OZ026514.1, read on the forward strand.
ATAGACACACGGTTGCCTGTACTCACATGCATACCTACCTACCTACCTACAGGCATACATATCTATATATACATGCTTTATGGCTTACAGGGCCCTTAAGTGCAATCAGTAGCGAGTCCGATTGAAGATCCAGGGGTCATGAGTTCGATCCGGGCCCTGTCCCATACTTTTGTGGAGATTGATTGTGAAAGATTTTCTACAGTCATTCTCCTCCTTCCCCTGATTTGTGAAGGGTTGGTGTCAGTTACAAGCAAAAGTATGTGCACTGAGTATTGGTTAACCACTCAGACAAGCTTGTCTGGAAAATGTGTGGTCAGAAGCTGATCTGAATATTCAGTTTCTAATTTTGAAAAAATAAGTTTGGTGCTAAATGGGTAGGTTGAATACAGTAGGCCTGGTCATTAGAAAAATCTGTTTTTACAGGTATGTTGTAGTCAAACAACAAAGATGTCGGGGACAGACCATCCAAGCAGTCTGATTAGCACCATGCTTAATCATTACTGAGATAGTTTGGGCCTCGCCACAAGAAAACCTGACTTTGTTGAATGCAAAAAAACAAAGGCACAGACCATTCTGTGCACCTACACAGTCTGATCAGAGCCTTTGAAAAGCATAATAGCCTAGCCTGCTTTGTACAAAGTTTCAGCATTCTATTTAGTCTCTGTAGCTCAGCAGACTGGTTTCACTCTTTCAAACTTTGAAGACTAACTACATGGTAAATGTTCTAAAACTTTGAACACTTGTTGCCTGTCAAAAAGGCCTTGACAAACAGGGCAGACCCAGATCAGACTGCCTCTGATGAAGCATATCCAATTATTCAAGATTCTAGCTGTTTTCTGTAGCTGAACAGGCTGGTTAGAGTCTAACCTAGCTGCAAAGCACCAGGATCGGTTTTCTCTCAACATGGTCCACTTGTAAACAGTTTTGACTTTCCTTGTCTCACAGAAGCCTAATGAATAGAAATTAGAATGCATTCATAAAATGATTTGAAATTAACTCTTTCCTTGCTAGCGGTGACTTGTGTCCTCTGCTGATAACCTTTGCAAACGGTTTTGACCCAGATCAGGACCGACAGAATGTCCGTATATATGTTCCTGAAAGAGTTTTTGAAAAGGTTAATTTTGAAATAAATCAGCAGACAGCAACAAAAGCATAAAAATTACCCAGCATGCAAAGAGTTAGAGTGCATTTATAAAGACAATCAATAGGAAAGAGAAACTATACTTGATTATTGCATGATTTTTCTGACTTTCCTACGACTTCTCATGCTTCAATTCACCTGGGATTGTCACATACAAATAAGGTGCTACTATTTCAAGACATTCATTATTGAAAGGCTTTAATTCTAGGCTTACGTGAGCACAAAGTGCTTGAAGGTGAGCTATTATGATTGGTCTTCATCTTGGTTGTTATCCTAAAAATATTTTTCTTTAAACATCACCTTGTTCTGAACCACTGGTTGTTTCACACAGATTTTCCCCATAATTTTTCAGAACTAAATTTGCACTTATTAAATAAAATGGCCACGATAGCTAAATATAGAAAAAATATTTTAACAACTTCTCCTGAAATTCAAAATGATTTGAGCCAGTGCATGAGATTTCCAACAATTTGGTATGTGCTACCAGCAAAGTCTCAGATCAGCCTGTGCATGTGTGCAGTCTGATCAGAGCCTTTGCTAGTCGCTTGAGTATTCTATGATTGTTAAGCTATGACTGAACACCATTTGGAGTTTCTAAGCTTAAAAGAAGGCTACAGAGGCTCGTCTGAGTCTACACTTGTCAAAATGTCAAATTGTTGGAAATCTCATGCCGCAGCTCAATTTTCATACAAATGTTTCCTATTATGCCCTCTACCAAAATTGGACAAATCGTTCAGAACAAAATGGCTGCCAGAGCTAAAAATAGACATCTTATCCCGAACAACTATCCCAATTTCAAAATAATTTCACATAGATGTTCCCTGCACAAAAAAGTTCCATTCAGATGAAATACAGTAAAACCTGTCTTAAGCGATCACTCAAAAGAAGACCCAAAAATATGTTTTCAAGACTGATAATCACTTAATGCTGGTCAAAAGTATTGCAGAATGATCCTGAGCATTCTGCAATACTTTCAACCTGCACTAGTCTATCATCTGTCTTTAAGACCTTTGTTAAAATGTCTATTTTTGAGTGGCCACTGTAGCTGCAAAGGCAAAATTAAGATTTTTTTAAACATCACCTGAACAAGGACTCAGGGCCCTCGTGTTTACTGTCACTGTTTACTGTTACTACCTTACCTAAGTTTAATTCTCAAATGAACAATATCTGTTTCAGGGATATCAAGGTTGATTTTAAGAAGAACCTTGTGAAAATAGATCACACAAAGAAAGAAGCTACTTTCGAGACTATAGGGAGTGATCCAGCAGAAACTGAAGTGTCACAGGTACAAACACAAACAGTTTAAAAAAACAAGGTTTTTTTTAAACTAGAATTTTCCTTGTCAACGTAGAATTTTCATTTAGGGAGGTCTATCATCTGTAATACAATCAGAAATTTAGTTATACAGTGACATCGGTCATCAAGGCGTACAACCTTTCAAAAAGTATATCTGATTGTATACCTCTCCAAATGAAAATTTAATATGGTTATCTCCATCCTATTATACTAGTAACATTAAATTTTGTCCTTCAAAAAGATGTGGCGCCTATGTCCAGTGGCTGCCAGCTGCATAAAACCACTTGTCAGCTGCATAAAACCTGACTTGTCAGCCAATGAAAAGCAACATTGAGTTTGCAACAGTATATCACTTGATATACTGTAGTATATGAGCCACGTCATGTGATTTCCAACGTGGTATTTTTGACAAGTGTAGACTCAGACGAGCCTGTGCAGCCTCCTTTTAAGCTTAGAAACTCCAAATGCAGTTCGGTCAATAGCCTTAGAGTCATTGAATATTCAAATGACTAGCAAAGGCTCTGATCAGATTGCCCATATGCGCAGGCTGGTCCTGGCCTTTGCTGGTCACATATACCACATTGTTGGAAATCTCATGTTGCAGCTCATATCACGATATACTGTCTCAAAATTATGATGTTATCCAATCAGATGTCCCGTTGTATTTGCAAGTGTATTAGAATATGAGAATTGATGAAAAGAGATGGCATTCAGAATGTCAATACCACCTCAAATGAAGATTTAGAGTATGGCTATCCCCATATTAATTCACTTCTGCCCTTGATTACTGTTAAAATCTTTGTTTCCTCTCATATATGAGCATTGCAAGCTGCATAAAGGTGCATATCATCAAAAAAAGTGAATTAATGATGTCAAAATATTTTCCACGGTATATCCTGCAATATATTGTCACAAATTTCTAACCTTATCCAATCAGATGTAACATAGCATAAGCAAATGGGCCAATTCTTGTAAGTTTATCAATTTTAGGGCTTTTAACACAAAAAACAAACAAACAAATGAAAACAAACAACAATAAGAATGAAGCTTATTTAGTTCTACCTTTCATACATGACGTCATGTCTGGGAGTGATATAATGCCATGTATTAAAATTGATAATACATAAGTGTATTACATATTAAGTAATGTTATATAATGATGCCCATAACGAAATGTGTATAAATATGGCAATTTTTTGACGCTTCAGGCTAAAAACACAATTTCAAAGAAACTGTTGTGTCATATAAAAAGTAACAGTTGTGCTCCTGCATTATTGAATTTGTTAAACTTGTAGTGAATATGTGATAAAATGCTCTGCAAGCCTTGCATTTTATATTTTTTCCTCAACTTAATAAACATAAATTTAGTAATACATGAAAATTAATATAAGATACGAAATTATGTAGATGTTTTAAAATTTCCCGCCAAAAAGGCATAGACAAACAGCTGCACAGACCCAGGTCAGACTGCTCCTGAAAAAGCAGTCTGATCAAGGTTTTCCTGTATGCTATTCCTACAAACATTCAGCCTTCTAATGCACCTGCTTTTGTAACGCAACGTCTGATTGGAAAATGTCAAAAATTTGTGACGGTATAGCCTGCAATATACTGTAAGAAACAGTTTGACGTCATTAATTGTGTCACCTTTTGTTTGATGATGTGCGGCATTATACGGCTTGGAACGCTCAAATGAGATGAAACTGCAGAAGTGCATTAGAATGGGGATAAAAATATTCAAAATTTTATTTGGGGAGGTATATCGTCTGATATACTGAAATCACGTTTTACGGCTCCGCTCGCATGTCGCCGTAAAACTGAATTTCCAACATCCGACGATAGACCTCCCCAAATGAAAATTTTGAATACAGTTATCCCCTAATTGATAAACAACATTTAATTTGAGAACAGAAAGAGGAAAGCGCTAGAAAATTCACTATGGTGAATAATTCAGCTATAATATGGGATTTTCACTTCCAATCACTTCCCTTCAAATCTAGATCCATATTGAAAAGGGATAATGAATATTTTTGTGAAGTTAAAACTTTTGACCTTATAAGTGCACACTGTGTTCTTTTTGAGTTTTGATTGTTTAGAATTTTTATTTGGGGAGGTATATAGTGGGATATAGTCGGAAATTTAGTTTTACAGTGACGTGCGAGTAGAGCAGTAAAATGTTATTTCTGAACTTAAATCCAACAATATACCTCCCCAAATGAAAACTTTGAATATGGTTATCCCCATTCTAATGCACTTCTGCAGTCTTGCCAGCAATATAATTCCATAAAGAAATGTGACATAAAACTATTTCCTATACTGTCCCAAATTTTTGACAATATTCAATCAGACATCATGTTACAGAAGCAAGTGCATTAGAATGCTATATCAACTGAGCCTCATTGCAAGAAACCCTGCCTTCGGGGTTTAAGACCAAGGTCTGCTTAAATCAGCCAGCTCAGCTAAAAAGACTAGCTGGAAAATTGAAATTTTGGATGTGGCTAAGGTTATCTGTTGCCTTTTCCGGAGAGTGAATAACAAGACACCGATCAGGCTGCATGGATGCGCAGTCTGGTCTGGGTCTCTGTTGTTCCTATGCAATATGATCAGGTTTTCTCACGATAAGGCCAAAGTGATTTCCAGCCAGACCAGTGGTGCTATTTCACAGTGATATTGTTTCATTGTGTGGATGAAAAATGTGGGGATCCTGATCAGAGGGTTTCAGCAGAAGCCAGCTGATCTGGGTCTACATTGATATGAAAAAATGTTGTTTTTTTCTTGAAAAAAAATGATGTGCTCAGTGCACTTATCAGAAGTGAATACAGTAACTAGACAAACAGTGAAGACCAGATCAGACTGCTTCTGAAGAAGCAGTCTGATCCTGGTCTTCCCAGTTTGCTATTCTGCAAAGTAAGAAAGAGGGCAAAGATCAGGAATACAATACAATCAATACAATCAAGTACCACACCTGACCCAGGATATCAATGGGAAAGTAACCAACTCACAATTAGACATCACAAACGAGAGCCAAGAGGTCAGCCCTTTCCCAGCAGGTGACCACAAGGCAACAATAAACAGACGCACACAAAAGCATAACAAACACACTGACAAAAACATTTTGTGAATTCCAGCATTTTCAACTAGAAAAGAAAAGATCTTTATTTCTCAAGGTTGTTACAGGTTAAGCTGAAAAATGCATGGGAGATCATGAGAGCTTCTGAAAGTGTTTGGATTAAATGTTGTAAAGAGAGAAAGAGATTATTGACAGATAGGAGTTACATGCTGTTCCTTAAGATTTCTGTCTTTACCAAGATCAGCTCTTGACCTTGTTTTTCCAATCCAGGTTTCAACTAAAGTGCAAAATAATGTTTTCTTGACAGCACTGCTCATTCAGTAGTGCTTAAGTTTAGATTTTTTTGGGTAAATTTTTGCAAATTGTAACTATTCATATCCTGTTTATTCAGATTTTATAGATGTATTATTTACTGCATTACCTCTAAAGATCAAATAGTAAAAACCAGATCAGAGTGCTCCTAAGGTGACAGTCTGATCTGGGTTTTCAAACACTAGCTTTTACACACCTAACAAGGTAGTAAAATTGACTTAGGATGTACAGTGCTGTCCCTTTACAAGGCTATGTTTAGGTTCCATAAGAATGGGCTGTGTTATAAGTTAATAATGTTAAATATAGAGGATCTTACATGAGTGCTCATGTTTTAGAGAATTAATTAAAGGAGTTGGGGAAAAGAGATAAAATGCGAGGCTTGCCGAACAGTTTTTCTCTTTTTCGCAACAAGTTTAATAAATTCAATAATACAAGAGCACGAATGTTAGACTCTATTTATCATATGACAAATACTTTGAAATCTCATTTCTGGGGTAAAAATATTATAATTTTGTCATTATGTATGCAAGGTTGCTATGTCCAGTAAATCTATAAACCACTAGTGGTTTATTGATTTTATTGCATGACGTAATTTCACTCCCAGATGCGATGTCATATGATAAAGTGTTATAAAGTGTTTACTTTATGAAGGAATTCTGACCTTTTGTTAAGAGTATGTTACAAAAATAATTTTCTTTTATATGTTGTGGGTACTCAAAAGAACCGTCTCAATGAGACGGTTCTTTTGAGCACCCAAAACATATGTTAGAAAATATTTATAATTTTACGCTCAAAATTTTGTTTATCTAAACCTGTGGAATTATAAGTTCATGGTCATCTTCCTATAATTCCCTTGTAAAATTTCATGGTTATAAAAATTGGGGGCTATAACCCCGGGGCCATAACATGATCAATTTATATCCAAATCCTTGTTATAACAAGATGTATTATAAAGGGACTGCACTGTATATGGTAATAAATAAAGTTGTCAGATTATTTACAGAAATATCTAGAGATAATATGGTACATTTAGAGATAATACTGTACATATTATATGTTGTTAATTGTTTTTTAAATGAATGTACATTTATTGTATACATGTTTTTGGTATTTTGTTTGCATTATATATTTGGTTTAAGTTTTCATGTCATGTCATGCATATGCTTGTATTAAATGCATTAGATTTGTAATATTTTAATCATTGGTATTTTTTCTGTGGTATTATTGTGCTTAAATGCATGTACCAACTCTTTGCCTCCTGCGTGATTTTTCATACCTCTGATTTTGAAAAATGACTATCAATGTGAAACTTTTTTGACAAATTCTTTCAGGATTATAATCAAAGTGTCAAATAGTTTGGATCCAGATCAGGCCCTCAGTTTTTTTGGGGGGCCTGATCTGGGTCCAAACTGTTTGCAAAGTTTATCATCAAACAACACTAGGAGGTAAAGAGTTAAACAAATGATATGACAAGTACTTATCACATATGCAAGCTGCAATGGCTCGGACGAGCCTGCACTTATTGCACAGTCTTGTCAGAGTTTTCATCCCTTGTGCATGTTTAGTATTGAAATCAACCAAGATTTAGTTCAAAAGAAATAGAACCTATAGCTAGCCTTATATAGTACAGTGGATAGCCACCCATACTTAATTTACTCAAATAAGCACATTGTGTGCATTTTTTTTTAATTTTAAACCATTTTTGAAAGCAGTGTAGAGCCAGATCAGCTGGCTTCTAATAAAGCCAGCTGATCAGGATTCACAGTGTTTTCATTCATACAATAGATCCGTTCCACCCTGACTGGCTAGAAATTTCACAGCATCCAGTGGCTCAGTGGGAATCGAAGGATTAAAACGTACCACAAGCCTTGAGCAAGACATTTTATCTCTGTACTGGTTCATCCCAGGAAGACAGGAAGTCATCCTGACATGATTGTTGACTGGAACATAAGCAACAAAACAAACAGCTCAAAAAAGGTTGAATATGGTATATGATAATAGCCCTGTTCCTATGAAACGGCTTAAAAAAGAGTCCTTGATGCTGCCATTACAATAATAAGCATGGTATTTGTAAACCATTTTGACCTAATATTCGTTTAAGGACACAATGTGTACTTATGTTGTTTTCACTGCAGTGAAGTGATTTTCAGTCATTATGATCAGAAACCAGCTTTTCTGGAACTCTTTTCTTGTCAAAAGCAGTGTGCTTATTAGGTTAAATAAGGTATTAAACATTTGACCTGACAGAATAACTGCGCACCCATGTTTACCTATATGCAATGATGGGCTGGCCCATACATAGCCTACCAACTCAGACAGGCATAGCAGTCTTTGTATGGACTTGTTAGCTCACCTGAGCCGAATGCTCAAGTGAGGTTTTAGTATGGCAATGTCCGTCGTCCACACTTTCAAAGCAAAACACCAAACAAAACCAATAGATGTTAATAAAGAATTTCTCACAATACACAAATAAACCCAAAAGGGCACAAAGCTAGAAATTATTGCATAAGCACTTGCCCAAAAATAACAATGGATAAAGAAATTAACAAAATTTCAAAAAGGTCTCTGGGAATTTGGCCTTTAACATGTGGTTATGCCGCACCATTAAGGCATAATGACCATTCTTCCATGAAGAGACACCTGCATTTATTAAGACCCTCAGTTAATATATTTGGTTTGTAGCAATGTCTAGTGGTCCCCTACATAAATCCTGCCAATCAAGCCCCTGGGGTCCAAACTAGCCCAGGCCCACGGATATAGAGTTTCCATAGACTTATAATTGGAAAAAAAACATCTCTTAATACTTGAGGCCCACAGCTTATATGTTTGGTATGTAACTATGTCTAGTGGTCTGCTACTGTAACATAAATCCTGCCAACCATACCCCTGGAGTCCACATTGGCCATGCCCTGGTGGTCTTTAGCTACGTACCAGACTCATCATGGGAAAAACTTTAAAATTCTTCTTCAAAGTCATGAGGCCCTCAGCTTATAAATTTAGCATGTTGCAATGCTTAGTGTTCTCCTACATAAATCCTGCTAACCATGCTCCTGGGGTCCAAAGGGCTACTTTCATGAGACCAACAACTCAGGTGAGCAGTATCGGCTTAATAAGCCTCTTGTTAAATTATGCATTGCTGATTTTTTATTTCAATTTAACTTTTCTCAAAATTCCTCCAGGAATATCATCAGTTTCAAACAGTCCCAAACAGCTGACTGCAAAGGTTGACACTGGCAAGCAAATGCACACCATAAGCAAGGATGAGGCATGATCTAAAGATGTTCGTTTCATTCAACATCATGTAAACTTTTTGCATACTGGGAAATTTTTTCATGAGGTTTTGTCTTCTGCTGAATTTTTTCCAAAATCAACTTTTTAGAAAATTTCATTCAGGAATACTATTAGAGTGTCAGCCAGTTTGGATCTAGATTAGCACCGACATTCTAGATTAGGACCGACAGTCCTGGTCTGGGTCCAAACTGTTTGCAAAGTTTATCAGCAGATGACACTAAGTAGGCAAATAGTTGAAATATCAGGATTGACTAGAAAAATCAGAATATGTAGATCAAACTCTGCAGATGTACAGGCTGATCCTTACCAATTTTAATTGATGTCTATAAATTATAGCAGCAATTCTTGCTTTATCCAAATATTCAAGAATCTAGCTAGTCTCAGTAGCTGAGCAAAGCTGGCTTGCACTAACCCTAAATACAGGTTTTCTTGAGACATGGGCCAAGTATAATGTCAAACAAATAATTTCTGTGAGAAACAGCTGATGAAATTGGATTCTCATGTGGGACTCAAGTGAAGTCTTAAATCTCCAGGAAAAGCATATGCTATTCATAGACATACTCATAATGGTGGTCAAAAAGACTATTAGAAACCTGCCATGCTCCCCCTGCGTCATAGAAGTTCCTACTGCGCCATGATTACGTTGCCACTAAAGTGGTAAGAATGCCACATCCTCATTACGCTTTTTTTAAAAATATTAAAGTTCGACCATGCCCTTCACATCTGTGAAGATATTACTACGCTCTTATCCGGTTCTACTACATTCTACAAGGACGCAGTAAGAATGTGTGAAGTGTGAAGAGGGTACATGTATAACCTTTGGAAACAGTTTGCATATGATCCACCAAAACAAAAGGTCTGGCCTTATCTGGATCCAAACTGTTTGACACTCTGAGGATATCCCTGAAAGAAATTTTTGAAGAAAAAAATAATTCAAACTGTTTGCAAGATTATCAGCAGACAGCAAAAGTTGTTGCTAACAAGGAAAGAGTCGGACTTTAAATGTAGAATAGCATGGCTTATTGGGCCATTCCCTAATTCTTGGTCAACTCTGTGTACTAGATTTGATTTTACATTATAGAGCTGATGCCTTCTTTTTTGGGTAACATTAGGATTTGTCAACCCTTGAGGTCAACCCTTCAGTGGACATCACTTTCATGGGTTGACAGGTCCTGATGTTAACCAAAAAACAATACAGCAATTGTTTTGTAGTATGAAGTTTTAGGCTGTATATTTTTAGAACTAAAACTAGCTGTTGACATTTTTTTTGTCAAGATTGCCTGACAGCTAAAAATAAGTTTTGGGATTCCCGATTAGCTATGGACAGGTAGACATGACTTTGGTCAAGGCTGCCTGACAGTTAAAAATAGTTTGAGGATTCCTGGCTTCTCATTTTTCACATAGCAGAGAGCTAAATTTAGCAATCATGAAAAGATTAAACTAAAACTAGCTGCAGACAGGTACATTTGACTTTCGTCAAGGCTGCCTGACAGCTAAAATAGTTTTGGGATTCCTGGTATCAGATTTTTCATAATTTAGCAAGCATGATCAAGCATGAGCTTTTGTACAAAGCTGTTGCAGGCAGCTTCAGCCAATGAGAGGACTTCTGGCAGTCATATGACAACATATTTTGCTCAACTAATAACAAACATGCATAAATGCCTTGTTTATATTATCATTTGCATGTTGTATTACAAACAATTATTTATTTGATCTAGTCTAGTCTTAGATATTATTTGAGTTAGCTTGTGAAAATAGTATTGTTCACATAGGTGACCTGTAAAGACTCAGATAAGCTATTGCAGCACATAATTTCACCAAAGTCGCTACTGGACACACAATAAAAGTAAAGTAAAGCTTGTGTAAAACGGCCACTCTCAAAAAGACCCAAAAATGGTTTTCAAGACGGATTATCGCTTAATGCAGGTCAAAAGTATTGCAGAATGCTCCATTTGGAGCATCCTGCAATGCTTTTGACCTTCATTAAGGTACCAGTTGTTACCTTTGTTTTGTCTATTTTTGAGTCATATGAGTGGCCATTTTACACAGGTTTACTGTATTGAAATAGCTGAATGCAGCAGATCAAATTTTATAGCAGAATGGAAATAGAGAAAGGAAGACACATCTTGTAGAACAAGTCGCATAGGAAATCAGATCTTCATCTTGAGGGAAAAAGCAATTACTGGGGAACACAGTTTCTAGTTGGGCTTCTCTCTAAAAAGGTTTACCAGGACTTAGTGCATTCATTGTTTTGTCAGTAGCTGACAACTGCCTAAATTGAAAAGTAGGGGCACTGTGTGATGTACTACAGCCCAGGTTTGACCCTTACATTTGCTATATATATATAGTAAAGACAAGTAAGTATAAAGATCAGGACACTTTGCTGCATGGAAGTACACATTAAGTACAAGCTTTACTTATTTTTTTTATTTTATTTTGCTGCTCCATTTCAGTTTGTCCTTTCCTTAGGCATGTTAAGATACCATATATTTGAGCAGTGTCTCAAAACTCTGCCAGATATTATATTAAATAGCATTGATCAGACAGACTGCATGGGCATTCCTTAAAGTTTGTTGTTCGCATGAAAAGATATGGCTCATTTATTTACAACACAATAACTTATAAATATGGCAATTACCTTTAATTGTGGAATGTGAGTATGACAAGACCGCAAGGTTAGAATTAGTGGATAACTATATTCAAAATTTTCATTTGGGGAGGTATTTCGTCCGATATACGATCGGAAAAGTTATACTGTGAAGCGCTACGAGCCAAAAACGTGATTGCTGACCATATATCCAAAGATATACATACCCAAATTAAAATTTTGAATATGGTTATCCCAATTCTAATGCACTTCTGCAGTTTTGTCTGAAATTGGAGTGTTGGGAGCCGTATAAAACCCCATGCCATCCAACCAGATGTGACACAATTAATGACGTCAAACTATTTGCGACAGTATATCGCAGGATATACCATCACAAATTTTTGACGTTTTCCAATCAGATGTCGCATTACAAAAGCAAGCACATTAGAAAACTTTTTTATGCTCAACTCAACTGAATGAGAAATTTATCACGCTCATAAATGTTAAATATAACATTTGAGAGTTTGAAAGCAAGAAAAGTCTTTATTTGTCAGTATTTTAGCTTATATGAGCTGTTGAATTGTCGTGCCCAGTTGAGTTGAGTATGAAAAAAGTTTTACAAACTTGGGGCAATGCCATCAGTAATGGTCAGCAAGTTAACTTTTGGCTACACTATTGAATAAGAATATGCCAAAGTTACATGGAAAAGAGAGATAATAATGCACCTATAATCAAGATATTTACTATCTTTCATGTAATATTTAGCCAATTTATTTGTGACCAAAGTTGATTTGCAGAAAAATTGTACATTTTCCTGCTATGCTCACATTTCATATGTTTAGGTAAATTTGAAATTTAATTATTTGTGTTTCCCCTTAAATCTTCATAATTTCAAAGTGCATTAATCTTTTTCTGACCTCTAAAAAGCTTACACATGTATTTGGCTTTCTCATTTATTACTGCTGAAAATATTATAATGCATAGAATGCATGGGTCTTGAACTTAATTAAAGTAAATTTCACAAGTTCTGTCTTGCTGTGTGAGATGGAATATCCTTGTAATTTTACATTTAGGGCTGTTCTCAAACTACATTTCCAAACCCTGAAAGCAGTGAGGAAGGAGAACTAGACACTGTCAAGGTATGCAACATCGTTGTCACTGTTAATGTACATGTTTAGACTTTGACATGTTCAAACTATGATTATGTGTATCAATGCATGTCTTTCCAAACCAAATTTCTTATTTATGCCCAAACTTTGTCAAAAACATGTTTGCATCAATGCCTATATGGCTAAACCATGCCCAGGTGCATCAATACATGTCTGCCCAAACCATTACAAGGTGCATCAATACATGTATGCCTAAACCATGCCCATGTGCATCAATACATGTATGCCTAACCAGCCCAGGTGTATCAATACCTGTATGACTAAACAGTGCACAGGAACATTAATTTATAATATATGTCATAACCATGATTAGGTGCTTCAAACATGTTTACCTAAACCATGTTCAGGTGCATCAATACATGTATGCATAAACCATGCCCATGTGCATCGATACATGTCTGGCTAAACCATGCCCATGTGCATCAATACATGTATGCCTAAACCAACCCAGGTACATCAATACATGTATGCCTAACCATGCACAGGTGCATCAATGCATAATATATGCCTTAACTATTCTTAGATACTTCAAAACATGTATACCTAAACCATTCCCAGGTGCATCAATACATGTATGCCGAAACCTGGATGCCCAAACCATGTCTAGAGCATCAATAAATGTATGCATAAATCATGCCTAGGTTCATAGACATGTGTATGCTTAAACCATGCCCATGGGCATCAATACATGTATGCAAAAACTATACCCAGGTGTATCAAAACATGTATGCCAAACCAATTTGAAACCATGCCCATGGGCATCAATACATGTATGCAAAAACTATACCCAGGTGTATCAAAATATGTATGCCAAACCAATTTGAAACCATGCCCTGATGCATCAATATGTGTATGGCCAAAACTATACCCAGGTGTATTAATACATGTATGCCAAACCAATTTCAAACCATGCCCAGATGCATCAATATGAGTATGGCCAAAATCATACCCAGGTGTATCAATACATGTATGCCAAACCAATTTGAAACCATGCCCGGTGGCATCAATACATGTATGGCTAAAACTATCCCAGGTTAATCAGTACATGTACATGTATGTCAAAACTATGTCCAGGTGTATCAATACATGTATGCCTAAAACTTTCCTAGGTGCATCCATACATATATGTCTAAACCATGCCCAGGTGCCTCAATATATAAACCGTACCCGATTTGTTTTGTGTTGCATGGACTGATAAGGCCTATGCATCTTTATGGACGGAATTGGATATTGCTTATAGGCCACAATCAAGACTTGCCAGATGCTTTCTCTAAAATGAAGCATTTGTTTGAGATTGATTGTTATGATACCAGCTCAAACTCCCCAACATCATCATCAATCATCAGTACAAATGAACATCATGGTCATTGTCATCTTCATTATCATCAATGTCATTATCCACGACATCATTGTCCACAATGTCATAGACTTTGTCCAGGACATCATCATACATGAAGTCATCCTCAATGTCAATGTCATAGTCATCAGTATCATCATCATCATTGACATCAAAGTCATCATCCACTTCACCTCTCATAGCATTGAGTTTGATATGATTTCCCCCAAGAGAATATCAAGATTGTGTTGGGTTATCTAATAGTACTGACCTGAGATAGCTATCAGCAGTAAAGAATGGCAACAAGAATAAAACTGATAAGAGAAAATAAAGCAGCATAAACATTACTTTGTCAGGATTTTTATTTGCTATACTAATAGTTAGATTTTTGTACTAGTTCTTAGTAGATTTCTTAGAAATAAAGCTAATAAGAGTATGGGTTCTTTTTTATTTACACAGACAAATTATTTTCAAAATATTGCAGCCCATGTATAGGATTACTTTTTCCAAGCAAGCCAACTGGGATAGTTTGCAATGTTTATTTTAGAATGCTAGACATAAAGAGTTACTGTCTATATTTTTACGACCTAGATAATCTTGTAGCAGTTTATATTTGCTGAAATTATAATCATTTTATGATAAAGATAGGTGCTAAAATGGACAGTAGTACATTGTGATTATAATTGCCTGTCAAATTTTTTGGCTATGGTACTTATCACATATTGGTAAAGTAAATCCTGTGAGGCAAGATATAGGCAGAACTAAAAATAAGGGAATCCTTTCAGTTTGAGTTTTTTTTTATTTTAGTCATAATAGATATGTAGTCCAGGTCAATATCAGATGCTACCTCCATGTAACATCTCCAGTATGCCCTACAGGTGTTGTGCATATGTTGCTGCACGTGGAGGTCAAGTGGATGTCACACCCGATATTGACTTGGACTCCATGAAATACAAGGGTTCCCTCATATTTGGTTCTGCGTATATATGTTATTTTTTTTGTTTGAACCTTCAGCTACTTCCATACTTTGTGCGAGTAAAGACGCCTCTAGTGAGGGACATGCAGGCTCCCCTTGTTTTTCACTTGTTCCAAATGTGATAAGTACTGAAATTTTATTGGCTGGCTTTTCTTTGCTTTAAATTGCATTTATGGTTAGCTCATCTGAGCAGCTCCTTGTAACTCATATTATTACTACCATTATGACCTTGAATATTTAAACATACAGGCCTGAGCAAACAGTGTAAACCCAGATCAGACTGCTCTAAGGAGCTCTAAGGAGCACAGTCTGATCAGGATTTACAATGTTTACCATTCCAACACTACCTTTCCATGGGTGAAAGTTCAAAATTTCCAAAATCCTGAACTTTTGAAATTCAAATTTTAAAACTTGCATGATGGCTACAAAAATGGATAATTTAAAGTTAAAATGATATAATCTCCTTAATTCAGCATTTTGAGGCTGACTTTCTGTGGAAAGTCAGCCTCAAAATCCTGAATTCAGGAATAATCCTGAAAACTTTCACCCATGCCTTTCACACACCTCATCAGTTTGTAAAATGTATTTGTTGGAATGTAAAGATACTTTTTGTAGACGAGTTAAAGTGTCTAGATATTTCATCTAAATATAGCTTTGTCCTTCAATGGCAGATTTGCCCAGAATTTTCAGCCCATAAATCTCCTCGAAAGGAATCCATATGAAGAAAGAACACCAGATACATAGTTGCAAAGACATATTTTTGTTTGTTTGATTCTTTACATCCCAGTCAACAATTTTTCAGTTATGTCAGGACGGCGGGTCATCCTGGGTTGAACCAGTTCTAATTGATTCTAAGCAAGGATTAATGTGTCTTGCTGAAAGACACAACAGAGTGGCACTGGTGAGGCTTGAACCTACAACCCCTCTGTCTCAAGTTAAGCACTCTACCACTCATTCAGCCACTGTGCTCCCTGCAGACATATGCTTTTGTATTAACCCAAAACATTACTCTTTGTCTTCTAATGCTCAGTTTTCATAATTTCAGGTTAATTCCATGTTTTAGATATCTTGTGATTTAGTACAGTAAAACCAGTCCTAAGCAGCCACTCAAAAATAGACAAAGGTCATTAAGTCAAATGATAGCTTAATGTGATTTATAACAGTAAAACCTGCCTTAAGCTGCCACTCAAAAATAGACAAATGGTAGCTTAATGAAGGTCAAAAGTATTGCAGAATGCTCTCTTGGAGGATTCTGCAATACTTTTGATCTGCATTATCTTGAAAAACAATTTTTGGTGTTCTTTTTGAGTGACCACTTAAGACCGGTTTTACTTTTTTTGACACTAGTTATTGTTAAAGCAAGAAAGAGGGGAAAGATCAGGAAAGGATACAATCAAGCATCACACCTGACACAGGATACCAATGGGAAAGTGAGAACATCACAATTAGACATCACAAACTAGAGCCTAGAGGTCAGGCCTTTCCCAGCAGGTGACCACAAGGCATCAACAAACAGACATGCATGAAAGCATGACAAAACAAGACAGAATAACATAAATGATCCAGAAAAGAAGCACCGCCTTGGAATGGTTAGTAAAAATATTTTACTGGAGGGCTTAAACCGGTTTATCAGTGCACCAACCTCACCCTTAGTTCAGATGTTGATCAAGACACATAGATGTTTGTTTTGCATGAAAGACCCCTAACTTAAAGTTTTATTTCTTGTGGTATAACTCTACCATCTGTGTTTCAGTATGATTTCATTCATGTGACTCCACCAATGTCTGCACCCGATGTCTTGAAGAACACACCATGCTCTATTGTGGACCAGACAGGCTTTCTCGATGTGAACAGACACACACTACAGCACGTGAAGTATCCCAATATTTTCGGTCTTGGAGATTGTACCAATATTCCTACAGCCAAGACTGCTGCAGCTGTCGGTATGTTATTCTTCATCAAGGCTCTTTCCTAAACTCTTTGCATGCTGGGTAACTTTGCATGCGCTGACTTTTTTCAAAATTAAAACCCTTAAAGCGCCAATCACAACAAAGAAGTCTGCTTTCCTCTTCTGCTGAAATGTTTAAGAAGCCTTTATGACAAACAGTGTGGACCAAGATCAGACTGCTCCTATAGGAGCAGTCTGATGTGGGTCCACCCTGTTTGCTTCTATACTTAAATTAGTCAGTAATGTTAGGCAATTATTTGCAGAAGATTACTTCAGCAGACGTCATTTTTCAGATTGATTTTTCTTGGCGCTTTAAGGGTTAACTTTTTCAAAAAATATTTGAGATACACTATCAGAGTGTCAAACGGTTTGGATCTAGTTCAAGACGGACATTCTGTTGGTCCTAATCTGGGTTCAAACTCTTTGCAAAGGTTATCAGCAGATGCCAACCAGCAAGGAAAGAGTTAACGTTTTCTTGATGTATGGAATCTTCCTTACAACACATTGTTTTTAGCTCACCTGAGCCATTGGCTCATGGTGAGCTATTGTGATCATTGGATGTCCGTGGTGTGTGGTGTGTTGTCCGTCGTCAACAATTGCTTCAAAGGACATCTCCTCCTAAACTACATGCTGGATTTTGACCAAACTTGGCAGGAATGATCCTTATATTGCCCTCTTTGAAAAATGTTCAAATGGTTCTGGTCCATTGCATATCTAGGTCACACAGGCTAAAATAGATTTTGAAGATGAAAACTTTAAAAATCTTCTCTGAAACCACAAGGCCTAGAGCTTTGATATGTAGCATCTCCAAGTGGACCTCTACAAAGTTTGTTTAAATTATCTCACTGGGGCCAAAAATGGCCATGCCCTGGGGGTCACATGTTTTACATAGGCTTATACAAGGGATGTTCGAAAAGAATTGCTTATTTCTATCTGGAGACTTCAAAGGGGTACGTGCATTAAGAGGCTATTTTGGCCCCCCTATGAGGTCAAAAAATAAAAGTTGCTCTTTACAAGTTTCTTAGTATTAGTTTATTAGAACAATAGCCAAAGTGTAAAAGTCTGGCATTTGTTTGACTTTTACGGTTGCTATGGTTACAAAAATGGCCGCCAAAATATGCTGAAATAGGATATTGACCATTTTGGAGCAAATTTGAGAGATGTAACAGAGGAATTAATATAGAGCACAAGCAAATACCAAATAAACATTTTAACAGATGATGAGCATTATCACGGCACACAATATATTAAAAGGTTTTTTTGGTATTTGCTTGTGCTGATATCTAATTCTTAAAAATTTGGTCTCCAAAAGCCTCAAATTTGGCCTAAAATGGCAATTTCTCTTTTTTAAGTCTATTTTGTCAGCCATTTTGGTTACCATAGCAACCGGTACAAGGAAAATAAATGCCAGATTTTTAAACTTGGGATATTCTTCTAATAAACCAATAAGATGAAATTGGTGAAAAGCAACTTTCAGTTTTTGGCTCTAGAGGGGGCCTAGATAGCCCCTTAATGCACATACCCCTTTCAAGTTAGCCCAAAAGTGCTCATTTCATGCCATCAAAGACCACCCCGTGGCTAGAAATGCAAAGCTTCAGCCGATGTAACCACTTCCTGAAGGCGTCACTGTACACTGATTTGGGCACAGTAATAAGGTTCTGATGAATAGCAGATCCAAGTGCCTGTCAGGACTGGTATTTCCGCCCAGCAAGGAATTATTTCAGTTTCAGAAACAAAGAAATCACATTGGACAAGGTCTATGGAATATGGGAGTTGAGGCAAAACAGTCACTTTTTCTTTCTTAAAAAACGCTGTAACTGTTTCGGAGGCATGAGCAGGGACATTGCCATGTAGAAGACAGATATGTTTAAAACCAGTGACGGGGCGTTGTTTCTGATGATATTTTCGGCTTTTCCAGAACTATGTCTTTGTAGTACTTTCGGGTGATGTTTTTTGCCCTTGTCCACTTTTAGCAGACCTGTACCAAGCTTGTTCAAATTATGCTCCTAGGGCCAATTAAGGCATAGGCTTACATAGGCTTATATAAGGAAAAACATGAAACAATCTTCTTGTCTGAAACCATAAGGCCTAGAGCCTTAATATTTGGTATGTAGCATAACCTAGTGAACTTCTACCAAGTTTGTTCAAATTATACCCCTTTGGCCAAAAATGGCCCCGCCCCAGGGGTCACATGTTTTATATGGGCTTATATTGGGAAACACATGGAAAAATATTCTTGTCTGAAACCGTAAGGCCTAGAGCCTTGATATTTAGTATGTAGCATCACCTAGTGGACCTCTACCAACTTTGTTCAAATTATGCCCCTGGGGCCAAAAATGGCCCCGCCCCAGGTGTCACAAGGGACATGGCCAGCTTCAACAGATACCTATATGAGCCGTGACATGTGATTTCCAACAATGTGGCATTTTGAAAAGTGTAGAATCAATGGAGCCTGTGCAGCATCCTTTTAAGTTTAGAAACCTCAAATGATGAATGGGCAGTAGCTTAACAGTCATATAATTTTTAAACGACTAGCAAAGGCTCTGACCAGTCTGCCCGTATATGCAGGCTGGTCTGAGCTCTTGCTGGTCCCACATACCACATTGTTGGAAATCTCATTACACGGCTCATATGTAAGCTTTAAGCCATACTCAGGTGAGCAATTTAGGGCCACTTGGCCTTCTTGTTTGTTTTGTCTGGCTTGAGATTTTACATCCCAGTCAACAGCCATGGTCATGTAGAGGTGGTCAGTTCACCTAACAACACTTTTTCCAGGGCAAGTTTGACTAAGCAGTTGTGCAAATACTTTTGCATGTGATGGACAACCATTCTTGAATCAGTGGAAGGGGAGAATGACCGTAGAAATTATTTCATGATCAATCTCCATGCAGTCAGACTTGCTATAATATGCAAAACCAATATTTGGCATTGGTCACTCTCCTTTATCCCATTGGTGAAATTAGAGGTAAAGATTTGGAAATGGAAAAAAAAATTGAAAAAATATAAATCAGCAGACCTCAAAAAGCATGAAAAATTACCTAGCATGCTACAAGTGAAATTGTTTCTCCATTTCAGCTACACAGAACAAGATTCTAGTCAAGACAATTAAGGAGGTTATGCAGGACAAGAAACCAACAGGGATGGTAAGTAGTTAGACAGGTAGTCAAGGGTTCATACAGGCAAGTTTGAGTAAAATTCAAGGACTTTTCAAGGACTTCTAAAGACTATCCTACCATTTCAAGGACTAAAAGTTCATGAAAAATCCTGATTTAAGTGTTAAAATTCTACTTCAGAATGCTAGACTGAGATAATGGGGAAATTAGTACTAGAAAATTAGTATAAAATTGTTGTGCCTTTATTTGGTGCAGCATTTTCAGCACCAAATAAAGGCACAACAATTTTATACTGATTTAGATCTCTATCAACAGTGTAGTGTCTGTGAGTGAATGAAATCAATCAACAATTTTTTTCATCATTATTGTATTATTATTATAATTATTATTATTATTATTATTATTATTAGAACTCCTGTTTTTTTGTTTTATTATAAGCGAACAAGCTATAGGAAGATCAGCCGTGCACGTTTGTGCAGGCTGATCAACGCTATCTAATGTTTGCTGTCTAAACAGTGAAATGATCGCAAGAAATTTTTCAATATTTAGGTGATTGTAAGCACTTCTTCCTGGCTCCAAGAAATGTTAACTAAGCTTCTCTCAATTCTGATATTATGCAAGAGGCCTGGGATGTGATTCTATATAAGATTTCTCTGGTGTAGGCCCACAGCCCACGAATCTATGCGCCTGAAAACTATGATTGAAAATAATGAACTCATAAAGCCAGTGATCCATGTATTTGGATGATATACACTATTTGGTAGAAACATGTTTTGGTGCACAAGATAGCATTCAATTGTCTAATGTCCCTGTGTGTTGTTATACTATATTCTACATGTCAGTATATTACATGTACAGGTGTCGAATTTTCTTCGAGTACCCACAACACTTGAAGAATAATGAATAAAATAAATACTACATGGTTGTCGACATTTTCTTGGCTTTCTATGCTCGGTTATTTACCTTTGTTACCTACAGCCTTATTGATGTTATAAAACTTTTTTAATCTGCTCCCCAAAAAGCTTAGGAAAAATTGTACTCGCACTTTTCGTCTCCTTGTTAGTACTCCTCAAATATATAAATTAACACATGAAAATTCTAAAAAAATAAAATTCAGAATAAAGTTAAGATAGCCATGACAGTATTTGACATTAAGCAGTTACATGTTCCTTTCCCGCTAATTGAGAATTATGATTGTATTTCTATTTCAGTTACCTCATATGTCATGTTGTATGACCTGAGAGATTAATAAAGTATATGTTCTGTCTGTTCTGTTCTGTTCAACAGTGTTAAGTTCTACAGAAAATAGAAGAATTCAAGGACTTTTCGAAGGCCTATGAGTGATTTTCCAGTACTTTTCAAGACATATTTAACTTTCAAGGACTTTTCAAGAAAGCCCTCTAAATTCAAGTTCTTTTCAAGCCTGTGTGAACTTTGGGTACAGTAAATAATCTAAAATTTTGAAAGCTTTGCTCATTCTTTTCTCAAATAAAACACTGGTTATCAGGGCTGGAATCCACAAATTGCTGGCCAGAATAGCAAACATGAAAGACTCTGATTAGGCTGCTTCTATAACAAGTTTTCTGTTCTGATATCCAAGATGGATTCATTGTGGCCAAATATCACTCTATGTGAGTGATTCTACATCGGCATCACAAATTCTTTTTCATTATTCCTTACACAACCAAACCTTGGAAAATATTCAGTCAGCAAAAAATCTTGGTACAACCATCACTACACATGTATTAGTGACCAAAAATACTATTAAAGTGAGTATGATCAGGAAATACCACAATCACAAACTGCAGACAAACCTGTGGCATGGCAAGAAGAGCCACACAACAATCACGAGACACCAGGAAGACAAACAAAGCAAAGCAACCAGCTCTATCTTCCCCATAGAGATGATTGCAAAACGAGAATGGACACAAAGTAACAAACAACAAAACATATAATAGAACAATTTCAGAATCCCACAATAGGAGTAACAATCAACAACAGATCAACAACAACAGAACCACCAACACATCTCTGAAATTTGTTCCAAAGCTACTTAAGACACTTGGTTTCCTTTTTTGCACCTAACAGTACTATGTGAGTTGCATGCATACCTTTGGTATATGCAGCACTGATTTTGAACCATTACTCTAAAACTCAGATAAACCCAATTGAGAAAGTTCATACATGAGAGAGCAGTTTTCTGGACCGGCAGGAGATGGCAAAATACAAGTTTGTTGGTTTGTTTTCGTTGCTTTACGTCCCAGGTCAACAGCTATGGTCATGGCAGGACAGTTAGTTCACCTAACCACACTTTTTCCTGGGCAAGCTTGAACAAGCAGTTAACCAGTACTTCCTGCACATACTTTAGCTTGTAACTGAGAACAACCCTTCTTAAATGAATCAGCAGAAGGGAGGAGAATGACCGTAGAAATTATTTCATGATCAATCTCCACTAAAGTATGCGACTTGGCCGGGATCAAACTCGCAACCCCTGGATCTGCAGTCAGGCTCGCATCTGTTGCCAGACACTTTACAGACTGCGCTATGTGGCCTGGAAAAAAATGAAAATACAAGTACATGTAATGTTGGAGACATGCTTGATGAGGTTGAGTGGCCACCTCTTAAAGCCTGTGATTCTCTTCCTTGATAACCATTGAGGTGCTGTGTCTATTGAAATAGGCAAGTATTTGACGCCTGCTAACATTTCAAAAGTTACAAGGTCATCACATAGTACCCAATATTGTAGACATCAGACTGAAGAATTTCTTTTCCTTTAACTATTCCATATTGAAATATTCATTCTCTATCTGCTGTCACTGCTTATATATATAGTTCTGTATCTTTTGTAGTATGATGGTTACACATCTTGTCCGCTGATCACAGGCTACAGCAGTGTTTATTGGCAGTGTCCATATTTATAGTTCTATATCTATTGTAGTATGATGGTTACACATCTTGTCCCCTGATCACGGGCTACAGCAAGTGTATATTGGCAGTTTCCATATTTATAGTTCTATATCTATTTGTAGGATGATGGCTACACATCTTGTCCCCTGATCAAGGGCTACAGCAAGTGTATACTGGCAGTGTCCGTATTTATAGTTCTATATCTATTGTAGTATGATGGTTACACATCTTGTCCCCTGATCATGGGCTACAGCAAGTGTATACTGGCAGTGTCCATATTTATAGTTCTATATCTATTGTAGTATGACGGTTACACATCTTGTCCCCTGATCTTGGGCTACAGCAAGTGTATACTGGTAGTGTCTGTATTTATAGTTCTATATCTATTTGTAGTATGATGGTTATACATCTTGTCCCTTGATCACTGGCTACAGCAAGTGTATACTGGCAGTGTCCGTATTTATAGTTCTATATCTATTTGTAGTATGATGGTTACACATCTTGTCCCCTGATCACGGGCTACAGCAAGTGTATACTGGCAGTGTCCGTATTTATAGTTCTATATCTATTTGTAGTATGATGGTTACACATCTTGTCCCTTGATCACTGGCTACAGCAAGTGTATACTGCGGGTGTCCATATTTATAGTTCTATATCTATTTGTAGTATGATGGTTACACATCTTGTCCCCTGATCACGGGCTACAGCAAGTGTATACTGGCAGTGTCTATATTTATAGTTCTATATCTATTTATAGTATGATGGTTACTCATCTTGTCCCCTGATCACGGGCTACAGCAAGTGTATATTGGCAGTGTCCATATTTATAGTTCTATATCTATTGTAGTATGTTGGTTACACATCATGCCCCCTGATCACGGGCTACAGCAAGTGTATACTGGCAGTGTCCATATTTATAGTTCTATATCTATTGTAGTATGTTGGTTACACATCTTGTCCCCTGATCACGGGCTACAGCAAGTGTATACTGGCAGCGTCTGTATTTATAGTTCTATATCTATTGTAGTATGAGGGTTACACATCTTGTCCCCTGATCACGGGCTACAGCAAGTGTATATTGGCAGTTTCCATATTTATAGTTCTATATCTATTGTAGTATGATGGTTACACATCTTGTCCCCTGATCACGGGCTACAGCAAGTGTATACTGGCAGTGTCCATATTTATAGTTCTATATCTATTGTAGTATGATGGTTACACATCTTGTCCGCTGATCACGGGCTACAGCAAGTGTACACTGGCAGTGTCCGTATATATAGTTCTATATCTATTGTAGTATGATGGTTACACATCTTGTCCCCTGATCACGGGCAACAGCAAGTGTATACTGGCAGTGTCCATATTTATAGTTCTATATCTATTGTAGTATGATGGTTACACATCTTGTCCCTTGATCACGGGCAACAGCAAGTGTATACTGGCAGTGTCCGTATGTATAGTTCTATATCTATTGTAGTATGATGGTTACACATCTTGTCCCCTGATCACGGGCAACAGCAAGTGTATACTGGCAGTGTCCATATTTATAGTTCTATATCTATTGTAGTATGATGGTTACACATCTTGTCCCCTGATCACGGGCTACAGCAAGTGTATATTGGCAGTTTCCATATTTATAGTTCTATATCTATTGTAGTATGATGGTTACACATCTTTTCCCCTGATCACGGGCAACAGCAAGTGTATACTGGCAGTGTCCATATTTATAGTTCTATATCTATTGTAGTATGATGGTTACACATCTTGTCCGCTGATCACAGGCTACAGCAAGTGTATACTGGCAGTGTCCGTATGTATAGTTCTATATCTATTGTAGTATGATGGTTACACATCTTGTCCCCTGATCACGGGCAACAGCAAGTGTATACTGGCAGTGTCCATATTTATAGTTCTTTATCTATTGTAGTATGATGGTTACACATCTTGTCCCCTGATCACGGGCAACAGCAAGTGTATACTGGCAGTGTCCATATTTATAGTTCTATATCTATTGTAGTATGATGGTTACACATCTTGTCCCTTGATCACGGGCAACAGCAAGTGGATACTGGCAGTGTCCATATTTATAGTTCTATATCTATTGTAGTATGATGGTTACACATCTTGTCCCCTGATCACGGGCAACAGCAAGTGTATACTGGCAGTGTCCGTATGTATAGTTCTATATCTATTGTAGTATGATGGTTACACATCTTGTCCCCTGATCAGGGGCA
Organism: Loripinus fragilis; assembly: GCA_964019695.1. Taxonomy (NCBI): domain Eukaryota; kingdom Metazoa; phylum Mollusca; class Bivalvia; order Lucinida; family Lucinidae; genus Loripinus; species Loripinus fragilis. The sequence continues at coordinate 130,614,589 of OZ026514.1, forward strand.
ACAGCAAGTGTATACTGGCAGTGTCCATATATATAGTTCTATATCTATTGTAGTATGATGGTTACACATCATGCCCCCTGATCACGGGCAACAGCAAGTGTATACTGGCAGTGTCTGTATTTATAGTTCTATATCTATTTATAGTATGATGGTTACACATCTTGTCCCCTGATCACGGGCTACAGCAAGTGTATACTGGCAGTGTCTGTATTTATAGTTCTATATCTATTTATAGTATGATGGTTACTCATCTTGTCCCCTGATCACGGGCTACAGCAAGTGTATACTGGCAGTTTCCATATTTATAGTTCTATATCTATTGTAGTATGATGGTTACACATCTTGTCCGCTGATCACGGGCTACAGCAAGTGTATACTGGCAGTGTCCGTATGTATAGTTCTATATCTATTGTAGTATGATGGTTACACATCTTGTCCCCTGATCACGGGCAACAGCAAGTGTATACTGGCAGTGTCCATATTTATAGTTCTATATCTATTGTAGTATGATGGTTACACATCTTGTCCCTTGATCACGGGCAACAGCAAGTGTATACTGGCAGTGTCCATATTTATAGTTCTATATCTATTGTAGTATGATGGTTACACATCTTGTCCCCTGATCACGGGCAACAGCAAGTGTATACTGGCAGTGTCCATATTTATAGTTCCATATCTATTGTAGTATGATGGTTACACATCTTGTCCCCTGATCACGGGCTACAGCATATGTATACTGGTAGTGTCTGTATTTATAGTTCTATATCTATTGTAGTATGATGGTTACACATCTTGTCCCTTGATCAGGGGCAACAGCAAGTGTATACTGGCAGTGTCCATATTTATAGTTCTATATCTATTGTAGGATGATGGCTACACATCTTGTCCCCTGATCAAGGGCTACAGCAAGTGTATACTGGCAGTGTCCATATTTATAGTTCTATATCTATTGTAGTATGATGGTTACACATCTTGTCCCCTGATCACGGGCAACAGCAAGTGTATACTGGCAGTGTCCATATTTATAGTTCTATATCTATTGTAGTATGTTGGTTACACATCATGCCCCCTGATCACGGGCTACAGCAAGTGTATACTGGCAGTGTCCATATATATAGTTCTATATCTATTGTAGTATGATGGTTACACATCTTGCCCCTGATCACGGGCAACAGCAAGTGTATACTGGCAGTGTCTATATTTATAGTTCTATATCTATTTATAGTATGATGGTTACACATCTTGTCCCCTGATCATGGGCTACAGCAAGTGTATACTGGCAGTGTCTGTATTTATAGTTCTATATCTATTTATAGTATGATGGTTACTCATCTTGTTCCCTGATCACAGGCTACAGCAAGTGTATATTGGCAGTGTCCATATTTATAGTTCTATATCTATTGTAGTATGTTGGTTACACATCATGCCCCCTGATCACGGGCTACAGCAAGTGTATACTGGCAGTGTCCATATTTATAGTTCTATATCTATTGTAGTATGATGGTTACACATCTTGTCCCCTGATCATGGGCTACAGCAAGTGTATACTGGCAGCGTCTGTATTTATAGTTCTATATCTATTGTAGTATGATGGTTACACATCTTGTCCCCTGATCACGGGCTACAGCAAGTGTATATTGGCAGTGTCCATATTTATAGTTCTATATCTATTGTAGTATGATGGTTACACATCTTGTCCCTTGATCACGGGCAACAGCAAGTGTATACTGGCAGTGTCCATATTTATAGTTCTATATCTATTGTAGGATGATGGCTACACATCTTGTCCCCTGATCAAGGGCTACAGCAAGTGTATACTGGCAGTGTCCATATTTATAGTTCTATATCTATTGTAGGATGATGGTTACACATCTTGTCCCCTGATCACGGGCAACAGCAAGTGTATACTGGCAGTGTCTGTATTTATAGTTCTATATCTATTTATAGTATGATGGTTACACATCTTGTCCCCTGATCACGGGCTACAGCAAGTGTATACTGGCAGTGTCTGTATTTATAGTTCTATATCTATTTATAGTATGATGGTTACTCATCTTGTCCCCTGATCACGGGCAACAGCAAGTGTATACTGGCAGTGTCCATATATATAGTTCTATATCTATTGTAGTATGATGGTTACACATCTTGTCCCCTGATCACGGGCAACAGCAAGTGTATACTGGCAGTGTCTGTATTTATAGTTCTATATCTATTTATAGTATGATGGTTACACATCTTGTCCCCTGATCACGGGCTACAGCAAGTGTATACTGGCAGTGTCTGTATTTATAGTTCTATATCTATTTATAGTATGATGGTTACTCATCTTGTCCCCTGATCACAGGCTACAGCAAGTGTATATTGGCAGTGTCCATATTTATAGTTCTATATCTATTGTAGTATGTTGGTTACACATCATGCCCCCTGATCACGGGCTACAGCAAGTGTATACTGGCAGTGTCCATATTTATAGTTCTATATCTATTGTAGTATGATGGTTACACATCTTGTCCCCTGATCACGGGCTACAGCAAGTGTATACTGGCAGTGTCCATATTTATAGTTCTATATCTATTTGTAGTATGATGGTTACACATCATGCCCCCTGATCACGGGCAACAGCAAGTGTATACTGGCAGTATCCATATTTATAGTTCTATATCTATTGTAGTATGATGGTTACACATCTTGTCCGCTGATCACGGGCTACAGCAAGTGTATACTGGCAGTGTCCATATTTATAGTTCTATATCTATTGTAGTATGTTGGTTACACATCTTGTCCCCTGATCACGGTCTACAGCAAGTGTATACTGGCAGTGTCTGTATTTATAGTTCTATATCTATTTATAGTATGATGGTTACTCATCTTGTTCCCTGATCACGGGCTACAGCAAGTGTATATTGGCAGTGTCCATATTTATAGTTCTATATCTATTGTAGTATGTTGGATACACATCATGCCCCCTGATCACGGGCTACAGCAAGTGTATACTGGCAGTGTCCATATTTATAGTTCTATATCTATTGTAGTATGATGGTTACACATCTTGTCCCCTGATCATGGGCTACAGCAAGTGTATACTGGCAGCGTCTGTATTTATAGTTCTATATCTATTGTAGTATGATGGTTACACATCTTGTCCCCTGATCACGGGCTACAGCAAGTGTATATTGGCAGTGTCCATATTTATAGTTCTATATCTATTGTAGTATGATGGTTACACATCTTGTCCCCTGATCTTGGGCTACAGCAAGTATATACTGGTAGTGTCTGTATTTATAATTCTATATCTATTGTAGTATGATGGTTACACATCTTGTCCCCTGATCAAGGGCTACAGCAAGTGTATACTGGCAGTGTCCGTATTTATAGTTCTATATCTATTGTAGTATGATGGTTACACATCTTGTCCCCTGATCATGGGCTACAGCAAGTGTATACTGGCAATGTCCGTATTTATAGTTCTATATCTATTGTAGTATGATGGTTACACATCTTGTCCCCTGATCATGGGCTACAGCAAGTGTATACTGGCAGTGTCCGTATTTATAGTTCTATATCTATTGTAGTATGATGGTTACACATCTTGTCCCCTGATCACGGGCTACAGCAAGTGTATACTGGCAGTGTCCATATTTATAGTTCTATATCTATTTGTAGTATGATGGTTACACATCTTGTCCCCTAATCACGGGCAACAGCAAGTGTATACTGGCAGTGTCCGTATGTATAGTTCTATATCTATTGTAGTATGATGGTTACACATCTTGTCCCCTGATCACGGGCTACAGCAAGTGTATACTGGCAGAGTTTGACTATGACTTACAGCCACTAGAGACATTTCCAATAAATCAGGGTAAAGAAAGGACCACCATGTTCCATGTGAAGAAGACTGTCATGCCAGAAATCTACTGGAAGGGCCTGCTCAAGTAAGTCTCTTGGCCTTTAATTCTTTGCCTGGCTAAATGGTAAATAATAAGAATCTATTCCATTCTTCTCCCTCTCTCTGAGAGGAGTCCCGACAATTATCAATCAATAACCATTTTATTCTAATGCATTTGATTTTGTAACGCGACATCTGATCGGAATAACATCAAAAATTTGCAACAGTATATCCAGCAATATACCATCAAGAATTTTTGACGTCATTTATTAGGCCACATTGTGTTGGATGACAGGCAGCTTTATGCTGCCAGCAATGCTCTAATTCAAGACAAAACAGCAGATAATCATTAGATTGACAATAACCGTGTTCAAATGTTTCATTTAGGGAGGTATAATGTCAGATATATGGTCAGAAATCACGTTGCATGGCTCTGCTAGCAAGTCACTGTATAACTAAATTTCTGACCATATATCGGATGATAACCTCCCAAAAATGAAAATTTGGAATACAGTAAAACCTGTCTTAAGCGGCTCCTCAAAAATAGGCCAAATAAAGTTCCTAATGACAAATGGTAGCTTAATGAATGTCGAAAGTATTGCAGAATGCTTGCAGCATTCTGCAATACTTTTGACCTTCATTAAGCGATAATTGAACTTGAAAAAGCAATTTTAGTCTTCTTTTTGAATGGCCGCTTAAGACAGGTTTTACTGTACAGCTATCCCCAACTCTGTGTCCTCAAACTAAAATGGTTTAGGTACAACAGTATGTGCCAGGTGTACATTCAGTGATATGGCAGATCAATGTGAGTATGGTATGGGTTTGTCTCTACAAGTTTTTCATTGAGAACTTTTTTTTACTTTTAGTGGCTACTGGAGTGGACCAAAGGTTTACAGAAAGATGCTGCATTTTGGTTTCTCTAGATGAAGAGTTAGACCAGTGTTGTCAGAGAACCACGACCAGGACCCAAGACCAAGACAGTTGTTTTCTATGGAGGGAGGATGAAGACATGATGTTCTTTCTTGTTTAACTCATTGCATGCTGGGAAATGTTATATGAGCGGCGACATGTGATTTCCAACAATGTGGCATTTTGACAAGTGTAGACACATACTAGCCTTTGCAGTCTCCTTTTAAAGGTAGAAACTCCAAATGCTGTTCGATCAGTAGCTTAAAAGTCATAAAATATTCAAGCCACTAGCAAAGGCTCTGATCAGACTGCGCATATGCGCAGGCTGGTCTGAGCCTTTGCTGGGGGCACATACCACATTGTTGGAAATCTCATGTCGTGGCTCATATGCTTTTTGTTGTTCGCTGATTTTTTTGGGGTTCAGTTATCATTTTCCAAAAAAAAAAAACTCAGGTATACCATCAGTGTCAAGCAGTTTAGATCCAGATCAGGCCCACCATTTTGGCTAGACTGATCTAGGTTGAAACTGTTTGCAAAGGTTATCAGCAGATGACACTAGCAGGTAAAGAGTTAAATACCAGGTCCTGAGATTATAAAACTTTTTTCATGCTCTACTCATCTGAGCACGAAATTTCAACTGCTCATAAAAACTAAAATACCGACAAATAAAGAAGTTTCTTGCTCTAAGTCTCTCAGATGATGTATTTATCCTGCTCATAAATGTTAAAATGCCAACAATTGTTGGCATTTTAACATTTATGAGCAGGATAAATTTCGTGCTCAGCTGAGCATGGAAAAAGTTTTATAACCTCGAACCTTTGTCTTACTGAGTACAGATATATCTTTTTAAAATGTGTAATCCTGATCAGCTGGCATTTTGCTGGTTTTGTCACGTCATGGCTCATATATGGGCCTCAATTCAACAAAACCTGTTTTCCAGGTTCCCAACAAAGGGAGACTCAAACCAGTCTCCTCAGCTACAGAGACTAGCTAGAAAATTGAAATTTCGCCTTTAGTAAGTTAAGATATGATACTTTCCAATAAGCGAATAACAAATGTGCTGATCAGACTGTGTGGATACACAGGCTGATCTGTGCCTTTGTTGTTGGCAAACAGACAGATTTTCTCGTGTCGAGGTCCATATTTGAAGTTAGTGAGTTACTGAAAGTTGCCATATTTTAATTATGTTACAAAAATCTTTGAATGTGCTTGTACAAAATCTTTTGAACAGCTACTTGACTTGTTCAACTTTACATTTTCAACTGACTGTACAAAAAGCTTTGAATACTTACATTTTCAACTGACTGTACAGAAAGCTTTGAATACTTACATTTTCAACTGACTGTACAGAAAGCTTTTATAAGTTTCTTGTTGTGCCATGTTGGACTGATTGTTTAGAATTTATGAAGAAGTTGACTTTCTTATATTTGATGGGTTGTACACAAAACTTTCAGTGCCATATATTTGAAGGTTTGCACAATACATTAGCATGTTTTAATGTGTTATTTTTGACTGTGTGCATAAGGAAAAAAGCATTTTTATTGAGCCACATTGTGGCTTAGAATGTGCTGTATCAGAGCTTGTTAATGATAATTTTCATGTGAAAACAATTTAGTATTCTGTATAACTGGCCTCCAGATAAGGGTGCGTAATCAAAAATTAATTTTCTTATTTCTCAATCAAAACATGTGTTGTGGGTACTCAAAAGAACCGTTTCAATGAGAGGGTTCTTTTGAGCACCCAAAACACATGTTCAAACTGAAGGCTAAGAAAATATTCAAAATTGTACGCTGATGGCTAGGGTATAATATAATCATGATTAAGCCTACTGAGTAATTTTGCATGTTTTTTTGTCATAGGCTGATTTATTTCAAAATCAACTTTTTCGAAAAATTCTTTCAGGACTACCATCAGATTGTACAACAGCTTGGATCCAGATCTGGCCTGATCTGGGGCCAAACTGTTTGCAAAGGTTATCAGCAGATGACATTAGTTGGCAAAGAGTTTGAAAGAATTTTTCTGTCCTCATCATGTTTCAAGATAATTTACATAAAATGTTAATTATTTATCATGCTGGATATTTTTTATTTATCGTATGACGTTAATGTTATTCAGTGGATAACGTCATGCCATAATTAATGTTATGATCACACTGCGTTACAAAACACTTTTGGCGGGAACAAGCAATGTCATGACATCCGTGTCAACAGCGCAAATTTTCATTGAAAATAAATAAACTTTGAAGGTGATAAAATCCCATTTAAAAGGTCCTATGATAAACAAAATCTTTCATGAGTGATCATTTCATATGAAAATTATTTAACTCGCCATAGGCTTGTTTAATGAATTTCATATGAAATGATCACTCTTGTAAGATCCTCTATATACTCCACTCCTCCTAAATCTTTATTCAATAGCTTGCATAATTTCAGATATGAGCCGCGACATGTGATTTCCAACAATGTGGCATTTGACAAGTGTAGACTCCGACGAGCCTGTGCAGCCCCCTTTTAAGCTTAGAATCTCCAAATGCTGTTCGGTCAGTAGCCTTACACTCATAGAATACTCAAGCGACTAGCAAAGGCTCTGATCAGACTGCGCGTAAGCGCAGGCTGATCTGAGCCTTTGCTGGTCGCACATACCACATTGTTGGAAATCTCATGTCACGGCTCAATTATTTTGTATAACTTTACAAGCAGAGAGGAAAAGCAGTGTGGATCCCTATCAACTGGCTTCTCAAACTAGCTGATCTGCACTGTGAAGTTTTAAAGATTAAGGATCTTACACAAGTGCTCATGTTTTATTGAATTTATTAAACGAGTTGAGGAAAAGAAATAAAATGCAAGGCTTGTTGAGCATTTTATTGCTTTTTTGCAACAAGTTTAATAAATTCAATAATACAAGAGCACGAATGATAGATTCTATTCATCATATGACATTAAGATTACTTTGAAATCTCATTTCTGAAGTAAAAACGTTAAAATTTTGTCATTATGTACGCATCGCTGTTATGGACGTCATAGCATTTCCCGAAAATCTATTAACCACTAGTGATTTATTGATTTTATTGAATGGCGTTATTTTACTCTCAGACACAACCTCATATGATAACATAAGATGTATCCTAGTTTAGCATGGCAAGGATTAATCATAATTTTGTTCAATAATGATAAAAGAAAAAGGACCAATTTAGGATGGGATATTTGGGGGACCATTTTAAAACTCATACCTATAATTTACTCATTGGACTGATTCCCATACCTTGTGTTTTATTATTATAAGTTCCAAGGTGGTACTTCTTTTGTGGATCATTTGTTTTTTGTTACTTTCCTATGTGGTATCCTGGGTCAGGTGTGGTACTTGATTGTATCGTTTCCTGATCTACTTTACAATAAATTTTCAAATAAATAATTACTTCCCTTTACAATTATCTATCACGGTGAAAGGGACGGTAAAAGCTTATCGGTGTTGTTGTGTGGAGGTATGTGGGGATGGGTTTTGGGGCTTGGATTTTATTTACAAAATGGGTAATATTGACTTGTGGTCAACAGGATTTGTCGCAGGTCAACCGTATTAAGCTGTGGTTACATCAGTATGACAAGGACACATTTGCATGTAAAAGTGCTATATATTAAGTAGTTATATAATATAAATGAGCCGAGAGATTAGATTTCCAACAATGTGGTATATATATGCGGTCAGCAAAGCCTCAGATCAGCCTGCGCATATGCGCAGTCTGATCAGAGCCTTTGCTCATCACTTGAATATTCTATGATAGTTAAGCTACTGGCTGAACAGCATTAGGAATCTCTAAGCTCAACAGGAGAGTGCACAGGCTAGTCTAAGTCTACACTTGTCAAAATGCCACATTGTTGGAAATCTCATGTCACGGCTCAAATGTCATTAATCAAGTTACAGGTCCCCGGTCACCTCTTTTGGCCAATTGCATGACAGCAGACCTTGGACCTATAACTGGGCCGATACAAAATGATAGTTATTAATGGTATCTTGCTATGGAGCTGGCTGGAAACTATTCAGCAGGTTTTTGTTATATGCCCTAATGAGACAATTCATTTATGTTTCTCAAATGAGCTAATTCATTTATGCTCTCAAATAAGAAATGCTCTCAAATAAGAAGTGCTCTCAAATAAGAAGTGCTCTCCAATAAGAATACATTTGTTTTCAAATGGATTTTTTATTATATGAAATAATTTGTTTGTAATAACTCATTTGTATGTGTTCTCAAGAGTTAATTCATTTATTTGTTCCCATATGAGATAATTCTTTATGTGCTCTCATATGAGATAATTCATTTATATGCTGTCATATGAAAGAAATCATGTGTAACTATTCATTATGTGTTGCCATGAGATAATACATTTATGTAGTCTCATTTGAGATAATATGTTTTATGTTTTTTCAAACAAGAAAATTCATGTGTTCTCAGATGAGATAATTCATTTATGTGTTCTTATTTGAAATAATACATTTATACATTTATGTGTTCTCAAATGAGGTTATTCATTATGTGTTCTCAGATAATTCATTGACATATTCTCCAGTGAGATAAGTCACTGAGTTTTCATGAGATAATACATTTATGTGTTCTCATGTGAGATAATTCATTTATATATGTTCTTAAATTCATTAATGAGATTATTCATTAATATGTATATTAGACTTAACGGGTAGAGTTGTATAGGTGCTTTTTATGTTGCCAGGGTTTTGGATTATATTACTGTCTCATAATAAGTTTAATATTGTTTTTTATGTTCAAATATCTATGTTATTTTGGCCTCGACACGAAAAAACCTGTCTTTGGGGGTTTGCGAAATACACAGGCGCAGACCAGCCTGCACATCTGCACAGTCTGATCAGCGCCTTTGTTATTTGCTTTTTTGAAAGTACCATATTTAACCTTGCTACATTTTCTAGCTAGTCTCTGTAGCTGAGGAGACATGTTTGAAACTCGCTTTGACGGAAACCCCGAAGACAGGTTTTCTCGCGACAAGACCCATTTGAGCCAGAACATGAGATTTTGGTACTTCGCATTGTCAAGCAACTAAGGCTCAGGCAAGTCTGCCCAATTGGCCAGACTTGCCTGAGCCATGCACACTTGCCTGAGCTTTCGCTGCTTGCATACACAAAGTTTGGCTGTAGATGAAGACTTGGACCAAATTTTATATCTCTTTTTCCCCGGCATTTGTCAGCTTGGGCTTTTAAAAGATGCTTTTGCATGTGTGCCATAAAAATCAAAATCTCATGAGCTTAGCCATTTGGTATTGCTTCAAGTCATACGAGCCGCAACATGTAATTTCCAATTATGTGGCATTTTCACAAGTGTAGGCTCATACAAGCCTGTGCAGCCTCCTTATAAGCTTAGAAACTCCAAATGATGTTCAGTCAGTTGCTTAAAAACACTCATAGAATATTCAAGCGACTAGCAAAGGCTCTGATCAGAGTGTGCATATGTGCAGGCTGGTCTGAGCCTTTACTGGTCACACATACCCAATTGTTGGAAATCTCATGTCGCAGCTCATTTGAGTCAGCACAAGATTTTGGTATTTATTGTAAAGGTTGGCATCAAAGGGTCAGACAAGCCTGTGCATCTACAGTCCTGTAAAAACCCTTGCTGCTTTCAGACACAAAGTATTAAAGTAGATGGCTCAGAGGGACCGATGTGATAAGTATACCTCATGGGCTGACCTACATCTGTGCTAATATGTTGAGTGTATGCATTTAGTGGTAGAAACAGGTAACTTACAAATCAATGGGTATGTTATCAATGAATTCTCACATAAATTTGAAATTTACAAAAAGGTAATGGTAACTATATACATTTCCTATGCTACATTTATTGTTGTGGTCTTATTCTTATTTACCAGGGTGCTTATTCTTAACTCTGCATGCTGGGTAATTTTTCATGCTTTTGTCGTCTGCTGACTTTTTCAAAATAAACTTGTTTAAAAAGTTCTTTCAGGAACACTATCAGAGTGTCAAACAGTTTGGATCCAGATCAGGACCGACATTCTGTCGGTCCTGATCTGGGTCCAAGCTATCAGAAGATGACAAAAGTCGCTGCTAGCATGGAGTTAACATTTTATAGTGCCATGATATTAATTTGTCCCTCCAAATTTTGTTTGATTCTGCATCCCTCTCTTTATGGAGCAACAACATCTCCCATCTAATTTGATACAATAAATTACTGTATGGATGATCCATTCTACATTTTAGGGGTCAAAGGTTTTTTTTTTTTTTTTTTAAATTACCAGGTATTTTATATTTCTGTTTTTAAAGATTGTTGTAAACCCCATTTTGAATCAGTTCATCTGGGTTTACCAAATTTAATGTGCCTGTTAACTGCTCTGGTGCAGATGTGCCCAAGTTTGAGCAGTGTTTGATTAACTGGGTAATTTTCGTTGGGCTCTTGCTGTTATCGTAGCTCAGCCTTAGTGAGATTGGTTATAGACCTGCAAGAACATTGACTTAAAACTCACAACTTATGAGCCGTGACATGTGATTTCCGACAATGTGGCATTTTGACAAGTTAGACTCAGAGGAGCCTGTGCAGCCTCCTTATAAGCTTAGAAACTCCAAATGTTGTTTGGTCAGCAGCTTAATAGTCATAGAATATCAAGCAACTAGCAAAGACTCTAAACAGACTGCGCGTATGCGCAGGCTGGTCTGAGCCTTTGCTGGTCGCACATACCATATTGTTGGATATCTCGTGTTGCGGCTCAATTATTTGAATTGTCTTTGTGTAATGCATTATACTGCATGCATCCGCTTGTAGAGTATACTTTTATCCTTAATGGAGGTATATTTAGACACCTTCTCTAGTGTAGCGCAGTGGCTCTGTTGGTAGAGCGTTAAACTGGGGAACTAAGGGTTGCTAGTTCAAGGCTTGCCGCCAGAGGAGTCGCTGTGTATTGTGTCCTTTAGCAAGACACTTTATCCGCTGCTTAGTACTGGTTCAATCCAGAAAGACAGGAAATTGTCCAGACATGACTAAAAATTGTTAACTGGGATGTAAAGCATCAAAACAGACACCGTACCTAACTTACCATAAAATTGGAATGTGACAAGGTGTGCAAAATACTGATGGAATGAGTGAAAACACTGATCTAGCTACTGTAAATTCGGAATTTTCGTGACTGTTTTATTTTCACGAAGCTTGGCATATGCGAAATTTAGTGAAAGTCAAACCTTTGCAAAATGGTGAGATCACTCTATCGTTTACTGATGTAGGTAAATCTTGCCCTAGTCGCGAATTTTTCAGTCCCAAATGTGTTTTAACTCTATTCGCGAAAATAAAATTCTTGCAAAAAATTCCAAATTTACAGTATCTGAGCTACTGCTATTTGCTCAAGCTATCTGTCTGAATACCGAAGGTTAAACTACTTTTTCTCTGTTTTGTTTACAACAACTATCACATGATTTTGTAAGGAAAACAGTAAAACCCGTCTTAAGCAGTCACTCAAAATGAAGACCAAAATGGTTTTCAAGACCAATTATCACTTGATGCAGGTCAAAAGTATTGCAGAATGCTCCAAGGGGAGCATTCTGCGATACTTTCGACCTTAATTAAGCTACCATTTGTCATTAAGATCTTTGTTTTGTCTATTTTTGAGTGGCCGCTTAAGACAGGGTTCACTGTTTAGTATTGAATATTATAGAACATTTTCTATTTTAAGTGATTGTGTAGTTTCCAAGTTGTTTTAAGAGGGGTGTACAAATATGATTGCATTTATGGTGTGTTTTGCTATGCAAGCAGACTTCCTTTGGTTGCCCTTAATTTGTTCTCAAGCGCATAAAAGTGAAGTAACATGTCTCATTGCCAGTGATGATAGTTGTGAAAGATTGATTACATACATATCCATACAATAAGTAAAGGACTGCCCATTGTGACACAGGATTAGAATGTATTTCTGGCCCTGAAGGTTGTTTTAATCTCAGAAACAGTGCAGACCCCAATGAAATGCCGCATTTTGCGGCATTTCATCTGGGTCTGCACTGTTTGCTAAAGTACCCCTTTAGGGGTTTCCCGTATACAAAGGGTAAATGTTACTTAGGGAACTGTTTCTGATTAACAATTATTTAGCAATTTTTACCCCAGCAAGGTTCTTATTTCTTTTGTAAGGAGTTGGGTATCCATCTGGCTGGCACCTTTCTCATTTTGAATATCCTCTGAGAATTATTTGAACAGCTCCTGCATTTACCGTAGATTTATCCTTAGTTGGAAATCTTGCATTGGTAACAATCAAATTTTCTTTTTTAACTATTTTTGGCAAAGTTGCAGTTTTGATGCAGATGGTGTACAGGAGGATCATCTTTTACTGAATCTACACACTTTTAATTTTCGTATGCCAACAAGTGATATAAGAAAAAGAAAGTTCATTATTCTTATAAACACCACATATTTTATTAATTATGTCATTTGCCTTTTTACCAAGAATACAGTTCTCGATATACGTCTGTGTTTGGTCAGCGAGAAGACAGTTTTAAGTAGTGTCAATAGGGCCATTGTCTAAGCCAGACTGAATGACTAACCCTTAAAGCGCCAATCATGACAGCAGCAGACAACAAATTTGGCAACAATTTTCCTACTTTTCAGAAAAAATAAGGTATGATATTACATAGCAGACAATTCTCATGAAATTTAATGCCTTATTTGTTATTTTTGAAAAAGCAGAATAATTTGCAATTGTCTGCTGCAAATTTTAGGTGGTTAAACATGTATCAATGGAGCTTACAAAACTTTCTTTTCAATACATGTTGCTGTTTCGTGCAAATTGTGCTGTTTGCTTATGGAAATATGATTAGATATGATCCTACACTAGTGGACCCGACGAGCATTTCTTTGTTCTATGTACCAACATGAATGTTTATTCTTTACAATTATTCATAGTGGGTGGAGCCTAGCATGAATATTCATGAAGGAAAGAGTTAAGAACGAGATATTAGCATAGTTGCATTCATATTGAAACACTTCTCTTGTTTTTATAACCTCAGGATATTTTATGTAGTGCCATGATATTATTTTGTCCCTCAGTTTTTCTTATTTCTGCCTCGATTTCTTTATTTGCTTTCTCACCATGAGATATAATGTCAGGAGACTGCCATTTCTTAACCTTTGTCATGTTGGATATTTTATATATAGTGCAGTTCCTTTATAACACACCTTGCTATAACATTGATTTTGGATACAACATGGTCATGTGGCTCCCAAAATTTTTTACCAAATAATTTACAACATGGTCATTTTGTGGCTCCAATTTTTTTTCCCCATATATAATTTTACAAAGTAATGATAGGAAAATTTATCATATGAAATCGCATCGGGGAGTGAAATAGCCCAATGCAATAAAATCCACAAACCACTAGTGGTTTACAGATTTTCAGGAAACGTTTTGACGTCCATAACAATGTTGCCTATATAACGTTTTTACAGCAGAAATGAGATTTCAAAGTAATCTTAATGTCATAAGATAAATAGAATCTAACATTCGTGCTCTTGTATTATTGATTTTATTAAACTCATTGAGAATCAAAGCACTGAGAGTACTGATGGAAACGATGTCTTGTGATTTTAGTTCTTGTAGGCTAAGCAGAGTGCATTTTTGTAGATGATATTTTAGGAATATTTGAATTTGTATATTGTATATTTTTCTGACCAATGATGAAGGAAAAGTTTGATATGATTTCTATTTTTAGTTTTTAGTTTTAGCATAACAGAATTTTGAAGGGGCATGCGACAAAATATCAGTCTTATCATTTCAAACATGGGCTGGTATGTCTTTAAACCCTATTTAACTTTTAAGCTCTTGTGGCCATTTTGTTATGTGGGATCAAAAATAGTAAGTGAGTATGATCAGGAAATACCACAATCACAAACCGCAGACAACCCCGTGGTACCGGGAGGAAGAGCTGCTCAACCATCACAAGACACCAGGAAGACAAATTAAAGAAAAGCAACCAGCTCTCTCTCTCTTCCCCATCAAGATGATTATAATACTAGAATGGACATAAAGTAACGTACAACAAAACATAGAACAATTACAGACTCCCACAATGGGAGTAACAATAAACAAAAAGTCAACAACAACAGAACCACCGCCTTAGAACGGACAGCAGCCTAAGCCACCGGAGGGCTTAAATGCATTTTACTGGTACCAAACCTTTTGCCCATATTTAGCAGAGGGCATTATGCCGAATACATCACTGAAATTATTTTAAGAGTTTGGATTACTGGTTAAGAAGTTTAGATTTCTTTTTAGATTTTCCATTCGGTTCATTGTTGCCCTATGTTGTAATGTGATGAATTATTGCAAACAGGAAACAATGGTTAAGGAAATGTGGTTTATAGCCATTTCCTTTTGCCTATCTCCTGATAACATTTTGTTCAGTGGAGCAACCCGTTAACATTTTGCTAAAATAGACTTGCATTATAATTGCCTAAAAATTCCAACAAGGGCAATAACTAAAGTTTTAAGGGTCGATTTTGACGAAACTTATAGGATATCAGAGTACTTGATACTTATTGTGTACCAAATATGTATCAAATCTGACCAGTAGTTCTGAGATGTGGATGGACAAAAATGCGACGGACGGACGACGCCAAAACTATATCCCTCCAACTTTCAGGGACCAAGCTAGGGGGCGACTAGGGCGAAATAGTCGCCCTAGCAGCCGAAATTTCGCCCTAAATGGGACCCAGGGAGAAGTGGGAGTCTCCCTAAAAAAAAAAAAAAAAAAATTTTTTTTTTTTTTTTAGGGAGACTCTTTTTCATTCTGTCACCACACAAACGCAAGCTGTGGTGACAATCTACTACCACTAGTATGTGTAATAGCTAATTTGCTTCAAAACTGACAGAAAATACCATGATTTTATGCTATAACTTCTCCCTATCTGACTGTCACTTCTCCCTAATTTTACTGGAGGGAGAAGTCACTTCTCCCTAAAATTCTGGGCCAGCTTGGTCCCTGAACTTTGTCAGGGATTATTAGATATCAGCATAGCTACATACCTAAAAAGCTTTTAATATGTTATGTGTTCTGATAATTTTTATCACCTGGTAAAATATCTTGTTTGAGTTTACGTTATTTTCTCTTTCAACTGTCTCAAATTTGTTCCAAAATGTTCGCTTTTTCCATTTTTTAGCCCATTTTGATGTCCGTTTTTGGTAACCATAGCAAAGATAAACGTCAATTTAAAAGTTTTACTTTTAAACTTGGTATATTGTTCAAATAAACCAATAAGAACAAAATGGTGAAAAGCATTTTTAGCCCATATGTGGGCCAAAATAGCACCCCCCCCCCCTGATGCATGTAGCTCTTTGGCAATATTAACTGTGTATATCTGGCATATAGTATAGATATAAAAAGAAGATTTATAGATGGTAAACTTAGGTTTCATTAAGAACATTGACAATAAAAAGTAAAAAAAAAACACTTAAAAATAAAAAAAAAGAGCAAAAAAGAGCCATGACATATGATTTCCAAAAATGTGGCATTTTGACAAGTGTAAACTTAAGCGTTGCATCGATGATCAATTATAATCACCAATTATAATCGATGATCAATCAAAAACTTCGTTTGATTGTGTTTTTGGTAATAATCGATGATAATTGAAAAACATCACACTTGATCCAATTTTAAGCTCCTATTCTAAATATGCAAGTTTGCTACAAGGAATAGCAGTTAAATGGAGAATTAAATGGAGTTTGCTGTCAGGACCAGTTGTGGTATTGGCTACTAGCACAAAGGCTCTAATCAGACTTGACCCAAACCTTTGCCGGTCACAGGAAATCTCAGGTCACCTAATTCCTTGAATTATACCCAAATCAGCATTTGTAATTTGTAATATTCTTACAACCACCAGGTTGAGTTTTGTTCATAATGGCACAGAGTATGCTCAAATAGCAAAGGTACAAGCAACAGCAAATTGTAAATTTGCAAGCAATTTGTTGACAAAATTTTTAAACAATATAATATCTGGTTTCAGCGACTATTTAGACTTCTTACAGATCAAACATAATATTGAGTTTGTCAAAAAGCAAATAAAGCATTTTCACATGCTTCTGCAAAATATACTGTTTGTTTTTTTGTTTGATTTGATTCTTTACGTCCCATCAACAATCTTTCAGTTATAAAGGGTTAGTAAGGGTTGAAACCAGTACTAAGCTAGGATAAATGTCTTGCGCAAGGACACAGTGCAGTGACGCTGTTGAGGCTCGAGTCTGGGCCCCTTCATCTCGAGTCAAGCACTCTACCACTGAGCCACTGCATATAAATATCTTTAACAAACATGCACTTTGTTTGTAAAAAAATTAACTCATTGTGCTACCAATGTTTATTTTAGGAAACAAGGCTGTGACTCTAGGTGGGTGAAATTATTCTGGACTTCAAAACTATATGCAATGACACAATGACAATACATGCGTTACCTCAGACCTACATACAATGACTAGTAACATGTATACAATCTATACATAAACTCAACTATCGTATGGCAGTACTGTTATTCAGTAGATAACATCATAATATACAAAGTAGATCTTGCACAAAAGATTATTGCATATAGTTTAATATCAAGTTTGTGCAAATGTGAATAAAGCATTTTCACACATTTCCTTTACTTGGCATATGCAAAATATACTTATCTATAATGAACATACACTTTGCTGAGAAAAATTCTAATCCATGTGCTGCCAATGGTTATCTTAGGACACAATGATGTGACGCTTGATGGGTGAAATTATACACTTCAGAACTATATGCAAAGACACATTGACTATACATTATTTCAGACCTATATGAAATGACTAGAAACATTCATACAATCTATACATAAATTTAACTATCATATGACATTACTGTTATTCAGTAGATAACATCATGTCATACATAGTGGCTCTTACAGAAGTGATCATTTCATGAGAAATTTTAAAAAAAGTTATTGCTTTACTTCAAAGAGTGTTTAAGAGTGTTTAGAGTCAAAGAGACTCTATGATGGTTCCGACTTAAAGACTTATCTATTGATGAGATGATAGGGGCCTGATACTTTGGCTGTTTGTCGGGCCCACTGGGGTTTACCTGTTGGATTTCTTTTGCTCCAGTATTCAGATTTATTTACTGTTGAGTCCTTATCTTTGCTTTATCTCCTTGTTATATCTTGATTTATATGTTTTAGGAGATGATGCATTGATAAGTTAGGGGTCTTTCATGCAAACCAAATATCTATGTGTCTTAATCCACATCTGAATTAAGGGTGAGGTTGGCGCCGTTAAACCGGTTTAAGCCCTCCAGTAAAATATTTTACTGACCGTTCCATGGCGGTACTTCTTTTGTGTATCTTTTGTTTTTTGTTCTGTCTTGTGTTTGCTATGTCTTTGTGCGCATCTGTTTATATGTGCTTTGCGGTCACCTGCTGGGAAAGGACTGACCTCTTGGCTCTCGTTTGTGGTGTCGTACTGTGAGTTTGTCACTCTCCCATTGGTATCCTGGGTCAGGTGTGGTACTTGATTGTATTGATTCCTGATCTTTGCACCCTTACTTACTTTTATTCTAATTGTGTTTCTTGTCACCAAAGAGTTATTTAACTTCTGGCTATGACATTATTTTTTGACATGATTTGTTTGTTTGATTTGATTCTTTACGTCCCATCAACAATATTTCAGTTAAACAGGGACGGGTCTTCCTTGGTTGAACCAGCACTAAGCTAGGATAAATGCGTCTTGCTCAAGGACCACGACGCAGTGACGCCGGTGAATCTTGAACCCTCAGTCTCGAGTCAAGCACTCTACCACTGAGCCTCTGCGCTCCCTTTTTGACATGATATATTCCACTGAATAACAGTAACATCAAATGAAAAAATAATGTTATGGCCACAGGTTGCATAATTTTGATACAAAGAAGCTATGTTAATAACAAAGTAAATTTTCTTTGAAATAAACCAGCTTTGGAGGTGTTAATTTCGCAATAGTTCATATGATGAGAGAATCTTCCATTTGTGCCCATTTCAAATCATTTTTTAAACTAACCTAAGGCTGTCTAAACTGATTGACTTAAGCTTTAAGTCTTTGGTCAACATTATTCAGTCTAGTCAGACTCCTCCCACAGAGGAACGCAAAGAAAAGAATATACTTCCTGGCCCCCATCCCTCAACAAAGTTTGACAAGTAAATTTAATCCTGCCAACAATAAAGGAACCATCTCTCAGAAACCTTCAGCAGAAAATAAAATGCCCCACTCTACCACCTTGTTATGAAATGATAACTTGTGTAAGACCCTCTATAAAATACATAGAACAAATCAGAACGAATGGAATAAGAGACCCTATTTCTGCTTGTTAAAGTACCATCAGCACATCAAAGAACAAACATAAGAGTCCCTGTCAAGGCTAGTCACCAAGTCATTTTCTATTTCATCCTTGCTGGGAATCTATCTTAATATATTATCCCAAGGAATCCTAGTTAGTTGGATTTTATAATACGGTAAATCTTGTATTAGTTCGTACACTCGAATAGTTCGTTAAATTTATTTTTATTTATTTATTTTTTTTTTTATTTATACAATATTTAAAGAGGTGTACACTTTTAGCTGAAATAGTCATTCTACCAAGTGGCCCTCTATAACAAAACTATATACATCAAAACATTATTTACAAATTGCACATGTTTTATAAGGGTGCATGGATGCATTAAACAGTTCAAATACATCTTTAAAGCTTGAAATAGTACATTCATGGAAAACTTTCTAATTTATAATTAATAACGAGCCAATCACAACAATCACCGAACATATGTCAAATTTAATACCGTCCGATCGGCGGAGACTCAATCGTGTCTGAGCCTTCGCACAGAACAACAAAGGCCCCGCTGATCACTCCAAAGTGCAAATAGCAGAAGGCAAGGCCCAGACCAAAATACTAGTCTGTCCAGTAGCTTTTCAGTAGCACTCAAATTTCCGCAGACACTCATCACCTATTACTGTAATCTGTATACAGATGCGGTATAAACAAAGTGTCCGGCGTACAATTATGTTTGAAATTGTGCTTTCAAAGATGTTTTGAAACTTGTTAAGGAAGGTTTAGTTCGAATTGACTGTGGTAGTGTGTTCCACAATTTTGAGGCAGAGTATGAGAAAGAGCGGTCATATAACGCAGTACGTGATCTAGGTACGGAGAGAAGTCCATTTTCAGATGACCTTAAAGAACGAGTATGGGTTTCGGACACCGGTTTAAGCAGGCCAGATATATATATATGCTGGTGCTAAATTGTTTAGTGCTTTATATGTTAATACGGCCTTATTGTACATTAAGCGTTTATAGTACGGAAAGCCATTCAAGTCTATCAAACATGATAGTTGAAGGAGTCATAAAATCGGCCCTTAATATGATTCGCGCAGCCCGTTTTTGTAACTTGGAAAGACGTTCAATATTTGCGGCCGTCATGTTTCCCCAAATGTTGCAGCCATAATCAAGTAGCGCCTGTATATAACTTTGATAGAATATCTTTTGAATATTCTGGGGTACGTTTATCGAGATGTGTCTGAGAAGCGAGATTTTTGATGATATTGTTGAACATAAGTAGTCTATGTGGGGAGCCCATGAGAGATGGTCATCAATAACAATGCCAAGAAGCTTTTGTTTTGGAACTTATAAATGTCATGTATTAGTTCGTACACTAGTCATTTTTATATGCAATTCTATTAGTTCGTACACAACGATTTTTTCCTTCATTGGTGCTTGTTTTTAATCAGCGTGGCTGTCAACGATATGTTCCTGTTAACTTTCGCGTGCTTACACCAAACAGACCTTTTCGTCTGTCAATCTACGACTTCGGTCGCTAACGTAAATCCAGCATTGACGTCGCATGTTAATAACATTAAAATTTGTTTTCTGAAAATCGAGCGAATGCTAATTTACACGACCTATGTCGCCAATGCGTCGGAGATATACTCTGTACGGTCATTACAAAAAGTGTCCTTAGAATAATGGATAGTTACATTTTACTTCTGTGTCATATATCTTTTATAATCGGGCACCCAAGCCGCGTGCGACCCCGAAAGCATTTTTATACTTGTGCAGCTCGGGCCCGACACGAAATCAACTTGCGCAGTGCCTCATATAAACTGGTACCAGAATATTTCGTAAATAGCCTGCTGGTACTTATGACAAGGCCCAGGAGAGCATGTGCGTTTGCGCAATCTCATCAGGGTCCCGCTGCTCACTAACATAAAGTTTGAAGTGGATGAAGACTCAGCATGCTAAGACCAAATCAAATTCTAGATATTTACGTACGTTTTGTTTTATATAATTGAATATCAAGCGTAAATAACTCAATAAATGTAGTAATAACGGCTTTTCCTAGGTTCAAACAAATGGAACATTTTAACAAATTGTTTAGCCGATCGTGGCGTGTCTTGCTGTCCTCATGAAACTACATACGGAAGGTCCTGAGAGTTCATGATTACCGAGATAGTGTACGCACAGACGCACAAACCGAGTATAATTTGATTGTATCATGATTCTAGGTTTTGATGAATGGCATTTCCATGAAATAAGCCAGTTCATGAGATTATGGTACCTATCGCATATGCGAGCAGCGAAGGCTCAGACGAGCCTGTGCATCTGCGGAAAATCGTCAGCGCCTTCATAGAAGGAATGTAGATGAAGGTACGTTCATTAATTTAGGATAATAGCCCCACTAGGTGGCTGTGAATTTGAAAACAGGAAGAATTCGCTTTATTTTAACCACCACATATCTATTGATGTATGTATCCCGACTTTCAATATATACTCAGAAAAACAATTGAAGGATATCAAAATTCTTTTGACTTTATAACATTTGGGAATATAATTTTCAAACAAATTATTTTTGTCATTGATATAATTATCACTATGCAACTTTACGGAAATGCAAATTGAAATTCACGGGTCATTGGTTACGATACCGTACTACACCAAATATACCGACCCTCTCTACCCAAAGTTCACAAGCAAAAAATTTAGCGCTCACAATTTTTGCTGCAACCTTTACCAGGTCATTGCTTATGTTCTAATTCCGACCACAGACAAAAGTCAGCACCAATTTATCAGTCATTGCCCCTAATAATGGGACAACTTCTTCAACAAAAATACACTGATATGGCATACCCCGGCAAATTTGGCCACAAATTAGCAGTAAAACACTCACAGCAGCTTCAAAATAAGTAGCCATTTTTTGGAGGGAGAACCGGCGAAGATTTTGGAGCCAGTCATTATGGAATACAAACGATAAAAATAAGTTTAAATCATTTTTGAACGTTTGTGACTTTTCAGTATAGAGGGGTGAACCATTTGGATTTGTACTGTACTTAAACCATTGACGCGTGACTAAAATAAAGAATCCATTTTGATTGCAGATGTCTGTAACTATGAAATGCATGCATAATTAATAAAGTTTTTATTGTATTGGATGTTAGAGATGGTACTGAATCTGAATATCCTTCAATTGTTTTTCTGAGTATATTAGTTTTCATGAACAGTCAGACCGTGTGTCTTTTTTAGAAGGAAAAGTCTTCCAATATGGATGGATTTTCCTTCCATTTAGTTTTTTTTACAGAAAATTGGAAGGTCTTTATAACATCCATCTTAATGAAAACAGCAAAAGACCTTGAGATCATCCGCGGTGACATACATATCAGAATTTGCAAACATCCTTACCACACGTCTGTAGATGTTTTACCCCGACTTTGTTGTATGAGACCAACAAAGTCGCAGATCAGCCTGGGTACCGCACATTCTTATCAGCGCCTTTGTTATGAATACAAACATTAAACATTTTGTCGGGCCTTGTCTGGGTCAAACCTGTCTGCTAATAATATCAGCCGCAGACATGAAGATCAAATCCGCCGCTTTCATGCCACGTGCTGTTTTAAGAGTTGGGTAGCACGTGGTGCATTGACACATAAAAGCGGACTTCGCACATAAAACATAATTGCTCAGCTGCATGCGCGGATCCAGAAAGGGGTCCAACTTTGACAACTTTTTTTTAATTGATGATGGGAGAGAGGATCCAAACACCACTATATGCAGGTCATCATTGGCCCGCCAGCGAAACACCATTTTTTCAGGGGTGGGGTCTATCCCCCTCTGGATCCGCCCATGAGCTATCTGGCAAGAAAAGACAATTTCTGTAAACTCATCACTTTCGCTCATTGCGATCGCGTACACGTTCGCAAACATGTAATAAAAATTGTTTTGGATCTCGGAAATTTACTTTACAAATTCAAACTATCAATGCCCCACAATTTTATCAAATGGCGGGCGACAGCCAGAACTCCTTTTTTTAAATTTCCAGTGGGTGCATAAAAGGCCTCGATACACCGTCACAAAATCGAAAAATCGCACCGGAAATTCACTTTTTTTCTTAACGACGTGAAGAGCATTAGACGCTAGTAGGCAAAAATGAGCCTGTGCATCCAACACTGTTGACTTTACGGTAGTATCTTGCGCGGATCCAGGAATTTTTGTCATGGGGGGGGGGGGGGGGGGGGGGGGGGTAGGGGGCTCCAGGCTCAACTGACAGAGAAAAAAACACTCTGATAACGTTTTCTTAGGCATCAGCCTTTTATAATTTTACAGAGGGGTCCAATAATTTATTTTAAGGAAAACTATAATTTTTTAAGGTTCCAGTGGGGGTCTATCATTTTTCAGGGGAGGGGGGTCCAAATTTTTCCAGGGGGTGTGGGGTCCAAATGCTAATTTCAATTGAAACCTATAGAATTTGTGATTTTCCAGGTGGTCCGGGCCCCCCATACCCATCTGGATCCGCGCATGTGTATGATAGATCCACTTGCGATATCCAAATTTTCAAGTCAACGGTAGAGCCAATCCCGAAGGACAGTTTTTTTTCATGCAATTGTTCATTTTCCATTCCCGGAGCATCTAGTGACACCTCAAAACATGATGAGGTATATGATTCTGCAATATGTTAGTGGAAAACAAATGTTGAGACCTCGGACCCTGGTCCGAGTTGAGACACAGTGATTATCGCGACTTTTAGTCAACTATTGATGGTTTCAGTCTTTCATTATGTATATAAGACTAGGCCTTGATTTCTGGCATCAGTTTTAGAAAAACGGGCTGTCCAATGTTGTCAAATAACGTTCATGCTAGATACATTACCATAACATACCATGCATAAGCTGGGTGCTTAAGATCAAGCAACATACTCGCTGGAAGAATGTGTTAAATGGTAAAAAAATTACAGTTGAAACGTTAATAATCAGATCTTAGAACAAATCTACATGGATATGCTCGAGAAGCTCAAAACGGAAGCATGCAGTGTGCAAGAACACATACAATAATATGGCTAAACAACCGCCAGCATTTTTGAAAAGCTAATACTTGTGTAAATCAACTCGATGATGATATTGTTGCGCGAAACGAAACGAAAGTTAAGGTGTATTTATTTTATTATTATTATTCGTTTCTGTCTATCGACAGTGTCTCTTCATGTAATTGACTTAATTTCAAACGCCACTGCTATCATTCTGTCCATAAAAACTTATATCTAGCGCACTATATTTTTAGAACTATTTTAGTGGCGGTCAGGTTCATAAAGGGCGGGAAAACATTAGCAATCCACAAGAAAACGTGTCTTCTTCACGTTTATGACAAAAGGACAGGGCTGCGTTTATTGTCCGTCTCGTAATGTTTAAAAGCAAAGAAAAGTATAATGATAAAAAACGATTGCAAGATATTGTGCTTTTAACTGCAATATCTGGCTGCATCATAGATATTGCAAACGGTTCTTCGTCGTACAAGAGCAGGTTTTCTCATGCTAAGGCATTGTTTTTCTGACGCTCGTTTGAGGCATCCAATGGGGTTTACTGATTTGCGAATTTGTCCCAAATTTTTACCAATTAGCGTCTTCATAAAACTCATTTTTACCAGTAAGCACATTCAGCATTACAAAATATTTTTTTTATCACTGATTTCTCTTAAATTAAACTGATTAAAGCGTAATTTTAACAAACGAAACACTGATTTTTAAGGTACCCGTTGAGACCCTCTCCTTTTGATGTACAAATAAACTTATAATTCTGTTTCAATCATATGTAAGCTTTCAATAATCAAGTTTTCAAGCACAACAACGTTTTTCTGACCATTGGGTTTACATTTCAGAGCTGAAAACCGCAACAAACTAATAAAATACCAATATTGTTTTTGTCTAGCAGCAGGACAAGGGTTGTTTGCATTAAGGCCATTTGGTTCCCAGCGACTTACACAGGCTGTAACGGTCTAGGTAGCGGACTGGGTAGCAATGTTGAACGGGGGTTCGATGGTATGGGGATTTTGTGTGTATTTTGTGTATATGATACCATTGGAAACAGATGTTTTGAGAAAACATCGTTTCCAAAAATAGATGAAATGCTTGGCAAGCCTCACATATCATATCTTCCCCAACTCGTTTAATAAATTCAACAAAACATGAGCACTCATGTAAGATCCTCTTTGACCATGATTATCCTTTCAAAACCTTCCCTATACAGCACAACTTACTTAAAACATGACACAAAAGAAACCCAAACATAGTGTTATAAAGGGAATACACTGGGTACTACACTCCTTCCTCATTTTTGTTATCTAACTTGATTGCATGAAAAAAATTACTTGCATTTATTTACAATCATTTATTTACAATCAGAGTAGAACACAATGTAGATCCAGATGAGCTGACTTCATAGGAGCCAGCTGATCTGAATCTACAAAGTTATCAAAACAGAATAAATCCAGGTTAAGCATGGTAAGAGTAAATGCATAGCGGCAGTTAAGCAAAATATTTAAGCGTAAAATTGCAAATTTTCTTATCTAGTTTAAACATGTGTTTTGGGTGCTTTAAAGAGCCATCTCATCGAGACGGTTCTTTTGAATACCCACAACATATGTTTTGGTTGAGAAATAAGAAAAATAATTTCCAGTTAAGCACTCTTATCTAGGGGCCTGTAAATTTTAAGAAATTTTGGCTTATACGTATAGATTATTAACTGTACAAGTCTTTAGATTACTTACTGTATAGACTATTTACAGTACTAATCTTGATTCACTCCTAGTCTTTAGATTATTTACTGTATAAATTATTTACTGTACTGGTCTTTAGATGATTTACTGTACTAGTCTTTAGATTATCTACTGTACTAGTCTTTAGATTATCTACTGTACTAGTCTTTAGATAATCTACTGTACTAGTCTTTAGATTATCTACTGTACTAGTCTTTAGATAATCTACTGTACTAGTCTTTAGATAATCTGTGCTAGTCTTTAGATAATCTACTGTACTAGTCTTTAGATAATCTACTGTACTAGTCTTTAGATTATCTACTGTACTAGTCTTTAGATAATCTACTGTGCTAGTCTTTAGATAATCTACTGTACTAGTCTTTAGATAATCTACTGTACTAGTCTTAAGATAATCTACTGTGCTAGTCTTTAGATAATCTACTGTACTAGTCTTTAGATAATCTACTGTACTAGTCTTTAGATTATCTACTGTACTAGTCTTTAGATAATCTACTGTACTAGTCTTTAGATAATCTACTGTACTAGTCTTTAGATAATCTACTGTGCTGGTCTTTAGATAATCTACTGTACTAGTCTTTAGATTATCTACTGTACTGGTCTTTAGATAATCTACTGTACTAGTCTTTAGATAATCTACTGTACTAGTCTTTAGATAATCTACTGTACTAGTCTTTAGATAATCTACTGTACTAGTCTTTAGATTATCTACTGTACTAGTCTTTAGATAATCTACTGTACTAGTCTTTAGATAATCTACTGTACTAGTCTTTAGATAATCTACTGTGCTAGTCTTTAGAGGATTTACTGTACTAGTCTTTAGATAATCTACTGTGCTAGTCTTTACTGTACTAGTCTTCCAAAAGTATTAAATCCTTGTTGAAGCATATTTTCACATGCAAGTCAGCTGTAAGTTATACTTCTGTTGGTCATAAGGTATTGAGCGTTCTGAAAATCTGAAGATTCCTGTGAACATGTAAATATAATGAAATAACATTTCAGATGTTAGTTTTTTTTGATTTGTCATTCAATATTAGATCGAGCCAAAAGCTGACTTGTATGACGTTGATATTTTGCATACATTTGTATTTAACCTTTTGTTTACCGAAAACCTTTAAACACAGTGAAAACCCAGACGAAATGTTGCATTTCATCTGGATTTTCACTGTTTGCTAAATAAAACGAGGTATAAGAAGTTGTGATTTTCATATGGGTGAAATGTTTTTCGGATTATTCCTGAATCAAGGATTTTAGACTAAAGTTAGCCTCAAAATACAGAATTTAGGCAGACTAATATAGCTTCTTTGTTTTATTTTCAGTTCATCCAAAGACGTTTTACCAAATAAACTTGAAATAGCTAATATTTCCAAGGTGTACAGCAAGTTTTAAGATTTAAAACCTCATGATTTTGGAAACTTAAAACTTTCACTCATGTTTGCATGGTATGTCTTCCTGGATAGTGTAAATCTAGATGTATCCTTCTTGTCTTTGAGAGATCACATATTTTCAGAAATAAAGCAATTCTTCATTTGATTTTGTTAGTATTACATACCCTACATTAAATTAAATGGTCCAGCACTTGTGATTTTGGTACTCATCGCATTGGCGTGCAGTGAATTCTCAAACAAGTTTAGGCATATTCTGACAAGAGCCTTCTACCAGGGCACACAGTCATTCAGTAACGTGTCTGACTGCAGATCCAGGGGTCGTGAGTTCAGGACCCATACATTTGTGGAGATTGATCATGAAATAATTTCTACGGCCATTCTCATCCCTTCAGCTGATTCAAGAAGATTTGTTGTCAGGTACAAGCTAAAGTATGTGCACAAAGTACTAGCTAACCGCTCAGTCAAGCTTGCCCAGGAAAAAAGTCTGACCGTCCCGACAGGACCATAGCTGTTGACTGGGACGTTAAACAAACCAGAGCCTTCACTTCTCGCATAAACAAATTATGGAAGTAGAGAAAGACCCAGACCAAATAGTAGACGTCTAGTCTTGCTGGATATATCAGCGTGAATGTTTAAATGAGGATTTTACCCATATGCGATAAAGAGAATACTAGGTGAGTGTCTTTTGGTATCAAGTTTACCAGTCAAGGCTTTGAGAACGCATGTTGAAGCGCTCGGCAAGGCTTTGAGAAAGCTTGTTGACATCGCGAGGGTTGCCGAGCCATTCAACATGCGTTCTCAAAGCCGAGCCAGGTAAACTTGATATCAAAAGACGCGAATCTGGTATTCTATTTATCAGTTTACCCATTGAGTCACTCTTCAAAAACTAGCGATTATGACGTAATTTTCGATTTTTGTGTTGATTCAGCGTCATTAGCGACGTCATTCAAAAAGTGTAACGTCATCATGACCTGATAAAGGCACATGCCCTGAGATAGACAACGTTTATCAGGCAAGGTGCAACAATGTAGTTTTTATGAGGTGACTGATAGTTACCAAAATCTTGAGTGTTGTTCCAAAAATGGATAAAAATGAGCCACAACATGAGATTTCCAACAAAGCGGTATGTGGGACCAGCAAAGTCTCAGACCAGCCTGCGCAAAAGCACAGTGTGATCAGAGCCTTTGCTAGTCCCTTGAATATTTTATGACTGTTAAGCTACTGACCGAACTGCATTTGGAGTTTTTAAGCTTAAAAGGAGGCTGCACAGGCTCCTCTGAGTCTACACTTGTCAAAATGCCACATTGTTTGGAATCTCATATTGTGGCTCAAATGGCTTTTATATACCCTACATGAGTGTTGCCATTGATCACACCGGGTAGGGGGCAATCGAAAAAGCCAATACTATTGAGAAACGTACTAGATCAAAAATCGTTAGAAACAGAGTTTTTGATTGCCATTTGTTGCCACACTGGCGACAAGTACCCGGTGTGTAGATGAAGCAGTGTAAAATCAGCCCTGACACTTGACCAGAGTGAAGACCCAGATCAGCTCGCTTCTCAGATCAAGATCCACAATATATTTCACCCTTAATGCGCCAATCGCAACAAAAGTCATCTGCTTTTCTCGTCTGCTGAAATGTTTAAGAAGCCTCTTTGGCAAACATTGTGGACCCAGTACAGACTGCTCCTCCTATCTATGGCAAACAGTGGACTCAGAACAGACTGCTCCTACAGAGGAGCAGTCTGTTCTGGGTCCACACTGTTTGCTTCTATACTTAATTCATCAGTAATGCTAAGCAATTATTTGCAGCAGACCACTTCAGCAGACAACATTTTCAGATGCATTTTTTTCTTGGCGCTTTAAGGATTAAATACACGTTTATAAATTAATTGGATAAAAACTGTGTGTGTGGAGGGGGGGGATGTAGTAAATAAAATTATCCCACACTATAATATGGGGGCTCAAGAAGAGGAACACAGAACCTTTCTCATTAAAACAACTTTATTCAAATATTTTAAACAACAAATAAGTCCATGTTTTCATTTGACAGAGAGGAAAAATTTTCAACTCTATGCATGCTGGATATATGCTTTTTTGTCGTCTGCTGAATTTTTTTAGTCAACTTTTTTGAAAAATTCTTTCAAGAATACCATGAGAGTGTCAAACAGTTTGGATCCAGGTCAGGCCTGATCTGGATCTAAACTGTTTGCAGATGACACTTAGTCTAGTAGGCAAAGAGTTAATGGAATTTTATCAATGGATAGTGGTAGTGCTAAAAGAAACCCAAATTTTTGTACACATTTCTAATCATATCTATACAAGAAAGGGTTCGACAGTCATATGGACAGTCATATGGAAAGTTTCAACCCAGAAAACTACCCGACTGTCAAGAATAAGACTAAAATATATTGTTCAATTATTGAAAAGCCAAATCATATAAACCATGCTACTTCATATAAATACATACAATAATTTGGATAGCTACATAGACTTTAGCATCATCATATAAATTCATGCAATATAATGAAAAGCTAGCTGCTACATAATATAAACCCTGCAATCAACGGAAATTTACATCATATAAATAAAACAATCAAAAGAAGGCTACTCATCATACAAATTCATATTATAAATCCTAGGTTTAGATATTAACACATTTCTAGCGTAAAATTGTAAATATTTTCTTATCCATAATTTTTGGCAAATGTTTTGGGTGCTCAAAAGAACCATCTCATTGAGACGGTTCTTTTGAGTACCCACAACATATGTTTTGGTTGAGAAATAAGAAAATTATTTTTCTGGTACGCACTCTTAACTAAAGGCCTGTCAATGGAAAATCTAATAATTGTTTGGTTTTTGTTTGTTTGATTTGATTCTTTACGTCCCACTCAACAATCTTTCAGTTATGTTGGGACGGGTCTTCCTGGGTTGAACCAGTACCAAGCAAGGATAAATGTGTCTTGCTCAAGGACACAACACAGTGCTGTCAGTGAGGCTCGAACCCGCTGCCCCTTGGTCTTGAGTCAAGCACTCTATCACTGTGCTCCCTGTAACAGTGTATGTGTATAATTATAACATTGTGTAAAGCCTCATCATATTTATTGAGCCGTGACATGAGATTTCCAACAATATGGCATTTTGACAAGTGTAGCCTCAGATGAGCCTGTGCAGCCTCCTTTAATTTAAGCTTAGAAACTCCAAATGAAGTTCGGTCAGTAACTTAACACTCATTGGATAGCTAAGCGACAAGCAAAGGCTCAGATCAGTCTGCGTATGCGCAGGCTGGTCTGAGCCTTTGCTGGTTGCACATAAAATATTTGGAAATCTCATGACATGGCCCAATTCATACTATCAATGGAAAGCTTCATCATGAAATTCACAACAAAGAAATGCTTCATCATATAAATTCATACAATCAATGGAAAACTACATCATTTATATCACACCATCAAAGGAAAACTGTAGTGCATTGTATAAATTCATACAATCAATGTAAAGTTTGATAATATAAATCAAATAAATCAAAGGAACCCTTCATCATATAAATTTAATCAACCAAAGGAAAGCTTCATTATAAAAATTCATACTATCAATGGAAAGCTGGATCATATAAATTTTTACAATCAAAGAAAAGCTACAATCAATGAAAACTACCTTATATAAATTAATTCATACAAACAATGAAAAGCTACATCATATAAATTCATACAATCTATGAAGAGCTACAATCAATGAAAAGCTTCATTACTTAATTCATACTATCAATGGAAAGCTTCAATCATATTCATTCATACAATCAATGAAAAGAGGGAGCGCAGTGGCTCAGTGGTTGAGTCAAGACTGAGGGGCAGTGGGTTCGAGCCTCACCTGCGTCACTGCGTTGTGGTCCTTGAGCAAGACACATATATCCTAGCTTACTACTGGTTCAACCCAGGAAGACCCGTCCCTGTTTAACTGAAAGATTGTTCATGGGACATAAAGAATCAAATCAAAACAGCAAACAAAATCAATGAAAAGCTTCATATAATCTATGAAAAGCTACATCAATTAATTTTAATGTCAATGAAAATCTACATCATAAAAATTCATACAATCAATGAAAAGCTTCATCATAAAAATTCATACAATCAATGAAAAGCTACATCAATTAATTCATACTATCAATGAAGCTACATTATTTAAATTCATACAATGAATGAAAAGCTTCATCATAAAAGTCATACAGTCGATGAAAACCCAATGAAAAGCTACATCAATTAATTAACAAAATCAATGAAAAGCTTCATCATAAAAAAATCATACAATCAATGAAAAGCTACATCAAGCTTTTTAGACAAGCTTCATCATATAAATTCATACAATGTAAAGCTATAATCAATGAAATGCTACATCATATAAAATGATAGACTCAATGAAAAGCTACATCATATTAATTCATTCTATCAATGGGAAACTTCATATTAATTCATGCAATCAATGGAACGCTACAATCAATGAAAGCCTACATCAATTAACTCAACTATCAATAGAAAGCATCATATAAATTCATACAATAAATGAAAAGCTACAATCAATGAAAAGTCAAATCATATAAATTCATACAATCAATGAAATGCTACATCATATAAATTCATACAATCCATCAGTTAGCCATACTATCAATGGAAAGCTTCATCATATTAATAAGGGTTCCCACAGAAATTCAAAAACACAATACCATGATTTTTCATGATCAACAATGTAATTTCCATGACTATTTAATGTACAGACTCCAACCTCCCCTTTTAGTGGCATCTTCACCATGCTGAGCATAAATGAGGAATGCAGCAACAACAGCATGCTTGTAGACAGACCATGCATTCATTTTGAAATAATTAAAACTTGAAACCACCAGTAGCCAGAAAACTAGCTGTCGGACACACAACCACCAGTAGCCAGAAAACTAGCTGTAGGACACACAAGTGTCGGACAGCTAGTTTTCTGGCTACTGGTGGTTTCGTCAAATTATTTCACAAAATTCCATGATTTTTCCATGATTATTCAGGGTTTTTTCAAATTCCATGATTTTTCCATGCATGGAACTTTTTTCAGTGATTTTCCAGGTTTTCCATGATTTCCAGAGCTTGTGGGAACCCTGATTAATTTAATCATACAATCAATGAAAAGCTACATATATATTCTAGACGGATGGCTGAGAATGGGTTTGCTCCCCCCCTCCTAGGGAATTTTGCAGACATATCCTATCCTGTAGAGAATTAAAAGCCGAGTCTTTTAAGAGATGTTTGCACTCTGTGCTCCGGGGCGTTAGTCTGTAAGAGCCTGTAACATACGTTACTTAATCAAACTAAGAAAAAGTAAATTGAAAGTTTGGGCTACAAATTAAAGACATTAAAATATTTATTTTTAAAAATCATTCATATAGTTTGCATACTGGATATCTTAACTACATATGACAGCCATTTGAACAAAATTGCCGCTTCCTAAGGTGTCATATGCGTTACATAAATCAGATAACCCATTAAAATTTGCAAGTGTGGCTGACATCATTTACATTCACAATCTCTCTGTGTGTTTTGCAAAATGTTTTTAATCATGTCTGACTAGCTTATGCAATTGGCTAACAGAAAAATTAAAGTTTGTTTCCCTAGCTTGAATATTTTTTCTGAAATAAGCA
The DNA here is from genome assembly GCA_964019695.1 of Loripinus fragilis. Classification (NCBI taxonomy): domain Eukaryota; kingdom Metazoa; phylum Mollusca; class Bivalvia; order Lucinida; family Lucinidae; genus Loripinus; species Loripinus fragilis. The sequence continues at coordinate 130,647,515 of OZ026514.1, forward strand.
ATTAAACAACCCTACCCCTACCCAGTTTTAAGGTGAAATGTTTGGTATTAAAACTAAAGTAAAAATAGTTAAAAAATATTTGCAGTTGATGAATGTGTTTCATTGTTTGGGATTTATTTGCTTATATGAAAAGACTCATAAATCTGCAAGTTTGTTGCAAAATTTTTAATATCAGAGGCTGTAACATATGTTACCTGATGTAATAAATGGGCAAGCTCATTGTCTTTACGTAAGATATGCCAAAAAATGTTTTAATCTCCTCGAGGGAATTTTGCAGACATATTCCTTCCTATAGTACAACTCAAGCTGCATTGAATAAGGGATGTTTGCACTCTCTATGTTGGGGCGTTAGTCTGAAACAGCGTGTTATATGCGTTACTATATCAAATAAAGGAAATGTAGTTTGAAAGTTTGATCTAAAATTGTGAAAAAACTTGCAGCTGTTGGATATCTTACATTGTTTAGGGATTTTAAACTGGCTCCTATGATAAAGACTTATATATCTGCTAGTTGTCATCAAGTTTTAAAGATCAGAGAGCGTTACATATGTTTGCGTGATAAGTAAAATCATCAAACAGTATTTTGACATCAAGCTGAGTAAGGGCCTGCTCCATCCTAATCCCCTTTGGAATTCTGCAGACAAATTACATCTTATGTAACCATTCAAGGTGCATTTAATAAGAAATGTTTGCACTCTGTAAGTCGGGGCGTTAGCCTGTAACAGCTTGTTACATATGTTACTATATCAATTTGAGAATAAGAAATTTGAATGTTTGAGCTACTAAAAGAAGACATTAAAATTATCTAATAAATTTACATTTTTATAGTCTTTATACTGGATGTCTTTACCACATATGGAAGCTGTTTAACATTAATACGGCTAACTGTGGTGTTATATGCGTTACATGAAACTAATTATAATTTAAAAGCTATAATTGTGGCTATAGTCATTTAGTTAAATAATTTCTATGACTTGGTTTCAAACTGTTTTATTAGATTATACAAATATATACTCAATTGATGAATAGGAAAAACCAAGTTTGCTTTTCTATCTTAAATATATTGTCTTATAGGAGCTAATACACAGCCTTACTCCCAGTTTTACAGAGAAGCGAATTTTGTTATTACCGTTTAAGTAAAACACATGAAAGTGAATACAGCATGTGGATATTTTTCATTTTCTTAGTCTGTCTTGCTCATATATCTGCAAGATGTCATTAAGTTTAAGATCAGGACACTTAATGTGTACTTATAAGTCTTTGGTGCCAAAACACTAGAAATTATATTCATTTCTGATTATCAAGCCCATGGTCTGTTTTTACAGATGTTATCGATGAGCTTTTGAACACATTTCCTAATACGGTGCATACAATGCTAAATATAGAGCCACAAATAGAAAAGATAGTTTTACATTTGTACAAGAAAAAACAATAAATGAAATGGTCCAAACTATTTCTCATCGATTTAACACTCATGTTAAACGTTTGTCGTTGTCTGTTTCTGTGGTAATCATTATTATCACACGCCTCCTTGCAACTAGTAAAATCGTCACACAATATTTCAATCATTTACTGTTATTCAATTTTACCACCAGTCCACTCAAAATTGATGAGCCATTATCAACTTTCCAATTTTGCCATTTATGGCTCGGAACATTCGGAAACTGATATGAATTCCTAATAGTTGGCTCTTTGAGTATGTGTTTCAAGTGATACTCTGCAAGTAGGAGAAAGACTAAAGCTTTACAAGGAGGAAAACTATGCCATTAAGAGCAATGAGTACCTGGACTGATGTACCTTGATATTTCTGTGAAAAAGAATCATATCTTAGCTGGTTAACTTTTATAAATGTAGCCTTTCCATACATGCAACCCACATATTTTCATCTAATAATGTCTCTGCCCTTATTATCTTTCCCCTAGCATTCAAAAACTTATTTGAAGTCTTAGTACTTCTGAAGTGCTGAAACCGAGGTAACTCTTTCCCTTCAGATAAACGAACTAGATGTATCACAGCAGGAAAAGCAAAGAAATGCAGGATGAACAGAGCGCAAATAGACCCTTTCAATTCAATGATTCACTAAGTTTCTAAGATAAGAGCGCTTATTAAAGGATGTAACATATATAACTCGTCATAATAAATGAGCAAGGGCATTGTCGTGACATCCTTTTTGATTACACAGTCAGAGTCAAGTGTTTTCAATTTCAGTGTTTTCAAAGGATCGTGAAATGAGGCACCTTATCAACTTGTTTACTCTGTATAAATCTTCCATAGAGCATAATATAGAACTACTGGTTATCCCATTCTACCTATAGTCCACTTTCCTTCTTTTGAATGCAACAGCTAATGATATGGCTGTAAAAGCTGAGAAATCATAGGTTTTACATTATTTCAAGACATGCTTCAATGTACTTACATAAAAAACAACCTACAGCAAACATAATTGATGGCAATGTCCAACTTCATATTCTTTCTCTTATACCAGATAACTTTCAAGGTGTAACAGAAATTGTTTTAGACGGTCTGCCAAAACCATCAAGAGTCAACATTGTAACTAAAGAAAACTTATAAAGTTCTTTGGGCGCAGCAAAATACTATTGATCTAAGACCTGAGGACTTAAGCACCAAAAGACTGGATAGGTTCCATGGCAAATGATGCAAAAAAGCAGCCAATCAAATTTCTGTTTGACCAATGTCAGAAATCTTAAAGTATTCTTAGAGGTACACAGTAGAGACATAGATTTTGCAAAATCAGAGCAAATTTATCATTTGACTAGCATGGATGCAGATGCAGCTGCAGTTAGATTGCTCTTGCCACTTCACAGGAAGAGATATATACCAGAGTCATACTCCATTGTATGCATATATGTGAAATGGCATTAAACCCATATTTAGTCAGGCGTTTGATCCCATGACACTGACATGCTGTTTCTGCTTTTGAAGAATGCTAAGGATCCAAGTTTGGCTGAGTCAAGTTGTTTGACGCTGGCACTGGCCACACATACAAAGAAAATCAAAGCTTTTAGGATCACATGAAATGCTTATAAGTGATGTTTGTCACAATTACCAATTTTAAAAAGTAATCTTAACTAATGTAACACATATAACACCATAGGAAGCCATATATTTGTTAAAAAATCTTTTCTGATGTATCAAAGGTATTCAGCATGCAAACTACATGAATAATTCAAATAAATAGATAGTTTTATGTCTTTTTCTGTTTCTCAGACTTTCAATTCATTTATTCTTAAATTGATATGGTAACATACGAATCATACCATTACAGGCTAAACACCTAGTTAATGGAGTGCAAACATCTCTTATTTGATGCAGCTTGAATTGTTCTTTAAGGTAGAATATGTCTGCACACTTCCCAAAGGGGTGGAGAAGAACAGGACTGTACTCAGTTTGCAGTCCTAATACAATGCCATGATTCTACTGGTTGTGATGAAATGGGTGATTATTTTGCCATAGAAGCAGACACAATGATAGACATTGTGAGGGTGACTTGAATAAAGATTGTTTTTGAATAATTTTATTTAATAGGAATATTTATTAAATTGTGTCATTTAAATGAGAACAATCATTTTCTATCTATATGTCTATATATTTTAATATTATAGGCATAAGGAAATATGTGATTAAAAAGGTTATATATAACATAGGTAACACAATTCCATAGGCTTGTTATCAGCAATGACTGTAATTACTAAGACTAAGGCACCAGAAGCTAGAGATTAATAGGAAAACATGTGAAAAACGGTATTTTTCTGAAATATCATCTCTTGCTTCCACGAAAATTTCCTAGCTCATTCATTATGCCATGTAACATACGTTACATAGTTTAATAAGTGCTCTGATCCTGATGTCAAACTTGCAAATGTATGATTCTTTATTGCATTACCAAGACAGTGCCAAAAATGTAAGATATCCACGAGCGTCAGAGATTTTCATATATTTTTTTTCAATAATAGATACCAAAATTGGATACTTAAAATTGGGGGTAGGGTTGTTTAATAGCTCATATAAAACAATGTATTTGAGATAGAAAAGCAAACTTTGTTTTTTTCTATTAGTCAAATGAGTATTATAGTAAACTAAGATTAAAAACACATGTAAAAATGCACAAATTGTCTGTAAAATGAATGATGTTAGTCGCGATTTCAACTTTCAAAGGGAAATTTAATCTATGTAACGCATATAACACCATTGAAGGCTGCAATTTTGTTTGAAATACTGCTTTTATGTAGTTTAGGCATCCAGCTTGCAAACTACATAAGAAATTTGAGTAATTAGATGGTTTAATGTCTTCTATCTGTAGCTCAAACTTTCATTTTGATGTTTTCCTTAGTTTGTTACAGTAACATATGTAACAGGCTGTCAGAGACTAACGCCCCGGAGCACAGAGTGCAAACATCTCTTAAAAGATGCGGCTTGAAATTTTCTTCAAGATAGGATATGTCTGCAAAATTCCCTTGGGGGGGGGGGGGGGGGGGGGGGGGGGGGGGGGGGGAGCAGGACCTTTTTTAGCTCGAAGTCTATTCTTACAATCAATGAAAAGTTTCCTCATCTAAATACAATCAATAATATGCTACATCATATAAATTCATACAAACAATGAAAAGCTAGAATCAATCTGAAATCATACAAAAAATGTTCCAGAAAATTTCAGGGACATTTATAGAACATTAAATGAGAATTTTGAGGGGTGTTCTACAGTTGTTCCAGAAGAGTTCTGGAACTGTTCTAGAACAAATTTGATTTTGTTTGTTTGATTTGATTCTTTACATCCACTCAACAATCTTTCAGTTATGCGGGACGGGTCTTCCTGGGTTGAACCAGTTCTAAGCTAGGATAAATGCGTCTTGCTCAAGGACCACAATGCAGTGGCGCCGGTGAGGCTTGAACCGGCGGCCCTTCGGTCTCGAGTCAAGCACTCAACCACTGAGCCACTGTGCTCCCTACAAATTTGATTTGTTCTAGAACTGTTCTAGGACAGACCTTAAGAATTTTTCTTGAACTTTTCTAGAACAAATCTTATGACCTTGGCTAGAACTATTGTAGAACAATAAATTGTCCCATTTAACGTTCAACTAGTGTCCTATAAACATTCTAGAACATTTCAAGAACACTTTCAGAGCAGTTCTAGAAAATTCTAGAACTTTCTAGAATAGATCCAGAATACTTCCAAAGGGGTAAGGGACATTGAGTATCATATCTAGACCAATGGATCAAATGTTGTGTAAAGAATTATATTTTTAGCTTCGGTGGTCATTTTGTACAGCAGAGCAGAACTGTTTGGGAAATTTTGCCGGTGTGCCTTATAAGAAACCTTTACAACAGTTATAACATGTATCCAATCCCTTTGTTTTATACACAATAAAATATGCTTATTCTAATGTAAGAAACATTTGTGCGAAATAATTTTGAATTTGGACCAGTGGTCCAGGAGATGTTTTAAGTTTTTTACTTATTTAGAGCTCTCGTCGCCATCTTTTTCAGCAGAGCGGAACCATCTCAGCAACTTTGGTAGATGGCTAAGGAGGAACATTTGTATGAAATTATTATATATTTTTTTCCAATTGAAGCTCACACCATGTGACTTATTTGCATATTTGCTGAGCATGTGGTATAACATTTTTTCAGACCCTTGAGGCAGCTGATCAAGCCAATTCTAACAAGACAAATTTGACGAATTTATATCCCCTGACAAAGGGTTATTTGAGAGAAACATGTAAATCACAAAACATAAATCCCATTTATCTAAACCTGAAGTTCACCTTCGGTATCATTCAGATCATAACAAACACCTGTCGAGTATGTTTTAGTGCTTCGTTTAATAAAAAAAAATATACTTAAATTTTCACAATTTCAATTTATGACCTTTCAACCCAACCCCAGAGGTCAAGGGTGTGTGTAAATTCAAAGTGTTAACTTGCATGTAGGTCTACACTTCTTCCAGTTTAATTTGATATGCAACATGACCACTTTTAGAAAAGAAAAAAAATATGCCCTTTTGACCCCACCCCAGGGGTCGTTGGTGTGTGTAATGACAGCATTTTTGCTTTCATGGTGCTCTGTGCTCAATTCCCTTTAATTTGATATGCAACATGACTACTTTCACAAAAATATATGGTTTGACCCCACTCCCTGTGTCAAGGGTGTGTCTGTGGGCAAAATTTTGCTGCCATGTTGCTGCAAATGTTGTCAGCTTTAATTTGATATGCAACATGACCATAATCTGAAAAAGTATAATTTTGGCCTCGGCCCCTCCCCTAAGTCCACCCCAGGGGCTCCGACCCATGCCTTAAACTAAATTCCTGTTTGATATGTTTCATATCTATTGCTGCTCTGCCTGCATGCAAAATTTCAACAAAAATTATTGACAATTGCCATAGTTATTGCGAAATTTAAATATTAGACCTTTGACCCCTTAGTTGGGGTCAAAGGGGGTGGGGTAAAACTTTGACACTGCCATGATTATCTCTATATACAGGCACTGGGCAATCATGGCCTATAGTGAGAAGTTGTTAAATATAATAGCTTTGATGAAATGTGAAGATTATCACACAAAAAAGCTAATATGAGCCGTAACATGAGATTTCCAACAATGTGGTTTGTGTGACCAGCAAAGCCTCAGATCAGCCTGCGCATACGCGCTGTCTGATCTGAGCCTATGCTAGTCGCTTGCATATTCTATGAATGTTTAGCTACTGACTGAACATCATTTGGAGTTTCTATGCTTAAAAGGAGGCTGCACGAGCCATCTGAGTCTACACATGTCAAAATACCACATTGATGGAAGTCACATGTCACAGCTCATATGGGTTTTGCATTATAATTGCCTATACTAAAACAAGGGCAATCACTCAAGTGTTAACAGGTGGATTTTGACGAAACTTATAGGATATCGAGAGTCTGTATTACTTATCATTTGTACCAAGAATGAATCAAATCTGACCAATTGGTACTGATATATGGTCCTGGACAGACAAAAAAATCGGACGGATGGACGACGCCAAAACTATATCCCTTGGACTTCGTCAGGGGATAACAAAACTGTTGGAGTGTGACATGAGTAAGGCAATGAAATTTGTAGACTTACCTAAAAGTGGATTACAATGAGATTGATAATCTTAAAACAATATGATTATTTAAGCCCAAAGATGCAAGTGAAATCATCTTGTCTTTTATTTTCCCAAACTTTACTCTAAACTTTTTCTTGTAGTCTTAATACAGGGTTGCCACTCAATATCATTTTCAAAATTCCCTGACTTTTCACTGTCTTTTCCCTGACTTTCGACCCTTTTCCAGACCGTTTTGGAAGGTCAATTTGAGCCATTTACATCCATCGACAATAATAAAATTTTGTACAAATATTTATGCATTCTGATTTAATCTTTAAAGAAAAATCTCTAACCATAAATATTAGAAAAGGAATGTTTCTGAACATAAATTGCTTGCAATTTATGTAAGGAAACATTCCTTCTCTAATATTGCTTGCAATTTATGGAAAACCAGAAGCCAGTTAACTAGCAATTTTTTTGAAATTTTTGAAATTCCCTGACTTTTCCATGACTTTTTTCATTTTTTCTAAATTTCCCTGACTGAAAATGAAATTCCCTGACTTTTCCCTGACCTGGAACATTTTTCATTTTCCAGAACTTTTTCCCTGACCGTGGCAACCCTGTAATAGAAGCTGGATGGTGGGATATATAATGCTTTACCCTGACCTTATAAACAGCCATTCTCAGGTGAGAAACACAGGACTCTCTTGTGATCTAAATATGCAACAGACCAGATCCATTTGAACTTCAACCATTCTGCCAAGTTTTTTAAAAATCCAGGCAGTGGTTTCAGACAAGAAGATTTTTTCATGATTTTCCTATAAGCCTATCTTAAACATGTGACCACTGGGGCTGGTCCATGGCATATTTTGAACAAACTTGGTAAAGGTCCACTTGTGGTTTCAGACAAGAAGATTTTTAAAGGTTTTACTTTGAAAATTTATTTTTAGCCCATGTGACCTAGATATGCAACAGACCAGAACCATTTGAACAATTATTAAAGGGGGCTATATAAGAATCATTTCTTCCAAGCTTGATAAAAATCCAGGAAGTGGTTCCAGACAAGAAGATGTTTTCATGTTTTCCCTATATAAGCCTATGTAAAAAATGTGACCACTGGGGTAGGCCAATTTTTGGCCCCAGAGGCATAATTTGAACAAACTTGGTAGAGGTCAATTAGATAATGCTACATACCAAATATCAAGACTAGGCCTTACGGTTTCAGACCAGATTTTTAAAGTTTTCATCTCGAAAATAAATTTTTAAGCCTGTATGACCTAGATATGCAATGGACTGGAACAATTTTGGTAGAGACAACCAACGATCATTTGAGTGAAATTATTTCAAAATTGGACTAGGGGTTTAGGGGATGTCATTAAGTCAATTGTTAACGGACAGACGACGATGACAACGGACAAAGACCGATCACAAAAGCTCACCTTGTCACTATGTGACAGGTGAGCTAAAAACGATGTTGTTAACACACACATGTTTGTTTGATTAGGATACAACCACCAGGGATGAGTCTATGTCTGGGATGCAACACACTCCGAAGAATTTTTTATGAAAATGATGCAACAGACTTTGAAGGGTGCGACCAAAAATGATACTTGTTACTTCGCAGACTTCTGAATATTAAAAAGCATATGGGCTATAGTGAGCAAAAATGAGCGAGACTAATTATTTTTGGCATTGTTTGTAAAATTACCTATTTAGGTATAATTTATAAGAGAGACACATCACCTTTCATATGACACTTCTGTAACTGAACAGATGCCTCAAAGTCAAGCGATAATGAAAAAAGTCAATAAGCAATGCTTATTAGATACCCCCCGCACAGTAAGAGTCAGTGAAAAAACTTGGTAAGTTATAGTTCGAACAAGAAGACCTTAGTTTTGATAAGAAGATTTCAGTAGAATCTGTGCAAACAAAAATTATAAAATCCTTCATGCATATGTTCAATGTGTCTACATTGTATCAGCAAAGTATCAAATTGCTCCATCAAAAGCTGTAGTAGGAGTTGATCGGCCCATAAAGGCACTATCCATGCATATACAAAAGCCATATAAGGGAATAATTGTCTAAGTTCTCACAGTTGTCATTTTGTCAAAATTATTTTTTGTGAACCAAACTCCTTCATGCATATATTAAATGTGTCTGCATTGTATCGGCAAAGTATCAAATTGTTCCATCAAAAGCTGTAGTAGGAGTTGATCAGCCCATGAAGGCACCATCTAGGCATATACAAAAGCCTAATAAGGGAAAAATTGTCTAAGTTCTCACAGCTGTCATTTCGTCAAAAAGTATTTTTTCTGAACAAAACTCCTTCATGCATATGTTCAATGTGTTTAAATTGTATAGGCAAAGTCTCAAATTGTTCCATCAAAAGCTGTGGTAGGAGTTGATCGGCCCATGAAGGCACCATCTATGCATTTACAAAAGCCTTATTAGGGAGAATTGTCTAAGTTCTCACAGCTGTCATTTTGTCAAAAAATATTTTTTTCTAAACCAAACTTCTTCATGCATATGTTAAATGTGTCTACATTGTATAGGCAAAGTATCAAATTGCTCCATAAAAAGCTGTGGTAGGAGTTGATCGGCCCATAAAGGCACTGTCTATGCATATACAAACACCTTATTAGGGAAAAATTGTCTAAGTTCTCACAGCTGTCATTTTGTCAAAAATTATCTTTTCTGAACTAAACTCCTTCATGCATATGTTCAATGTGTCTACATTGTATAGGAAAAGTATCAAATTGTTCCATCGAAAGCTGTGGTAGGAGTTGATTGGCCCGTATATGGCCTATTATAGCATAAGCACAATTAAAGCACTATAGTAAAAGCCAATTAGAACTACAAAGGGAAATAACTCTAATAGAATTGGCCCCTAGTCCTTACTTGTTTGTCTCAAGTATTTGTCTTGCATATATGAACATGTTTGCAAGGTTTGATGAAAATCCAGCAATGACTCTTCGAGTTATTAAGGAAAAAGCACTATATTAAAAGCCATTTAGAACTACAAAGGGAAATAACTCTAATAGAATTGGCCCCTAGCCCTTACTTTTTTGTCTAAAGTATTTGTCAGTCTTGAATTGTTCCATCAAAAGCTGTGGTAGGAGTTGATGGGCCCATGAAGGCACCATCTATGCATATACAAAAGCCTTATTAGGGAGAATTGTCTAAGTTCTCACAGCTGTCATTTTGTCAAAAAATATTTTTTTCTAAACCAAACTTCTTCATGCATATGTTAAATGTGTCTACATTGTATAGGCAAAGTATCAAATTGCTCCATAAAAAGCTGTGGTAGGAGTTGATCGGCCCATAAAGGCACTGTCTATGCATATACAAACACCTTATTAGGGAAAAATTGTCTAAGTTCTCACAGCTGTCATTTTGTCAAAAATTATCTTTTCTGAACTAAACTCCTTCATGCATATGTTAAATGTGTCTACATTATATAGGAAAAGTATCAAATTGTTCCATCGAAAGCTGTGGTAGGAGTTGATTGGCCCGTATATGGCCTATAATAGCATAAGCACAAAGCACTATATTAAAAGCCATTTAGAACTACAAAGGGAAATAACTCTAATAGAATTGGCCCCTAGCCCTTACTTGTTTGTCTCAAGTATTTGTCTTGCATATATGAACATGTTTGCAAGGTTTGATGAAAATCCAGCAATGACTCTTCGAGTTATTAAGGAAAAAGCACTATATTAAAAGCCATTTAGAACTACAAAGGGAAATAACTCTAATAGAATTGGCCCCTAGCCCTTACTTTTTTGTCTAAAGTATTTGTCAGTCTTGAATTGTTCCATCAAAAGCTTTGGTAGGAGTTGATGGGCCCATGAAGGCACCATCTATGCATATACAAAAGCCTTATTAGGGAGAATTGTCTAAGTTCTCACAGCTGTCATTTTGTCAAAAAATATTTTTTCTAAACCAAACTTCTTCATGCATATGTTAAATGTGTCTACATTGTATAGGCAAAGTATCAAGTTGCTCCATAAAAAGCTGTGGTAGGAGTTGATCGGCCCATAAAGGCACTGTCTATGCATATACAAACACCTTATTAGGGAAAAATTGTCTAAGTTCTCACAGCTGTCATTTTGTCAAAAATTATCTTTTCTGAAGTAAACTCCTTCATGCATATGTTCAATGTGTCTACATTATATAGGAAAAGTATCAAATTGTTCCATCGAAAGCTGTGGTAGGAGTTGATTGGCCCGTATATGGCCTATAATAGCATAAGCACAAAGCACTATATTAAAAGCCATTTAGAACTACAAAGGGAAATAACTCTAATAGAATTGGCCCCTAGCCCTTACTTTTTTGTCTTAAGTATTTGTCTTGCATATATGAACATGTTTGCAAGGTTTGATGAAAATCCAGCAATGACTCTTCGAGTTATTAAGGAAACAAAGCGTTACGGACGGACGGACGGACGCACGGACGGACAACGTGAAAACAGTATACCCCCTACAAACAAAGTTTGCGGGGGGTATAATGATGCAAATCGCAGCTAGATAAGCCTTAGTCAATGTGAATGGTCAACTGAATAGAATTGACAAAATAGACTTTTCAATTGACAAGTGGTGAGAGTAACTAACTTACAGAGAGATAATCATGATTTGAGTTCATAGGACGTTTCAGAATGTGAAAGTGAAAGTAAGCATTCCACATTTTCCACGTTGGATAATATCACCGTGGTTGACCGGACAGCTGATGATTTGCGAAGTGCAAATCTGGGATTTGAGGACTTGCCACAAGTTTTTACTTCTGATGAACAGGTAGGACCTAGAATTCTTGAACCCTTATCAGAAGTTATTGAATATGAATTGAGAGTGAATACTAGTGAAGATTCTATGAAACTGTTACAGGATAAATATCCTCGACCAGAAAACTGTAAAAATTTGATTGTTCCCAGAATCAATAATGAATTATGGCAAAAATTATCAAAAACTGCTTAGACCAGAGATAATTATCAGAAACTCCAAAGTTTGATAATGAAGGCAGTGCAATCTATTATTCTGATGGACAGTATTAAACAAGGGAGAAAATTAGATGGTAGTTTCTTGGAAAACACTACGACTCTAGCTAAAGACAGCTTAAGACAGCCAAACGCCCATCATGCCTTTGAGCTCTATATTTATGTGCTTCCCCCTAAGCTCTTCTATGCCCCTTATGCCCAAATTTCATATTTTAAAAGTCATGTTTTTATTCCACTGATGTCACACTCAGAAAAATTGCTCAAAGATCGCAAGCTTTTTAGAAAAGCTTATGTTTGTTGCTTAACAACGCATCAGCCCTTGTGGGTCATTAGCATCAGAGGGTATTAAATGTAACATGATACTGACCGTTCCAATGCAGTGCTTCTTTTGTGGATCATATTTGTCATTTATGTTTTGTGTTTGTCATGCTTTCTTGTCTGTTCATTGCAGCCTTGTGGTCACCTGCTGGGAAAAGCCCTGATCTCTTGGCTTGCTTGTATGTGAAGTTTTATTGTGTTTTTATCACTTTCCCATGTGGTGTCCTGGGTCAGGTGTGGTACTTGATCATATTGATTCCTGATCTTTGCCTCTAACATACTATGATTTGAATGGTAAAAGTAAAAATTTGTAATATATGAAATTAATGATGATGACCTTGAATAATGACATTGAGTTGCAATTTGACTGTTGACAGGAAAGACCATGTTCAATATCTGACAGTTTCAAAGGGCTATTCAGACGACTGCACATGTTCTTTAACTGAACAGAATTTAGCGTTAAACAATCTGTACTATGGTCCAAAGATACTGTTTAAAAAGATGAAAAATATAAGGCATGTTATAAACTGATACAGATTTTAAACAAAGCACGATTTTTTAAAAAACAACAGGATTAAACTTTGTTAAAAAGATTTATTTCTTTTAAAAATGTCATAATACTATCAATATGTATATCATGAAATAACCGTGTCATGTTATCAACATGGAAAAGCTTAAACTTGTGCTTTTAACAATTGCATTGTCTCTCGTATACTTGGCAGAGTACAATTTATTGTAAGTCTTCATTTAGCTTAGCTTACTGGAGATAGACGTCAGACTTAAGCAATTCTGCTTCCAAGACGCTGACTGTCTAGTAGTGGGGGAAAGCCAGTGCAGTTTTCAGCGTTCAGCTGGGAAATATCCTGTGAAACCACTGCAACCCAGAAAGTGAAAGTCAAACAATTGAGATACATACCTCTGCAGGAACTATTTTGATAATTGTTTCACTAATCGTTATATTTGCTAGCAGCGCAAGTGAGAATGGAACCTGCGTGGCAGAGGTATCTAGCTAGTTAGAGCTAAACACACTACCGACTAAGCTATCTGGGTGCCCCATGGCCTTAATAAGGATATGGAATATTGATTTAGAACATTGAAAGGTAGATCTACATTTATATTCATTTAGTTTAAATACTGGAAAGGTTGTTTGAAGCACAGTAAACAGCTGAGGTCATGAAGGTCAGTAAACCCAATCACACTTTTCCTGGGAAGGCTTAGCCTAAGCGGATAAAGGTATGTCTAAATGGTACTCAGACTGTCACAGGATTATCTTTGCGGTTGTATTCTTTCGTGTCACTTTTTCCCTGCTAAATATACTCTGGAGACTATGTGGGACTTTTTAGTCCCTTCAGAGTTTGATGACTTTATAGCTGCGTCCCTTGCTGTTAGTATGCCTAACATGGAGGATTTGAGAGTTCCTTCAAATGCACTGAAGCTCAAGTATGATACTGTAAATTCGGAAATTTTTGCAATAATTTTATTTTCGCGAATAGCATAAAAAGACATATTTGCAACATTAAAAATTCGCGACTAGGTCATGATTTACCTTCATCAATAAACGACAGAATGATCTTGCTATTTCGTGAGGGTTTATTTTCACGAAACTTCGAAGAACCAGCAATGGAGGCAGCATGGGTTAAGCCTGTAATCTGGCAGAAATTGCTGGATTACAAGCCATTGCATGCTTTCTTTATTCTTGGTGGGAATGATATAACTTCCACCTCAAACTCAATGGAGATTTACCGTTGTAAACGGCGTCTTATTGACTTGGTCCAGGCACTGCATCCTCGTGCATTTGCGTTTGCATTTGGGATTTTGCCTCGCGCTCGCTTCAGAGACCCGGAACTGACTATTAGAGAATCTAACAGACAGGCGGGGATAATCAACCGGGAGCTTCGCCAAAAGTTGGGCTCCCGGTATGTTAGATCCCCTGTCAGATTGTTTAATCCAAATGGCCGTCGCCATAAGGATTATACATCGCAACTAATTCATCTGAGCGACGAATATGGCAGCCCAAAAATTTGAAATTTTCCGAATTAACAGTATTAGAAGATTTCTAAATGCAAAGTTTGCATATTTGCTGAGGGCAAATGATGTAGACTCTGGTGAATTAAAGGGATGTAAACACTTTCTTAAATTGATGGAAATTGAAAGGGGTGAAAGAGTAACAATTTAACAAAGGTGGCAAAACTGTTCTACAGACAAGAAGATTGACAGAAAGAAAGGAAATCCCACTGCGCTCCCATACATGATTAAGGTAACGTTGGTTTGGAAAATCAGCATTCAGATGTTCTTATGAAAAAGAAACTAACCAAGACAATAGATTGCTTAAAAGCAGACATAGAGTGGGCAGTAATAGAATTTGAAAATAATTCATCAGAACATGATCAAGATAATGTTGGTTAGGAAAATCAGCATTCAGGTGTTCTTACGAAAAAGAAACTAACGAAGAGAATAGATTGCTTCAAAGCAGACATAGAGTGGGCAGTTATAGAATTTGAAAATAATTCATCAGAACATGATCAAGATAATAATGGTTAGAAAAATCAGCATTCAGGTGTTCTTACGAAAAAGAAACTAACCAAGACAATAGATTGCTTCAAAGCAGACATAGAGTGGGCAGTAATAGAATTTGAAAATAATTCATCAGAACATGATCAAGATAATGTTGGTTTGGAAAATCAGCATTCAGGTGTTCTTACAAAAAAAGCTACTAACCAAGACAATAGATTGCTTCAAAGCAGACATAGAGTGGGCAGTAATAAAATTTGAAAAATAATTCATCAGAACATGATCAAGATAATGTTGGTTTGGAAAATCAGCATAGCTGGACCCACCGTGGTTCAACTTGAGGTTTTCTTTAGCTCTGACTATCTGTGAGTCATGAGCCCTTTTCTTTGTTTCATCATGGTGTGTTAATTTGATTAGAGTGTATCTCCATGTTGATACATTGCATTAGTTAGATGGCCTGCATGCGAGCTGAACATTTCTTGTACTTCAACAACAGCAGAATCTAGGCCAAAGATTTGGTACCAGTAAAATGCATTTAAGCCCCCCGGTGGCTTAGGCTGCTGTCCGTTCTAAGGCGGTGGTTCTGTTGTTATTGACTTTTTGTTTATTGGTACTCCCAATTTGGAAGTCTGTAATTGTTCTATGTTTTGTTGTATGTTACTTTATGTCCATTCTAGTATTGCAATCATCTTGATGGGGAAGAGAGAGCTGGTTGCTTTTCTTAACTTGTCTTCCTGGTGTCTCGTGATGGTTATGCAGCTCTTCCTCGCGGTGCCACGGGGTTGTCTGCGGTTTGTGATTGTGGTATTTCCTGATCATACTCACTTACTATTTACAGGTGTTCTTACGAAAAAGAAACTAACCAAGACAATAGATTGCTTCAAAGCAGACATAGAGTGGGCAGTAATAGAATTTGAAAATAATTCATCAGAACATGATCAAGATAATGCTGGTTAGGAAAATCAGCATTCAGGTGTTCTTACGAAAAAGCTACTAACCAAGACAATAGATTGCATCAAAGCAGACATAGAGTGGGCAGTATGGGATTTGAAAATACATTATCAGAATATGATCAAGATAATGCGGCCTTTGACAGTCAGAATTCAAATTCACAGACACAATCTGTATCAGGTGACCAACAAAACAATTCATCAAAACATGATCAAGAGCATGTGGACTTTGACAGTCAGTATTCAGTATTACCAGGGAGAAGGGGCTTAAAGGGGGGATCTGCTTATCCAATTATCCAATGACTGTCCACAATTTAAGTACTGGCATACAATATAAGTTGGCATATTCTAAAATCCCCATTTGCGTGGATCTGCAGCCAATGATTATGGTTCTGTTAGTGTCTCATCCAATCGGATTTGCCTTGAGCTTTATCTTTTGATTTTCAAAATTTTGGCATCCTTTTGGTTGATGCCCGCTGATGTGCACATCCATAACAGTTCCATTTCTTAAGCACTCAAAGAAAATATGAAATTTAACATTTCTATAATATACTAGAAGCTGGTGTTTCATTGTAAATATACAACATGAATATATTGATTGTACATTATTAGGGAATTTTCAATGGAAAATTTAAAGTTAAAGATGAATGTTAAAAAAAATATAAAGCCCATTACTCCATGACAATGCTTTTTGACACCTTTGAAATGTCATGTATTTGAAAATATTACGGAAAGTAGAGCATTTGCTCTTTTTGAGCAAATGCTCCATTTTTCTTAATACAAAACTTAATTTAATTTTTCTTGGATTTTTTTTCAATGTTGTCGAAAAATAGAAAATGATGTCATGATCTGAAAATAGCCTGTGGAGTAAAAGGTTAAAGTGGAATTACGATGTGGATCTCCTCCACATTAAACACTGTCAAGATGAGTGAAGGTATGTGAAAGTGTTTTCAGACCTAGGAGACAATGACAAAGTTTGGTTTTGGGATGGTTCTTTACATCCCAATCAACATCTATGGCCATGTTGGGACGGTCAGTTTACCTAACCACACTTTCTTCCTAATCAAGCTTGACTAAGTGGTTAACCAGTACTTCATGTACATGCTTTTGTTTGTAACCAACAACAACCCTCCTTGAGTCAGCGGAATGGAGGTGAACAAAGCATCAAATATTGTTTGGATAATAAAGTATAGCAAGAAGTGAGCAAAGCTCACATACCACCGGCAGTAGCCACACTTTCAGAGAAAAGACAAAATTGTTAAAGATTTCATAATCCTAAATCAAGTAGTTTCTGATATGTCCATATGTGTTATATAAGAGTGTAGTGTTGTGCTAATAACAATATAAACAATTTAAATGAAGGAGTATGTGAAGTCAATTGTGAAAAAAATGATAATATTGGTGATGGGATTAATGTTGATTTGTGTGATGATAAAGTATATCAGGATGCGAATAGATATTTCAATATACAGATATATCAAGTGATGAAAATTCTGATGAATTGGATGGTTATGCTGAAATTTCTGATGATGATATTGGCGATGACCACCAAATAAGTGATAGTGATTGATATGATGTGGTCTACATCAGCAGCGACGAAGAATGTACCACAATGGCTATTCCAGATGAAATTGTAATAGAAGAAACATTTGTAATGGTGTTAACAAGAAGGACAAGAGTAATTAATGGTGGTGTTACTGCAGCAGAGTTAACGCCTCCAGACAAAGACAACTCATATTGTCAACAGAGCTATAGCCCCATCATTTACCAGTAAGAGGCATGCAAGACAGAGAAACTTTCTATCATGGTAGATGAGTGTAACAACCAAGGTGGAGAAAAGACTATGGTGATCCTGATCAGAGTGGCAGACAGAACCATAAAGGGCATCGCTACAAGATTCTTAGCAATGCCAATCTGCAACATCGGGACGGGGCAGAATTTATTCAATTACATGAATGAAGTCTTCAAATAAGTTCTTTCTCTCTGTTTCAGTTTGGCTACTTTGCAAACAATTACGACCTGAATCAGGCGTACCGGGCGTAGTGTAGCGCAGTCGGTAACGTGTCAGGCTACATATACAAGTCTGACGGCTGATCCAGGGGTCGCGAGTTTGATCCCAGCCCGGTCCCATACTTTCGTGGAGAATGATCATGAAATAATTCTACGGTCATTCTCCTCCCTTCCGCTGAATCGTTCAAGAAAGGTTGTTGTCAGTTACAAGCGAAAGTATGTGCACAAAGTACTGGTTAACTGCTTGTTCAAGCTTGCCCAGGAAAAAATGTGGTTAGGTGAACTGACCGTCCCGCCATGACCACAGCTGTTGACTTGGGACGTGAAGCAAACAAACGAACAAACAAAAAAGAATCAGGTGTCAAAATGTTGAACCTGATCTGAATCCAATTGTTTGAAACTGGTGGTATTTCTGAAAGATTTTTAAAGTTGAAAAATTCTTAAGTACAACACTTATCGCATAGGCGTCCAGCAGAAAGCCTAGTTACGTTTCCGACTATAAATAAAATTTGTATTCTGTTTTCAGCGTATTTGAGAATATGGTTTGTGCAGGCTGGCCAGTGACTTTCACCGCTCGCACACTGAAAGTAGGGCTATGTCAAAGATTGGGAGTTATAAGTAAAAATGCCACATCTTGCGAATGTATGCTTAAAGAACCGCACTTAGCAATGGCGACAATGTAACGCTTAATGTGTCGGCTAATGTGTGCAGTCTCACAAGAACCTTCATTGTTTGAATATGCAACATACTTTAATAATACATGGGCTTTTCATTGTTGTTATTTTTTTATTTTCAGAGACCGTGAAATTCCCTAGAAGAATGTACTTGGCTACAGGAGCGACAACGCAAGCGTATAGGTCGGGAAAACAACTCTGTTCTGTCCCGTATCAGAGGGGTCCAGCCGAATGTGTATGACCTCTGTTGTATCTGTCACCTAGCCAACACATGTGTGCAGTATGGTCTGAAGAAGCTATCACTACCTATAGAAGAGCTGCTGATCGATGTTTACTATAATTTCTTTCATAGGTTAAATTGTTTGAACTTGCATTTTCGCAAAAAGCCAAAACTTGTTAAAAAAAACCAAGGAAACGTCACGTTTAGGGAATTTGCTTCCCTTGACAACGGATCCAATATTGCGTCTAAGATTAAACAACCCAAGCAAAGTGAAAGTAAACAGTGTCAATTATCCCATATTTTGCTTTGTCAAGTCATCCTTTGGATGAAATTATATTAGTCTAATACAATATTGAAACACAAGAAACATCGATAATCATATCATAGTGAAAATACCGGCAATTGGAAGACTGCACTTTACCGGTCACAAATTCAGCTCACTCAACAGAATACAAATCTAAGTATTCTTATATTGCAAGCATATACGCTTTTGACATACAGACTAACAATGATACCCTGATGTCCTTTGAAGCAATTATTGACGATGCACGATGGACCACGGACATCCAACGATCACAATAGCTCACCTTGAACCAATGGCTCAGGTGAGCTAAAATGACTTTGAAAAGACAACAGTATATTCTTATGATTTAGACTTTGACTCAGATTGATAGTAATGACTCCTGTGAAAGTAAGAAATTCCTGGCATCACAGAGCTCATTTCAAAAGTGTCCAGTAGGATGACTGACAAAGCTCTTTGTGATAGTAGCACCAGACCCCTTATGACATCACCACCAATTCAGTTGGATGAAAATAGCAACAGTGATTCTGTTTCATAATTATATGAGATGTGCAGTGACCGTGTAAGAATTTGTCAGTGCACTGTTGTCTGTTTTGTTGCTTTATTTCCCAAGTCAACAGCTATGGTCATGGGGGACGGTCAGTTAACCTAACCACACTTTTTCCTGGGCAAGCCGTTAACAATCTCCAAGAAAGTATGGGACCGGGCTGGAATCCAACACGCTACCCCTGGATCTGCAGTCAGACACACATCTGAGCCAGATACCTTACCAACTGTGCTACAGGGCTTGGTCAGTGCCCTGTTGTAGTTCATTGAGTGAACATCTATATTTTAGGGTTTCACTTGTTACAACTCAACTGTGACCACAGGTTTTTGTTTGTTTGTTTGTTTTGTTGCTTTAGTTTACGTCCCAAGTCAACAGCTATGGTCATTGCGGGACGGTCAGTTCACCTAACCGCACTTTTTCCTGGGCAAGCTTGAACAAGCAGTTTACCAGTACTTTGTGCACATACTTTCGCTTGTAACTGCCAACAACCCTTCTTGAATGATTCAGCAGAAGGGAGGAGAATGACCGTAGAAATTATTTCATGGTCAATCTCCACGAAAGTATGGGACCGGGCCGGGATCGAACTTGCGACCCCTGGATCTGCAGTCAGACTCGCATCTGTTGCCAGACACGTTACCGACTGCCCTACGCGGCCTGGTAACCACAGGTTTAGATAAATAAAAAAAATTCAGCGTAAAATTGTAAATACTGCCGTTGGAACACGACCATGGACAAACAGATTCACGAGCGCGAGCACAACAATTGTCAGCAGCTCATCACAAAGTCACGTTGCTGATCCTGATTGGATTCATATATTAGGAAAGCAACGCCTACCTTGTGTAAAGGGAAAGGTCACTGTATACGTAACGTGTCAGTGCTCCGAAAATAGATGCTTTTGGTGTGTCATAGATAACAAATATCAGGCTCCGCATTGTGTAGCTTGATGCACAGTTTTATTCCGCAGCATATAAACGTATCATGTATCCAACAAATTCTCTCCTGGGTCTGTGTAGAAAGATTGTGCTTGCAGTAATATCACACATTTCTTACGGGATAATAAAGCTGACCGTATTAAACAAAAACACTTTTAAAGTTTGTTGTTGTCTTTTAATAGTAACCAAATAAGGAACAACACTTCATGTGAATTGTCTGCTGCATCATGTATCCATTTAAATTGCTTCTTTCCTGGATATGTGTAGAAAGATCCTTCATCGCTTACCGCTTACAGTTATCACACGTGATAATAAAGCTGACCGCAAAAAACAGACAACATTTTTGTCTTAGAAATCAAATAAGGAACGATAGTTCGTGTGAATTGCATGTATATGTCTGATGATAGAAGATTCATATGCAATATCAAGGTATATTTTCTCCCTGAAATTCTAAAAGTATACATTGTAATTTGTCATGATGGGTGTCTTTAGAGGTATAAGATAAAAGCAGTATTAATTTCAAAACCGATAAAACTTTTTTTGACTGTTGCAGAAACCAGTCACTCTTTGCATCATCATGCTAGATAAGTTTCATATTTTTGTCATTTTTGTCATGTACAAAGTATCAAGACTATTTTAAGAACGTAACCAGTCAGACCGTGTTCGAAATAGTTGCATGCCCGCAAATTTTTGCGTTTCTTTCGCGACAAACTGATCTGTTACAATTGTATGCAAGGGTAATGAGCTGCAGCAGGGCAAAGTTAAATCTATTTGCGGACAAGAGATTATGTAACCGAGACAGTTCGAAATGTCTGTCTAAAGGTCACAGTGTTCAGGAATAGATCTATAAGAATGATGCAGGTTTCGTGTCACCACAAAACCCAAAAATAGAACACTGAAAAATTTTACAAACAGGTAGGCGTTGCTCTCCTATATTTGACAATCCAATCAGCATCAACGTTGTGACTTTGATGAGCGATCGATTGTAAACACCGGTCCATCCCGAAGTACATGCTCATTGTCCATCCACGCTCAAAAGAACCGTCTCATTGAGACGATTTTTTGAGAACCCATAACACAGTCTTGTTTTGGTTGAGAAATAAGAAAAAAAAATTTCTGTTACACACTCTTAACTAAAGTCCTGGTGACAAATATTTTATATTTATCATAAAAGAGATTCCTCTAAGATATGCATGAGCTTCTTTGGAACATTAAATCTCTTTCGCATAGCTATTTACGTAGCTACAAACATTGCATTTTTTGTTTTGGCAAAATAATCGTTTTAAAGGTTTCTGCGAAATAAAATTTCTTACACATTATATTCTGTTCGCAAAGTGGGCGAATTGGTGTCCTAAAACTTGTCTTTAAGACATTGCCCATTTATGATAATGCTTTACGGCTTTCTTTTTCAATAGCCTCATGGCAGAAAAAGAAGTTCAGATATCAAAAGCTGTCATGCTTTGGACCGCTCCTTCTGGTAAAAAGACTGTTGAACCTCTACATCTTAAAACTCCCCAATGGTCAAACCAAGAACCTCGAACTCAACAGTACGATATGAGCCTGCATCCTTGTTTGATAGCAGATTTATCTTCATTGTATTTATAAGAGTTAATTTAAACAAAACTTGAATTTGCAGGAACAGTCAGACCCATACCCCTATTCTTGGGCAGGCTTAGATCTTCTAAGTGGTTAACCAGCACACAAGCGTCCAGCCGGTCTAAATCTCTGTTATTTGCATTAATAAGTGAACTGATTAAGGTAATATATCATATATGCGGGTTTTGTGGATAAAAACATTATCTATATTTCATCCAACATTCTTTGTCCAGCTTATTGTATTTCCAATCAAATTGACATATGTTAATAACTAAGGTAAAAAAAAACATTGAAAGTGGTAGGTTTCCAGTACGCAAACCAAGCAATTACAATGCACATGCAAACACGCATATAGATTTCTACCTTAAGGACCCAAGCTGTCTTTATGATCAGACTGAGCAGATAACCTAGCTGATATGAGTCTAAAGTTATAGGTGTGTCCATTAACTTTACGGACATACCTCTTATGTACAGGAAAAGTGTAGTTAGGTTCACAGGCCTTGTGTCAAAACTATTTAATTTTCAAGCTTTCAGAGTTTATATTTTTTAATTAGTTTTTACATTTTATAGACCATAAAGTATTTGTTTACATTTTCTAAACCATTCTATGTCAATGATGCAAATGTGTCAGTAACATTTGTTCTTCGTTTTTATTTGAAATTGAAAAATTAAATGCCTGGCATAGAGAAATTGGTTTTTTGAGCAGCTTGGCAGTAAAAGTGTTAAGTATATGTAATATTCAACAAGCATTTGCAATGGATGACAGAAATGACTCGAAGCAACCATTTTTGGTTTGTTTGCCGTTTATGAGTATCAGATGAGAGTGTTTTGTAGTTTTGTGCCGGTACTTAGATGCTTATGTCTAAAACCCTTTGTCTTGTGTTAAGTCTTGTGTTAAGTCATGAAAATTTCTTAAACATGAATATTGTTACATTGTGGCAATTGATGCTCAACCTCTAAAACTTGAAGAATTGGACACTGTGTTAAACAGCTTCAGTGTGTGGCAGCAACAATGTCAAAGCCTTGAAGAGATTCATGTAAAATTTGAAATTGGAGGTATCAAAACTCAAAGATATATAAGGCACTGGTCCATGGTCCATGTACACATACACATCACAGTTTAGCGATTTGAAAAGCAGATGGACATCGTAAGTACATCACAGGTAGAAGTGTGCCATGCAAAAAAACTGGTACTTCCGAAGAATGACAATGACAAACTCTCTGCTTCATTGCCTTTCATCATTGGCCACGTCTCCTCCATCTATAATATTTTGGAGTTGTATACGGTCATTGGGTATAACATTCTGGTTCTGGCGTGCAGTTGGATCTAGTTTAGGCATTGCATATTCCACTTTTGCCCAGAACCATGGGTCTCCATACTTGACATATGTTCGGGTCTTTAGAAGGGGAAGATCAGGAATCAACACAATCAAGTACCACACCTTAAGTGAAAAAGAGTCAGGCACAGGTACCCCACCACTCATAGAATTTGTGGACATATTGCGGGTATTAAACACTAATGTTAGTGCTCAAAGTTATTGCTTTGACAAGCACATAGATGACACATGGTTCATACAGGCAAGGCTATGTAAAATTCAAGGACCTTTCAAGGCTACAAGTTTATGAAACATACTGAATTCTATTTCATCATATCACTTCCGCTATTAAATGAGATCGTGTGACGTGGTTGTCAAATCAGTGTGCTGGCATCTGTCAAGCAGGACAGATGATAGGGGAACGGTTTATTCATGTTCGACAAATTAGTTTTATTGTGAATAAAACTGTGTTTTGAGTTAAATTCTTCTGCAAACATCATTTCTTTTTTATTTTATTATGTTTCTGCTAATGCGACTTTGTTTTACGACATAGCCGATTTCGTTGTTGTGTCAGTTTCTGGTAGGTAGTTTCACGTGCCTGAATAACAACAATGGCTGAAAAGTATCCAAACAGCCATGCAGAAACATTTAGACCAAAAAATTAGAACTATGGCAGAGAGACTATCAGAAATAGAAAATAAAATATAGCAATAAGTGAGCAAAGCTCACATACCCCAGGCGGTAGCCATCAGAGGTTGTAACACTTTCAGGGAAATAACAAAATTGTCAAAGATTTCATAATCCTAAATCAAGTAGTTTCTGAGAAATTTTTGACGAAAAACGTCCATATGTGTGTGGAGTGACCGAAGGAAAAATTGAAAAAGAAGCCATAATGAAATTAAGCATCTTTATTTTCATTTACACAATACATTTAGCCTACCTAAAGGTGTACACAAAATTTGAAAACACTGGCTCCAATAGGAACAGAGAAATCTTCGACAGAAACTTTCATTGGAGAGAAAGAAAAATGAATAAAGGGACTGATAAGCAATATGTGGCTGTTTTTTTGTTACTCAATACAACTAATCACTATCAAGCTTTTTACCAAATTTCAGAATCCTAACTCAAGTAGTTGCTGAGAAATCTTTGACAGAAAAATGTCCATATGTATTATATAAGAGTGAAAGAAGGAAAAAATGAAAAATTGAAAAAAAAGGCAAAATGAGGACTAGCATCTTAATTTCCATTTACACAGTACACTTTGCCTATCTGAAGGTGTACACAAAATTTTAAAACATTGGCTCCAATAGGAGCTGAGAAATCTGTGACAGTAATTTCCATTGGAGAGAAAGAAAAATGAACAAATAAAGGAACTGATAAGCAATATGTGGCTGTTTTTTTTTGTTACACAATACAACTCATCACTATCAAGCTTTGTACCAAATTTTTGAATCATAACCCAAGTCGTTGCTGAGAAATCTTTGATGGAAAAAAAAGTTTACAAACAAACAAACAAACAAACACACAAACACACAATTACAGAAAAGGCAAAAACTATATACCCCCTATATACTTTGTACCGGGGGTATAAAAAGAGGAATATGAGTATGAATGAAAAACAAGTTTACAAACAAACAAACAAACAAACAAACACACAATTACAGAAAAGGCAAAAACTATATACCCCCTATATACTTCGTACCGGGGTATAAAAAGAGGAATATGAGTATGAAAATGAATATTTTTATGAGGATGAGGAGCCTCTGGAAGGGTTTGATTATGAGGATCATGAGGCTGTGAGCTTAACTCAAGCTCCGCATCTATGGCAAAGCATTTCCTGTGATAGTGACATTGATGAGACTTTGGCGCATAATATCACAGAGTTGTTTCGTAATGGTATAATTGATGATGATCGATACAATGATTTGATAAAAGACGAGACAAATGGTAGGCCAGCAAATTGTGAAGGGCTGGTAACAGTTAAGACAATTCAGCTGGTATGGGATGCAGTGACCCCATCAGGGCGCACAAATGATTTGAAACTATAACTAGAGGACCTTACGGTCCTGAGGTGCTCAACTGATCTCCTTAAAAATGTTAAAATAGGTCAAGATAACTACGGCTTATATTGAAACATATTTTGTTTTATGGGGGTTGCGGCCATTTTGGTCAAGTGACCTAAAACAATCTAATGAATACTCCATCAAACAGCCCAGTGATTTCTGAGGTAAAGATGTTTAGATAGGTATTGTGGCAGTCTAAGTGAGTGGCCTTGGTTTGGTTGGTTGGTTTTGTTGCTTTACGTCCCAAGTCAACAGCTATGGTCATTGCAGGACGGTCAGGTCACCTAACCACACTTTTTCCTGGGCAGGCTTGAACAAGCGGTTAACCAGTAATTCGTGCACATACTTTCCCTTGTAACTGACAACAACCCTTCTTGAATGAATCAGCGGAAGGGAGGAGAATGACCGTAGAAATCATTTCATGATCAATCTCCACGAAAGTATGGGACCGGACTGAGTGGCCTTGGATAAAAGGTCACAGGTCAGCTTGACATTTGGTACTTATATAAAACAGTTAAACATTTCTTGCAAGTTATATGATTTTGGCTTAAACAATTATAGAACTAGGGGACCTGATGGTCCTGAAGCACTCATCTGATCTCCTTAAAAATGTTAAAAATAAGTCAAGATCAACTACGGCTTATAATGAAACAAATTTTGTTTTCATGGGGGATGCGGCCATTTTGGTCACTTGACCTAAAACAATCTAATGAATACTCCATCAAACAGCCCAGTGATTTCTGAGGAAAAGAAGTTTATTTAGATGTGGCAGGCCAAATGAGTGGCCTTGGATAAAAGGTCACAGGTCAGCTTGAAATTTGGTTCTTATATAAAACCATTGTCTCATTAGGTTAAACAATTCTTGCAAGTATTATGATTTCGGCCTAAACAGTTATAGAAAAATGAACATTTCAAGATTTTTCCCATATAAATTTGACCTTGCCATAAAGTAGGTCAAGGTCAACCTAGATTCATCATTTGTGCAAATCTGGTAGGGCCTTCATCCCCCACGTTAAAGACCAAGTCCCAAGACCATTGGCCTTTTGGTTCCGGAGAAGAAGATATTTAAAGGGGTTTTACCATATATGGGCGTGGTGGCCATCTTGATTATGTGACCAGTACAATTGGTATAAATTTTGGCTAACCTATCAGAAGGAGTCTTCATATGAAATTTGAGTTCAATTTGCCTAGTGGTTTCTGAGGAAACTAAGTTTTAATGTGTTGATGGGACTCCAATATGAGCAACCTTGGCTAAACCTTGACCTTTGAAACGTATTTATAGCCATTTTCTCATTAGGTTTAACATACCTAATGAGAATAATGACTTTGGCTTCAACAGTATTCAAAAAATCAACTTTTCAACAAAAAAAAAAATCCCATTTAAATGCATTAGGAAGCAAATTTGACCTTGAGGCTAAGTAGGTCAAGTTCAACTTAGGATCATCATTTGAACAAACTTGGTAGGCCCAACATTCCCAATGCTACAAACCAAGTCCCAAGGTCACCGGCCTGCTGGTTCTGGAGAAGATTTTTAAAGGGTTTTACCATATATGGGCAGGGCGGTCATCTTGGTCATGTGACCAAGTTACTTTGTATAAATTTTGGCTAGCTTAGCATAAGGAGTCTTCAAATGAAATTTGAGATCAATAGGGCAAATGGTTTGTGAGGGTCTATGGTTTGTCAAGGTAGGCCCGACATACCCAAAGCTACATACTTAGTCCCGAGGACATTGGCCTTCTGGTTCTGGAGACGAAGATTTTTAAAGGGTTTTTACCATATATGGACGTGGCGGCCCATCTTGGTCATGTGACAAGGACCATTTGAACAAACTTTTGTTCCTGCATCCTAAGGAGTGTCCATATGGAATTTGAGTTTAATTGACCCAGTGGTTTCAGAGGAGAAGATGTTTGAAAATGTTGACAGACGGACAGACTGAGTGACTGGTATACTATTAGCTCACCCATGAGCCTTCGGCTCAGATGAGCTAAAAACTAGAGACTTCAGTTGTTAAGGCTGCTACTGTCTTTTCAAAGATAGTGAACACTATGGCATCTATTGAGAATGAGCATGTGAAATTTGGTGAGATCGTAGACAATTGTAACATGTCTTTAGCTCTGCAAGGCCACTCAAATAAACAGATTTGTATGATTAGAAGAGACTTATTCAAACCAGAAATAAAAGAAGAATATTCCCATTTGTGTTCCCATTCCCTGCCTTACTCTTCATGGCTTTTTGTGGATGACATCTCCAAGAAAACAAAGGAAATCGAAGATAGCAACAGGTTGGGTTACAAGAAACATCGAGTTGGCAGGTGTGGTGGACCGAGAGGTTGGTTTGGTTACGGAAGCCGGGTCGGTTCCCTGGTAGAGGAAGAGGAGCTCCTCCAAGAGAGAAGCCTTACTACCAGTCTTCATATCATTATTCTTCCTACTCTGGTAATGCCCCTAAAATCCTCAGAGGAGGGGGGGGGGGGGGGAAACAGCAAAACAACCAAAGCATAAATTACCAATCGGGCCACCCCCACAACAACCTCCTTCCTTCACCTTTCCCATCTTATGGGCTTAATTGGATGCCATGGTCATTGCCGTATGAGCCGCGACATGAGATTTCCAACAATGTGGTATGTGCGACCAGCGAAGTCTCAGATCAGCCTGCGCATACACGCAGTCTGATCAGAGCCTTTGCTTGTCGCTTGGAAATTCTATAAATATTAAGCTACTGACCGAACATCATTTGGAGTTTCTAAGCTTAACAGGAGGCTGCACAGGCTTGTCAGAGTCTACTCTTGTCAAAATGCCACATTGTTGGAAATCACATATCACGGCTCAATTATGGCTCCTATGGATTTCCTACTCCCTGTACTAGTGTAGAAATCTCAGACCTGTGAGGCATAATTTGAACAAATTTGGTAGAGGTCCACATACCAAATATTAAGGCTCAAAGCTTAACACTTAAGGAACATTATGGATCAAACAGCATCTGGGTAGGGATGGTCCCATCTGGCAGACTTTGTGAGTGATCAAAAAGGGTGTTTTACTTTAGATTACAAAGGTGTGAATCAAATGGAATAGTTGAGTCATTTTAATGACTTTTCAGGAATCCAGAACTCTTATTAACATGGATGCAGCCAACTCACAAATCACCATGCCATTTAGCATCACGCCTCCCAGACTTTCCTGATAACAGAACTGAAACATCAAATTCAGTATTGTGCCTCCCTCAAACGAATACACTTTACTATTAATAGAACTGTCAAATCATTTCAAGATGAACTACTTCCGGTAAATGCCGAACCAAACATCACAATCCAACTTCCAATGCAGATGGCACAAACAAGTTTGGTTACAAGTTTCAGACAAACACCATATGTTTCACCAGTTCAACAGCAAAATAGCTTCCAAGAGATAACATCAGCTGTCATGGCCTAGAGGACATCTACTCCAAATGGACCACCTTCACTAGGAACACCAACCAGCTCTCCAAAGCCAGTTCAGTTAGCAATTAGACAGGACTTTAGTTAAGAGTGTGTAACAAAAATTTATTTTTCTTATTTCTCAACCAAAACATATGTTGTGGGTACTCAAAAGAACCGTCTCAATGAGACGTTTTTTTGAGCACCCAAAACATATGTTAAAATTGATGGGTAAGAAAATATTATATAATTTTACGCTGATTTTTTTTGTTTATCTAAACCTGTGGTTAGATCTTCTCCTAGGATAAAATCCAGAACTTCACCTAAGACTTCCTCTCGGACAGAACTCCTTGTGCAAATCAAAGCTCCCAACAGTTTGCAGTCGGATTCTCTCCCAGAAATATGTCGAGCAGACTCTCACCTCTGCTAAATGCCACAAAAAGATAATTAAAGCTCCCAACAGTTTGCAGTCAGATTCTCTCCCAGAAATATGTCAAAGACACCACCCAGACTCTCACCTCTGCTAAATGCCACAAAAAGATAATTAAAGCTCCCAACAGTTTGCAGTCAGATACTCTCCCAGAAATATGTCAAAGACACCACCCAGACTCTCACCTCTGCCAAATGCCACAAAAAGATGTTTGGATGTTAGCAAAGAGACTGATAAGAGCCCTGGAGTAACAGTGATGTAAGAGGTTTAAAAGGATGAACTTTAATGGATCTAAAAATAAATAGAGACACCCAAGTAGATAGAAAATGAGAGTTCTAACACACTTAATCCCTATTGTTTGTCCCCAAAATGGACAGCAATAACAATAGGGATTAAACAAATAGATAACAATAAGATTTGAGAGAGACTTGAAAATACAGATGAGGTGGGGGGGGGGGGGGGGGGGGGTACTTTTAAAAATGGGATCTGCGGAAGGCGCTAAAACACAGGTGAGGTGCGAAAATACAGGTAAATATACTGGTCATAAAATTAAAAAAATTTCTACCCATTATTGTTGTAATAAATGTAAGACATTTCTACCCGTCATTATTGTAGTTAATCAAACAGAACATAGCTGTTAAAGGAGTCTGGATGAGATCAAGCGTTTACCTCGATTAAAACTTATGTTGTGGGTACTCAAAAGAACTGTCTCAATGTAGACCCTGATCAGACCGCTACAGAACACATTACGATTATTATAGGTCTGTTAACCCTACAGGTGACTTGTAATTAAATGACAAACAGGGAAGACCCGGATGGAATGCTGCATATCATACAATGAACACTCCCGAGTTTATCGTATGAAATGCCCAATATCAAACGATGGACTATCCTGAGTCAGTGCATAAAGGGTTAACGGCCTGTGGATCGTAGAAGGGAAATCACTCTGTAGGGAAAACTTATTTTCTTCAACGTATAACTTAAGACAACGCGTTTCCTTTCATAATATAAATATACAGGGGGGGGGGGGGGAAATGTTTCTCAGGTAGAACAAAGAAATCATGCTCATTACAGCACTGATAGTCCATCACAACTGTTTCTTATTACCATTAATTCCCGGCTACAGACTGAAATATGATATGAGAGAGGCGTGTAACAGGTTGATAGAAATCTAGTTAGAATCTGAGGATCATCAGAGCGCTCAAGAGGGGAATCAATGAAAGCGGTAAAGGAATCACAGGTCTACCTACATATCCATTATTTGTTAGCACTGAGGAATGCCTCTGCTCAAGACAGACGTCTCATGATACAATATACATAATGTTTTACTCAGGGTCAAATGAATGCCATTTCAGAAGTACGTTTCTACATTTCACAACATCTTATACCAATAATGACACAGGATATTGACTACTCCATTCTTTACAGCCCAGTTCTTAGGCTGATGTATAGCGCAAGAGTTTCTCTCGCAGTTTGGAAAAGAATTCTGCAGCGACACCACTCCATTCTACCGAGAATGTTAAAAACATTTTACTTGACCAAGACGATCGTATCAGTTATGCTGGCTAATGATCAGTAAAATGAATATATAGTTTTCTCAGGTAACCTGTTAGTTTGTTTGTTTGATTTGATTCTTTACGTCCCATCAACAATCTTTCAGTTAAACAGGAATGGGTCTTCCTGGGTTTTACCAGTACTAAGATAGGATAAATGTGTCTTGCTCAAGAACCACAACGCAGTGACACCTGTGAGGCTCGAACCCGCTAGCTCGTGAAATATTCGTTAGAATAAAGCTAACTAGTTACGTGAGAGACATTTAATTACGAGCGAAGAAAAAACTAGAACTCATACAAACAGTGTCATATTTATTTGACAATTATATAGCATGAAGTGCTATACAGATGTGATTTTTTTTTAACAAAAACCTTTTAAACCCATTTTAACTTTGGCATCATAATATCTCTGTGCCACTGTCTTTGGAATATTTGGGTTACACTCTAAGCTATAGTAGTAACGCTTTATATTTCATGTGAATCATCTGCTGGTTCAGCAAACCTTTTCGACCTTTCGTATAATCCAAAGTTCAAACCACTAATATCTGTTGTATATAACTAGTTACGCGTGTCTTTACAGAATAAATGCGTTTGATGTTTCATGGCTTAATATGATATCTG
Source organism: Loripinus fragilis (assembly GCA_964019695.1). Classification (NCBI taxonomy): domain Eukaryota; kingdom Metazoa; phylum Mollusca; class Bivalvia; order Lucinida; family Lucinidae; genus Loripinus; species Loripinus fragilis. Next base: position 130,679,022 of record OZ026514.1, read on the forward strand.
GGTACGCGCTCTGACATCAGAGTAGGTTTAAGTGATTCCAGAGTGACTTGACCGTACCCAGATATCATATTAAGCCATGAAACATTGGTGGAATCTTACTCATTTCCCTCAGTGGTGACGTCAGTAAGCCCTGGTGCTGTATTATGAAGGGCTCTGACGTCAGAGCAGGTTTAAGTGATGCCGGAGTGTTTTGACTGTACTCATATATCATATTTAGCCATGAAACATAGGTGGAATTTAACTCTTGTCTCTCAGTGGTGACGTCAGTAAGCACTGATGCTGTAGGACGAAGGGCTCTGAGATCAGAGAAGGTTTAAGTGATGCCAGAGTGACTGGACCGTACCCAGATATCATATTAAGACCTGAAACATCGGTTCTGACATTACACATTATCGTTGAAAAGATCTATGTTGGGATTGTAAATCCTCATTTTTCGCAAATTTGCAACAGTGTTAAGGCCATTGATTGACGTCAGAATTCAGTTTTTGTTCAATATTTTGAGAACAAATACACTTATTGAAAGCAAATTTTGTACTGTATCTTTGTCCTCTGATAGCGCTATGGCAGGGCTATTGTCAGATCCTCATGATGATGACAATTCTAGTTATATTAAACCACAGGAGCTTGAAGTTCGATCCTTAAATCACCCCTATAACCTCAAAACCAAAAGCTAACAATGTCATTACGTAGTAATGACCAGGAGTGAAACTAAATTTCAGGCACCTTTGAATCGCCGTTACCAGGAGGTTTTGGCGAAAACTGAACACCTAACCATAAAAACTATGTCAACAGGTCATGCGAGGCATGGATAACTTTTTCTGTTATATCACTGAGTCAAAAGAATCAGCGTTTGAAAATAAGGAAAAAATAACGGTAGCCATTCCGGCTCCAGTATCCGGTTTGACGCAGTGAATCCGAGCCTTTGTCACACTTGGAGAAAAAACATTTCAAAACTTACTAACTCTTCAACCAAAAAATGAAACGATCAGTTAAATATGTTCAGAATTTTAAATAAATCAAACCCTTACATTAACTTATCTCGAAAAGTTCTGTTTTTCATAAACTTTGCGGAAATTAAAAACTGAAACCGTTGTTTTTCAAAGATCGTGTGATGTTGACGTCGCGCACGATTTGGCGTACAAAGCGTAACGCCAAGTTATAGCGTCTTGGGGCTTATTTCGTAGACGAAAACTTCATTGTCTCATTGTTTATGCCCTAACAAATAGGTTTCCCGGTACTATATCGACTTAAAGTATATTTTAGACATTGTCCTGTTTTGTCTTAACGTCGCCATCTTGATCATAAGGTAGAAGAAAAGTTATCGAACACGTTGACGTTGCCGTCGCAACATTCACTGCCGATTGACAGGAAACTGGAGCCGGAATGGCTACCGAGAGCTTAGTTTCACTCCTGGTCATTACTACCTAATGACACCGTGAGCTTTTGGTTTTGAGGCTATATAGATGATATAAGGACCGAACTTCAAGCTCCTGTGATTAAACTCATCATGAAAACTGTTACCTGTGAAACAATGATCTCAGAAACTTATTCCTTCTAAATTGCGAGAATTCGCAGAAGAAAAATTGAAAGTAAATTTTAGTGCCATTTTTCATCATTTTGACATAGCTGTTATGTTATAAGCAAAAAGATAAAGCATAAAAACCGCTTTGTTGTTTTTCCTTTCACTATCATTTCTCTTTTTCTGTCTAAAAACCATTTCGGCTGTGTCTTCGATTCGTCACAGTGAGTGTAGCCTAGATTAACCCTTAGCCAGGCTGTAGAGGGGACACTGTTGCCTGGATAAGAGTGTGCCTCTTTGCTTGGCTGTAGTGGTGGGGCATTGTAGCCTGGGTTAGAATCTCCCAATTAGCTCAGCTGTTGGGTGGGCACAGAATATGTAGTACTGTAGCCTGGGTTAAAGTGTCCCCAATTAGCTATGCTGTTGCAACGATCCCTGGCCACAGTGTCCCACCAAAAAGCTGAGCTAATGTGGACACTCTAATCAAGGCTACATTGTCCCAAACAACATTTAAGCTAACTGGGGCAACAAACCTAGGCTACAGTTCCTCCTGTCCTGTGCTACAGCCAAGCTAAGGGTTATGCTCCAATCCAGGCAAGAGTCTCAAATAAGATATGTTAAAATTATTGATGATAATACATTATTCTTCTTGAAATATTTCAGGCTGGCAGTAGTAAGGAAGCATCCAACATGTCCAAACAATGCAAAGCCAGCTATAATTTACGAATTGGATGGCTACATTATAGGGCAAATAAATTTGAATCAAGACGAGGATATAAACAAGTTCTTCCAAATACGAGAAATAAAACTAGAATCACTGACTGTTGATATTGATTCTGTAATCGACATTGCACATGATATTTTTTTTCCTTAATGCAATTCTCCACTAGAGAAATATACAGATATGTTGGACCCTGCTGTAACTGATGCTGCTGCACAGGTTAAGATAAACAAAAATTTTCAGCGTAAAATTGTTAACTCTTAACTAAAGTCCTGCTGCTGGAAGGCATATTCTTGAATTCAGAGACAGGTTCAACAACCCCTGTTATTTGCATGAATATATGAAAAGCTATGGATTGTTCAGAAGTAGAACAACATTTTTTCTGCAAACGCAAGCCTCGCGATGTCATCAAGCGTTCTCAAAACCTGCCTGGTAAACTTGATATCAAAAGATGCTCACCTAGTATTCTCTATACGTTGGACCCTGCTGTAACTGATGCTGTTAGAAGGCATATTCCTGAATTCAGAGACAGGTTCAACAACCCCTGTTATTTGCATGAATATATGAAAAGCTATGAAAAGAGATTCTCTAGACACTGAGGAGAATGAAGATAAGGAATTGCAAAAGAAGAAAAAAGATTCAACAGACACTGAGGCAAATGAAGATAGGGAAGTGCAAACTAAGAAAAAAGGTTCTATAGACACTGTGGTGAATGAAGATAGGGAATTGCAATCATTGGGAGTAGATATGCAGTTGATAAGTCAGCCTCAAAATCCTGAATTCAGGAATAATCATGAAAACTTAATGCAGTACTGTTTATTGTGTCCTACAGACTCTAATACAGAGGGTCCCACACCACTGAAGCTATGTGCCATAGGTGTAGAGAACCCTGCTGCCTCTACAGCTGTGAAGAACCCTGATCCTCAAACACCTGGAAAACCAGCATCAACTGCTATGGAGGACTTCTTTGGAGAGGTCTACATTGTCACAGAAACTCCTGGGACAGCGCTAGCAGATCACATAAACAATGAGATTCTAGAGTATCGTCTCCTCTCAAATATCCCTGTGACCGAAAACCCTCTGCTAAGGTGGGCGCCCGGATAGCTCAGTCGGTAGCGTGATTAGCTCTGACTAGCTGGATACCTCTGCCACGCAGGTTCGAATCTCGCTAGCATCGCTGGCAAAAATGTCGATTTTTGAAAAATTATCAAATTGTTCCTGCAGTGGTATGTAGCTCAATGGTTTGACTGTCACCTTCCGGGTTGCGGTGGTTTCACAGTGTATTTCCCGGCCGATCGCCGAGAACTGCGCTGGCTTTCTCCCACCACTAGACAGTCGGCGTCTGAGAAGCAGAATTGCTTAAGTCTGACGTCTATCTCCAGTAAGTAATAACCTTGTATGTGACAAAATAAATACTACACTGTTCAAGTTGATTCGTTATTGTTTTTAAATTTTTGTTATTGTTAAGTCTGATTAGACCTGGACGGACAAATATTTCAGATTTGACAGTGTGCAGAAAGTGGTGCTGATATTCTCTGCAGCAATAACATGGGTATTAATGATATTTTAAATTTTCTTTGTTTCTCCATAAAGATGTTGAAAATGACTCGATATTTTATGAAGAAACATAAGCGAGAGGTGCAACCTAGGATGATTTAACTTTAAGCGGTCTTTTTTTTGGGCTACAATTAGGCCAAATAAAAAAATATGCCAGTTTCGGGTTTCCCGACCCTACCTAAAAATCGGCAGCGACCCTAAAGATTTTTGTGACTTCCTGAAAAAAAAAAATCGATTTCGGTACATTCGGCTAGTTACCGGCCGTTTTTTCGCTACTCGGCGATCAATGTCTGCAGGCACTCGGTAGAAAAATCAATACGGGTAAAAGCTTATGTTTAAAGCATCTGTTTAACGCTGGAGTCTTCGTAAGCATGGCATATTCAGGCGCTTCAGTTTTGAATATTTCAAAGGAAAAATGCATCCATGGTCCTGCCGAGAGACAGTTCAACGTCGTGACTCACAAAGTTACGTTTGAAAAATTTGAATGCAATTATTGGTGCACGATAAACAGCATGAACAGTGTTTTCCTGGCAGAAAACGCTAATGGACCATGGACGGAGCTGTCGGACAGTATGTACCAAATGCCAATGGGTGCATTAATACAGACCTTCCCAAACAATAAATATATCAAGCTGGTCTGTTCACCAGAACCTGATCCTGGACCATCGGACCAACAGGTGGAGCCGACAGGACAAACTAAAAATAATGCTTTTGATATTCTGATGTCAAACCAGGCAGCAGCAGCCAGTAAAAAGTTTCCAGCCCGAAAAACATCAAGGTAAATTCATTTTTATTACCTATCTAGTATGGAAAAGGGTGGTTCTATGAACGCTGGCCCTTGCCAGCATGAGTCATAGTTGCCATTCCCAGCTCTTTTCCTTTACTGTCTTGCCCTGGACAGTACCATATTTCTATCCTGTGTTTGTGCCATATTGTATCAACTGACATACCATGTAAACTCTGAACCAGTAGTTGTATTAACACATACAGTTCTATAGGAAACAGTAAAAACCCACGTCAGACGGCTCCTAAAGGAGTGGTCTGATCTCAGTCTTCACTGTTTCAATTCAATTCTGTTTATATTTTGGACTTCATATGGATAGGATATTAATGTTCACAAACACTTCTAAGCATTTTGTTTCTTTTATTGCCCTCAAGAAATACATTTACATAACTTATTATATTAAAGGCATAGGTAAATATAGACATATTATATATATTAAAAAAAAAAAATCCCTACCTACAGAATTTCAGACTGAAACCCTAAACACACATATTTTTTTTTTATTTGGCCTTATTATGTTTTCCTTTGTTGTTGATATACATAGTGCACAATGTGGAGGCTATAATTCACCTTTCTTAACAGCAATCTTTGCAGTTTAATGGGCAAATTGGGCATCACTCATATTTCAGAAAATATTTCCAGATGTTGTTAGCTGTTGCTATAGGCTATGTTTAGCTTCCACATCATGCACTAGTCACTAGGTAAGGTGTATCTACAACAAAGGAAAAAATTATAATTTCAAAACTATTCGACTTAGAGAGCGGACATCATTTAAAACGGTGAATTTTCATAAACAAAGGGCCATAACTGCTGAAAGCATGGTGCGATATGGACCATTATCTAACTTGGATAAGACATCGTGGTACTAAACAATGTGACCAAGTTTCATAAAATTCTGATAAAAAGTATTCGACTTAGAGAGCGGACATCATTTAAAACAGTGAATTTCATAAACAAAGGGCCATAACTACTGAAAGCATGGCGCAATATGGACCATTATCGAACCTGAAGAAGACATCATGGTAATAAACAATGTGACCAAGTTTAATAAAATTTTGATCAAAAATATTCGGCTTAGTGAGCGGACATCGTTTCAAATGGTGAATTTTCATAAACAAACATAACTACTGAAAGCATGGTGCGATGTGGACCATTATCGAAATTGAAGAAGACAATATGGACCATTATCGAACCTGAAGAAGACATCATGGTACTAAACAATGTGACCAAGTTTAATAAAATTCTTATCAAAAATATTCGACTTACAGAGCTGACATCGTTTCAAATGGTGAATTTTCATAAACAAACATAACTACTGAAAGCATGGCGCGATATGGACCATTATCGAACTTGAAGAAGACATCATGGTACTAAACAATGTGACCAAGTTTAATAAAATTCTGATCAAAAATATTTGACTTAGAGAGCGGTGAATTTTCATAAACAAACATACCTACTGAAAGCATGGTGCGATATGGACCATTATTTCCCTTAAAGCCTCCGGCTTCACATGTATACAAAGCATATCGTTCCGATCCGTTCAAAACGTCCGCTTTTTAAAAAAATCTAATACTTGTTCTATTTACGACATCACGTGACCACAAGACCTGATAACGAAATAACTGCCAACAAGTCATATTTCGTTCCGCGTTCGAGTAGAGAAGACTACCGTCCGAGAAAACCATTGTTACAAGTAAATATATTTTGCGAGCTCCACCAGGGACGAAGTCTTTGGTTACTTATTTATTTCTTTTATTAATTATATATTTAGTAAGTAGTAATTATGAGCTCAGAGAGTGACGATGTCCTCTCTTTAGATGAGGGGGCGGAGGAAGGCTCTTTCTCCGGTTTCAGCTCTCTTTCCGACTCTGATAAGGAGCCGGTGGCCAGTACTGCTCCGAAAAGAAAGATACGGTCAGCTGTGAAAAAAGCAAAAGAGAAAGGTGGTAAGTCAAAGGGCAAGAAACAACCTCCCAAAAAGAAAACTGTGACAAACAAAGAGAATGTTCAGTCTTCAAGTTCTGCTGGTGTCAGTAGTATGCATACTAGTATAGATTTAACAAAGCTGTCGGAGACAGACATTACTAAATTGAGGGAGGTTCTCGGCATTCAATCTGTTCTAGCTGAGCAATATGCTAATGACTCTGATATTGATGCTGTGTTTGGCCATTCATTAAAAAATTTACCAAATTTGCATGTGGAAGTAGACAGAAATGATATATCTGATGATGAAGTGCCACATACTGAACATAATAACATTGCTGATAATTTGACCCAGGCCTTATTCGAGCCGGAAGAAGGAGAGATTGTAGATTGGGAACTTCCCAGAATGAGAGTCCCAGAAAAAGGGAAGGCTATTTCTGATTCTTTGGCCAAATTGATTAATGTGGCATGTTACTCCCAGTGTGACACTGACTCGTTAGTGAACAAATATAAAATACCAGTGAACTGTGAACTGGCTTCTCCAACCCTTAGTAAACAATGAGATTTGGAAGGTATTGGATAAGCGTGCTCAATCTCAAGATAGGGGGTTAGTAGATATACAAAATTTGGTTGCCACAGGGATGATTCCAATTATAAAACTGGCCGAGGTATTGAGACCTCAACTTCAATGTAACGCTGAGGCTAGAACTTTGATTGCTGATGCGTTAACTTTGATGGGACAAATTCAATTTAACATGTCAGTAAAGAGACGTTATTTGATTAGACCCAACTTAAAGAAAAAATACTTTGGGTTATGTAATATTTCTACACCTGTGACAACCAAACTTTTTGGGGATGATGTATCCAAAGATATAAAGAATTGTGACTCAGTTTCTTACCTTGGTAAAGACCAGTATGGTTATAAAGGAGTAAGAGGTAGAGGCAGCAGGTTTCCTCAACGTAGAGGCTATTTTGCATATGGGGACCGTGCCAATCAGGGTGCCGGCAGTTCAAGCTATGGTGGTTATGGTCATGGTGGATATGGTCCTCAACAGCATAGATTTCAGCCATATCCACAAAGGGGGCAGTTTCGTGGTATGAGCAGACCTAGGGTGACAAATTTATACAAGACACCATTCCAAGAAAATTTCAAATATTTTTGCGAATCTTTATGGACGGGCACTGCGAAATAAGCATCTTGGAGGTCAATTGAGGTCTTGTATAAATTTGTCTGCGTTTGTTTTGGAATTAAATCGGCGCCATTTTTATTTACAAAGTTATTAAAACCAGTATATGCTAGGTTTAGAGAACAAAAAATTAGGTGTTTTTATTATATTGATGATTCATTGAATATGGACAAAGAATTGGATGTTTGTCAAAGCGATACAAAAATGATGTTACAGTCTTTAGAGTCCTTGGGTTATACAGTAAATTATAAAAAGTCAGTGCTGGTTCCCACTCAGAGAATTATATTTTTTGGATTTATCCTTGATTCTGTACAATTTAAAATATTTCTTACAGAAGAGAAAGTTCAAAAGATAAAAACAAAGGCACAATCTCTTCTTAATACAGGTTTGGTTGTGGTCAGAGAAGTAGCCTCTTTCATAGGGTTAATCATAAATGCATTTCATGCAGTGTTAGAAGCTCCAATGTATTACAGAAGCTTGGAGAGAGATAAAATTGTTGGGTTAGGTGAAAATCATGATTTTAACAATATGGTCATTCTGTCAGACAATAGTACAAAAGAACTGAATTGGTGGAAGCACAATGTTGCAATCAAAAATGGTAAGAGAGTCAGACCTGACAAAGTGCAATTAAGGTGTAGAACTGATGCAAGTTTACAAGGTTGGGGTTCCATAGATTTGAATTCAGAAATGCATGCTAATGGTAGATGGACCATCCAGGAGTCAAAACATTCTATGAATTTTCTTGAGCTGCTAGCTGTATTTTATGCATTACAAGCTCTGTATTGGAACAAAAATAATGTGCACATAGAAATTCAGTGTGATAATGTGTCTGCGGTTAGTTATCTGAATTGTATGGGTGGAATGACTTCAAAATCTATGGACACTTTAGCCAAAGATATATGGTCTTGGTGTCTGGATAAAGAAATATATATATCAGCAGTACATTTGCCTGGAATCCGAAATTCTGCCGATTTTTACTCTAGGAACTTTTCAGATTCCACTGAGTGGATGGTGAAAAAAGACATATTTCAGCGCCTGTGTAGTCAGTTTTTTCAGCCAGATATAGATCTGTTTGCATCTAGACTAGATAGGCAGTTAGAAGTTTTTTGTTCTTGGTTTCCAGAACCTGGAGCTATTCATTATGATGCCTTGTCTATGTCATGGCAGAATTATACACCATATATTTTTCCACCATTTTCCTTACTGAGTAAAGTTATCAATAAAATTGTTGATGATCAGGTAGAAAAGGCAATCCTGGTTTTTCCAGTGTGGAAAAGTCAGTCTTGGTATCCGCTGTTGTTGGATAATATCTGTTCTTTTCCTGTTAGGTTACCAAGGCACAAGGATTTGTTAACGTTAGCACACAACGGGGATGTACATCCACTTCATCGGTCACTTCGGATCGCCGCTGTTACAGTATCGGGCAGACGTTGCAAGGTAGAGGACTTTCAACAGGAACTGTGCAGATCATACTCGACTCATGGGCACAAGGTACCAGAAAGCAGTACAAGTACGCCTGGGACAAGTGGTATGTGTGGAACTATATACGGTATGGAAATCCCTTTCAAACGACTGAGATTACTGTCATTCAGTACTTAAATTATCTGTACCAGACTGGTAAGTCATATTCTGTTTTGAACTCTCATAAAGCTATGTTGTTGCAAACATTGCCATTTTTTGGGAACCTGTGGTGTAAAGACTGTCAGCTTATTAGTAGGTTCATGAAAGGTGTATATATTAATAGAAGACCTAAACCCCGTTATTTGTTCACATGGGATGTATCTTGTGTACTAAAATACTTATCATCTTTGTTTCCATTGAGTAATGTGACTCTCAAGTTATTAACTCTTAAAGTGACTGCTCTAATTGCATTGGCTACTGCATCAAGAGCTCAGTCTCTAGTGTCAATGGATTTAGATCATATGGGATTTCAGAGAACTGTGTTATTTTTTCATTTCCTAATGTGTTAAAAACCACTCGTGTTGGTCACTCGTACTGTTTGAAAATTGAACATTTTAGAGATGAGAGTTTGTGTGCTATGCACACGTTATTACATTATCTTAAAGTGACTAAGAAATTGAGACGTGCCAGAAATGTTTTGGTTTCATATGTAACATATGATAAAGTCACCACTAGCACTGTGGCTAGATGGTTGAAGTTGGTTTTGAATTTATCTGGAATTGATTCAGATAAATTCAAAGCACACTCTTATAGGTCAGCTTCTGCTTCAGCTGCGGTTAATAGAGGGTGTTCATTGAAGAAAATATTAGATACTGCTGATTGGGCTTCTGAGAAGAATTTCAGAAAGTTTTATTATAGACAGTCTGTCACAAAAGAGCAAGTTTCATCTGTTGATGCAGTATTTAGAAAATAATGACAAGTATCTGAGATTAGATACTGTTGCAATTTTCTAATGATGTATAGGACTCATTTTGAAGTGGTTATTGATTACAGGTGTATTTTGAAAGTTTTGTTGGCTTTCAAGATGCTTTGTATACATGTGAAGCCGGAGGCTTTAAGGGAAATAATGGCCCCTCATCCAAGCTTTAGTGTAGGATGAAGGGCATTATTGAATTAAAGCCAGAGGCTGAGCATGTATACACCCACCCATGTTGGTTAATTGATAGTATATGAGTATAACCCACCCTATCTGGGTTTTTGTATGACAACAAAACTTTTAGTTCTTCAAATTATGACTTGTTGGCAGTTATGTCGTTATCAGGTCTCGTGGTCACGTGATGTCGTAAATAGAACAAGTATTAGATTTTTTTAAAAAGCGGACGTTTTGAACGGATCGGAACGATATGCTTTGTATACATGCTCAGCCTCTGGCTTTAATTCAATAATGCCCTTCATCCTACACTAAAGCTTGGATGAGGGGCCATTATCGAACTTGAAGAAGACAATATGGACCATTATCGAACCTGAAGAAGACATCATGGTACTAAACAATGTGACCAAGTTTAATAAAATTCTGATCAAAAATATTTGACTTAGAGAGCGGACAGCGTTTCAAATGGTGAATTTTCATAAACAAACATAACTACTGAAAGCATGGTGCCATATGGACCATTATCGAACTTGAAGAAGACATCATGGTACTAAACAATGTGACCATGGAAGTTTAATAAAATTCTGATCAAAAGTATTCGACTTAGAGAGCGGACGTCGTTTGGACAGACGTACGTACGTAAGTAAGTACATACCTACGTACGGGCGGACGGACAGGGGTAACACTTAATGCCCCAGTCATTGTCATGGCGGGGGCATAATTATGGGGCAAACGGTTGAGGGCACAGTTTATAATAAACTCAATTTCTAGTTGAAGATATGTCTCATGTTTTACAGGCCGTTCTATGTAACTGAGAGGGAAAAAAGTTTATATTTGAAATCAGAAATAGTGTTTGCCCTTAGATTCAATGGAATAGTGATATGTCAAACAAACAAACGCCTTCAGCATTGATTTTTTATGGAGAAATGAGAACATATCAATATTCTTTTGATTAAAAATAACTTTTATTTACATACTTTGTTTTTCAGGAAAAAATCCCTTCCAAAATTCCAGCTGGATTATTTCGACAGGGAGGGGAAAATCCAGCTGGAATTTAGTTACTTGAAAGCTACTGTTGTGAAAGCCACTACCTGGGAGTTCTGGAGAGGACCGAGGAGTTCCGGAGAGTTCCGAGGATATATGGACAACAGTGAGAAGTGCTCACACCTCTACTTCCACGGACTCCCATGATCTATTGCTCCCGCCAATAATGACGTCATGGAGACGGTCACTGGAGTATGGTCAATTAATAGTTACCTTCCAGCCTCCGTCTTGTCAAGTTGAGATTCATCTCCTTCTGCAAAGACATAGGTAAGTAACTCCCACAAACACCCACTGGGCCATTCGCAACAATGGCCCTGCGAGTGTACAATTGGCACACAGGATTGCCATTGTGAAATTTACATAGTGTGTTATATTCATTCCTGGGGTGTTGTAACCGGATTGTTGGATTTGAGGTAGGTGAAATTAATGTACATTTTTTTCTTTCTTTTTCATATTTTTACGGCAAAATCATCTTTCTAGCATTTAATTTGGAAAATAATCTTTTGGCATACTTTTTCAGTGTAGGAATTTTGATTTAAGGGAATTAATAGAATTTTGATATCTTTTCTTTTGGCCTGAGAGTCATTTCAAGCATGACACCGGAAAGAGATTTCACAGCTGAAATTCAGAGGAAATTTTGGGATTTTTTTTGGCTTTTTCGGTTTATTGAAGATAATTATCATTTTTTTAATCAGATTTCTGAGTTTTGCTATCAAATTCAGATCCAATACTGGCTATTAATACTCTCTCTCTTTTCTCGTGCAGTTCATGTATTCTGAATAAATTGTGAAAAAGAGTTTGTTTCATTTCTATCCCCATTGTCCAGTTTATATGGGAAATAAGAATTATCCCAAAAGTATTTATTTGTTGTTCACTTGTATACCATATTTAATTTTCATAGTCTTGTGACTCAGAATTATTTCACATTGTTATAAATCATTTCGAAACAGGCCAGTCCCTCTTCCAACAATGCTTAACATATATACTGTGTCAGAGGAGGAATTGGCTGGGTTGGAAAAGATTGGACCATCATTGGTTCAGAGAATTGTTGACTTGGGTGCCAAAGTGACGAACATGAGTCGTTGTCGCGTCATGGATTTGGCCAAAATCAGATTGCCAGCCGATTATTGGCAAGGGTTAATTGATGCTGGCACATTATCTATACAAATGCCACCCACTTCCCTACCTAAGCTAAAACCAGTGAGTGTACCGAGTGACACAATGAAAGAGGTAATGAATGAATCGAAACACAAAATGAGCTCGACCAACTGGGAAAGATGGCAGAAGAGACTGAGCCACTGACTTCAGTGAACAGTGTTTTCAGCCGTATAAAGATGGCTTTGCCTGCTGACGGCATATACTCGGCAAAGGGTTCTGCCGTTCCTTCTACATCATTCTTGGGTGGAATGTATTCATCTAAGGATGATGAAAGGCTAGATTCTACCCGTGGTAATTCAATTACCAGGGGTAGGTCTAGGCAAAGGAGAAATAAAGAGAAAGGTTCGGTCACTGATTCTGACAGGTCATTATCCCCGTTACCACCAAAAATGCAAATATTTTCTGAAGACCCAACTTAGGGGCCGTGGTGGAGTTTTATTATGCAATTCGAAAGAATTGCAATTCGCCACGGCTGGTCCAAGGCGAAGAAACTCGACAGGCTTCTTAATTGCCTCACAGACAAGGCACTTGAGTTTGCAGTCAAGAGCAAATTAAATAACTCTTTCTTGGAGCTAAAAGATCAGCTCAAACTTATTTTGATTTGAGTGACGAAAACAGGAGCCCGATGAAACCCTGGAAGGGTTCATGCAGCAAGTTTTAAATGTAGCCACAGACGGTTACGGGGAATTTGAGACAACAGTCTTACAAAAGATAGCCACGGAAGCTTTTCTAAGGGGATGTAGAAATAAGGAGTCCACTTCACTAGTCCTTATCTCTACACCCAAGACTATCCATGAGGCCTGCCAGAGGATAAAAACTACCGTGGCTAATAAAAAAAACCTGGAGGGTCCAAAAGTCTCTTTTCAGGAGAGACTCTTTTCTGTTCAAGAGGAGAAAAGAGTCTCCGACTTGGAAAGAAAGGTCAGCTAGTAGGGCTGGCTAATCGAAGCCACAATGCTAATCAATAATCGGTCCTTGCATTTTGATATATAACCGATTAGCAATCGCTCAAACTTGACAGAGGGTCTTGGAACGTTTTGACAACTCTTGCATGGTCAATGACATTGATTTCCCCATCATTTTGCAAAACAACACTAAGTATCATGTGTTATATATTCAAAAGATAAAAGCTTTTAAATAAAAAAGTGGCACCTTTGCTCCAAACAAGTCGTCATCCACTCTGTTGGAAGAAAATTGACTTGCTAATTGGCAAAGTCGGTAATTGAACTCGCAGTCCGCCATTGTTGTTGTATATATCACGTTGCGTGACGTCATACAAAAGGAAGTATGCATGACACGAACACCTTTGTGTAAAATAAAACCTGCTGTAAACGTTGGTAAAATTGAAAGCTTCTAAACTCGAATTTAACCGCAGAGAAAAACAACTTTCATGCTAGATTATTCATCTGATGAATTTTCGTGATTTTGTACTACTTTATTTAAAACAGAGAAGAGCGTAGGTATAACTTTTTCTAACAACCATGCCTGATTAGTACAACGCTTTACAATTTCGTTACAGCAATTTATACGCATCTACTGTTTACGACAATGCACTTCAGGGCACTTCCGGTTTGAACAGAAAATAAAAGGAGGCAATTACGCTTGGATTTTAATTGAATAAATAGACAGAACATCCATTAAAAGTAACTGATTTTTGAATGTTCATATCGATAATCGTTTTTCTTTTGTATATCAACCGATTAACCGATACTTCGATTAATCGTGCGAGCCCTATCAGCTAGATGACCTATATGGTGAGGACGAAATCACCTCATCATGGGTATTGGCCTAGGGGTGACTGTGGTTACTATTCAGATCAACATAGTTCTTATTGTTCACCTCAAGGATCTTTGCCGGAATGGTACCCCAATACGTCACCTGACCGGTATGCGTGATATTCGCCGCATAGATATCCCCGGTCACCATCCAGTTATTTTTGCGTTCTTTTTCGGGTCGTTTCGCTGGCCGCCCTCCACGCAGAGATATCTCATTCACCTTCAGGGGGTAGCCGGAGTCCCTCTGGGGGACAGATATCCATCTTCATTGGAAAGTTCCCCTCGGGAGGTATCTGTCACCCAGAAGGTACTCTCAGCCACCTGAAAGGTATAGAGAGGGATATCGTCCACCAGGTCATAGTAGATATGGTGAAGATCATCGCCAATACAATAGAGGTGATAGGACATGGCTCTGGACATAGGCCTCAGAGGTTTGAGGAAAGGTCTAGTGGTTCGTCTCAGGAACGGAAAGCACCCAAGGATTTGAACTCCGAGGGGCTAGGTGTTCCAGCGACAAATTCCTAGTCCGGCCCAACCCAGGTCGCCACTGTGACGTAATGGAAGTTACCTTACCTAGTCATCGGGATCTGACTGTTTTGGTCAATATTTTGATTGGTGGACACCCAACAGATGCGGTATTTGATTGCTGCAATGGTAACCCTAGTTAGGGAGGACCTCATAGGGTCTAGGCTTGACCCCAATAATATTGGCCCCGTTTGTGCTATGTTCTTGAGTACAATTTTAGATTCAGCTTCAACACCTGTTAGTTCACAGAGTCTTCTGGAAAAATTCTATAAGACAATGAAAGTTAAAGATGAGGTTTTCATTGTTGTGAAACACGACAAGCTTCTTCAGTTATATACAACAGCACATTGGAGGAAGGTAAATCAAACACAGATTTGTCATGGACTGTCAGACTTCTTGCAAAACTGCTCTTGAGAGCAAGAGAACTGTGGGGGAAAGAAAGTCTGCGTTGGTTGGAACTAATAGAGCACACTAGTAGGAATTTATTGGCAGAGGCAGTAAAGTCATTAGCAGACGATTCTCCTGTAATATCATACCTTATTTTTGTCGAAAATTGGGAAAGATGTCACAAAATTTGCCGTCTGCTGCAGTTGTGATTGGCACTTTAAGGGCTAACAGATGACATAGCCAAGTTAAAGGAATACTGTATTGACCAAATAAGGCCTCTTTCCGGAATGTAATACTGATAATTACCAATGCCTGTCACAGTTGGTTCTCCCAAGGCCGTACACCTTAATGCCAGAAGATGGGGGGGGGGGGGAACCAGGGAAGCTAATACTGAAATAGTGGAAAAATATCCTTGAAGGAAAAGGCGTGTCCAAAGAAGAAATTGAAGCACTACCAGAAGAAGAAAAGTTGGTGGCTAAACGCCTAAAACTCGGGTATGTTTTGGGAAAAGGGGATAAAAAGGTACCTTCCAGAAACTGTATCTGCTATAAACATAATGATGAAGTACAGGAATGTAGTGATATCAAACCAAAACAATCAGTATGTTTTGGACATCTTCATAAAAATTCCATGAAGAACATGAGAGGATTAGATGCTGTCAGAATGGACAAAGCAGGGTTGCAAAACAGCTCTTTAATCACAGCCACACAAGTCAGAAAGTATCTGTCTACTACCTTACAGCTCAAGATATGCCCGAATCAGAATTGAGGTGGGTTACAGACCACATGGGACATAATGTAGATGTGCATAAAAGATGGTATAGTCTGTCCAACATAGTCTGTTGAATTGTCTAAAGTGGCAAGTGTATTAGTTGCTGCAGAATCTGGATCACTGCAGATGGCATACAGTGTTCCCTTTTATAATGTACTTTCAACTGGTTCACTTGCTGCGTTTAGGCGTTTGAAGATTTGAAATAAGCTCACTATAGTGAGTCCATAACATCATCACATGCTAATTAAACAGGCATGCATGTCCGAATTATGTCAACAAGAGGTGTCACTAGACAGCATAGCAAGCTTGACTTGCACTTGCCCAATATGAAGACTAAGTTATAAGTACATGTCCTTGGCCTTTAAAGTGTGAGGTCGGTGATGCCTGGAACTGAACTGAACAAAACTATGGGTCTTTAAGAAACTGTAGCCAAGAACCCCCACCCCCCCCACACACACACACCACCACCACCACAACCACCACACACACACACTCTTCTATCGATCCAAGAAGCACAATACATCTGCTTTCGGAAGAGCAATGAAACATGTACCACAGAAGTCTGCCTTTGTGAACCTAGTTATCCTACAAGTGCCAGTTCCTTAAATTAGGCGCCATCTTACTTAGGGCACTAGGCGGGGGCATCTGTGTCCTATGGACACATTCTAATTTTATTTAGTGATGTAAACAAAGTTGCAAAGTACCAGGTTGTTTACATAATTGGGCAGCAAAATTGACACTTCAGCAATTCAGACTTTTGAAGGTTTTCCCAGTCTTGATTCCTCTGAAATGACAAGGATGTTTCTTCATTTATCAGCTGGCTGTCCTTTGCTAAATGACACATTAACGACCCTTTAGGATTAAGGATCAATTTTCCCATTCATTTTAATGTTTATTGTCGCACCAATAGAGATTGAACTGTTGCTTCAGTAGTGCTGTGCTAGGTAAAATCCGTACTAATGATCTGAGATTTCCGCCAGTAATGGACAATATTGGCCTTCTATGGAGCTAGAAAGGAGACAAAGGGTCTAGATATTACCTGTTTGGAGGAAATTTTTCGAGTCATCGGCGGTGAAAACAAATTATTTTAGGCAATGAAAAGAAAATAGAACTCATTTGCAGTAATTTCTTTGCATCCAAGGGGGTGGTTTGGACTGAGCGTTGTTGAGGGGGAACAGTGTCTGGAGCAGAACTGCTGATAAAGGATGCACTGCTCTAGACACTGCCCTGAATTGTTTTCTTTCTCATCGGGATACGGACATAATCCCCCCCCCCCCCCCCCCCCCCCCCCCCCCCCCCCCCGGACAAAACCCCCCCTGCTCATTTTTGTATACGTGGACAAAATCCCCCCCATGAATTTTACAACTAGGACATAATCCCCCCCCGCTGAATTTAACAAGGACATAATCATCCCCCCCCCCCCCCCCCCCCCCCCCCCGGACAAAACCCCCCCTGCTCATTTTTGTATACGTGGACAAAATCCCCCCCATGAATTTTACAACTAGGACACAATCCCCCCGGACAAAATCCCCCCCCCCCCTTATATTCCAGCAAACATCATACCATGTAAACACAATTTGGACCCAGACTGACAGCATGATAGAGGTCTTGAATTATTTGGGACAAAGCATGAAAATGATGATTACTCAGATAATCATGCAATTCACCAGCTAATTGTTACTGTTATAATAAAAGGACAAAGAATTTTAACAAGACAAATTCGACGAATTTATATCCCCCGACGAAGGGTTATTTGAGAGAAACATGTAAATCACAAAACATAAATCCCATTTATCTAACCCTTAGTTCACCTTCAGTATTATTCAGATCATAACAAACACCTGTCAAGTGTGTTTAAGTGCTTAGTTTAATAAAAAAAATATACTTACATCTGCACAATTTCAATATCTGACCTTTAAACCCAACCCCATGTAAAGGGTGTGTGTAAATTCAAAGTGTTACCTTGCATGTAGGTCTACACTTCTTACACTTTAATTTGATATGCAACATGACCACCTTTAGAAAAGAAAAACTGAAATGACCTTTTGACCCCACCCCAGAGGTCATTGGTGTGTGTAATGAAAGCATGTTTGCTTTCATGGTGCTCTGTGCTCAATTCCCTTTAATTTGATATGCAACATGACTACTTTCAGAAAAAGATATAGTTTGACCCTTTGACCCCCACCCCCTGGGTCGAGGGTGTGTCTGTGGGCAAAATCTTTGCTACCATGTTGCTGCCAGCGTCGTCAGCTTTAATTTGATATGCAACATGACTACTTTCAGAAAAATATATAGTTTGACCTTTTGACCCCACCCCCTGGGTCAAGGGTGTGTATGTCGGCAAAATATTTGCTACCATGTTGTTGCCAGCGTCGTCAGCTTTAATTTGATATTAAATTGTCCTAGTTGAAAAATTCATGGGGGGGATTTTGTCCACGTATACAAAAATGAGCAGGGGGGGTTTGTCCGGGGGGGATTTTGTCCTACACTCTTTCTCATCTATTCCGGCCGACTAGGGTATATGGCCAAAGCATCCCAGCCCTTAAATCCAGCGGGCACAGGGCGTCTCGGTGGCCTCGCACTGGTGTCATTGGGACGTCAGTGAGACGTCACTGCGACGTCATATGCCTGCTGGGAAGATAAATGTGATTAGATCAGTTTCTTGTTCCTATGATAAGTTGTAGATGCGCTAAAATGTAAAGAATTTGGCAATCTGAATAAAGAATTGAATTGAATTGAGTAATAGAGGTCAAAGGAATTCTTTGACATTCAACCAAGGTCTCTCATATTTTGACTGTTTCAAACTATCAGGTCATGATTTGACCTTTGACCTTTTTACTCACTTGAGCGATTCAGAGCCTCATGGCCCTCTTAAATCACATTACTTTCCCAAAAGCTATGTTGTGAAGAAAGTGCTGTTAGCTGACAGACTCTTTACTGCAAGCTTTTGCACTCAGCTTAACTTTTCATGTTTTGTTTCAGGCAAACAAAATGCAACGACAGAAACGAGTCAAACCTCTGATCACAAGCAGGAGCCTTGAAGACTTAAATCCATATAAATACTGTACTTTAGAATTCATTGACACCTATATTGGTATGTATGTTTCTGTATTTTTGTCTGATTTAAGACGAAGTTATGAAAGACATTAATGTTTCTGGTACAGGGACTTTAGTGCTGACCCTGACCTACTGAATTCTGACAGGGTTCTCACTTACATTTTAAAAGGAGAGACCCTTTAATAGTGGTGCAAGTTGGAAAACCTTTATGGTTACAATATGGTCACAACACAAGTGCACGTAGCAAACTGGGAGGTGTTAAAATACAGTTGTTATACAGTTTTTTTCCTGAGCAGTTGAAAAGCAGTTTTTCAACAGTATTTTGCAGGTACAACCAGTTTTTACTTAATTTGCATAAACAGCATTATTGTCAGTTAAAAGGCAGTTTTTTTTTTGGTTTTTTTTTTTAGCAAAAACATTTTTCCAGTTTAAATGCAGTTAAAATGCAGTGAAAATGCCTGTTTTTTAGGCAAAATATACTCAACAAAAAAAGTTAAGGAAATTGTGTTTGAAGGGCCATAACAAAAGGTCTAAAACATTTGAAGTCATATGAATTTCACAGTATTATAATGTATCCATTTGTCTTTAGATGGATGCTTTATTTGGGGTTGTAGCACCTACAGCGACTTAAAAAAACAATGTCAAAGTTGACTAGTCTTCATTCCATTTTTCGCAAAATTTCAATATTGGGATTAAACATGGGGTTTCATGCACTATGTTTGCCACGTCCCCAGGAGATGTTAAACACTAAGGGCGACATATCTGGTGGTTATTGAGGAAAACTTGATCAGCCAATCCTACATGGATGAGGTTTTGAGGCATGTTGCCCTGCCTTTCCTGTGTCAGAACCAGTGCAAGTACCAGGCCTAGGATGACAATGCCATAGCACATCTCGCCAGAATCAGTAAAATTTCTTTCATCAGAACAATGTTGTGCGCATTGACTGGCCAGTGCGCTCATCAGACATGTCTGCAATTTGAAGATGTGAAGGACAATTCTTTTGACAGAGGGTCCGACGCATAGTACTGGCACCAATACACATCCAGGCTCTCAATGTCGCGTAACAGGAGTAATCGAGGTCGATTACTAGGAACCAACTCACCAGAATTATTCGGAGTATGCAAAGCCAGTTTTGTTTTGTTTGTTTGTTTGATTTGATTCTTTACGTCCACTCAACAATCTTTCAGTTATGCGGGACGGTCTTCCTGGGTTGAACCAGTACTAAGCTAGGATAAATGTGTCTTGCTCAAGGACCACAACGCAGTGACGCCGGTGAGGCTCGAACCCGCGGCCCTTCGGTCTCGAGTCAAGCACTCTACCACTGAGCCACTGCGCTCCCATGCAAAGCCAGTGCAAGTCCAACTCTATGGCTGACAGGGGACATACTCATTGCTGGAGGCATTCTCATC
This sequence comes from Loripinus fragilis, assembly GCA_964019695.1. Classification (NCBI taxonomy): domain Eukaryota; kingdom Metazoa; phylum Mollusca; class Bivalvia; order Lucinida; family Lucinidae; genus Loripinus; species Loripinus fragilis. The sequence goes on from OZ026514.1 coordinate 130,699,390, forward strand.
TTCCAAACGTGACATTTTAGGTTATATGTGACAGTAAAAGGAATTACCTTTCAAGTTTTTAAATCTTACAGCTTATTCATGCGTTTGGCATCAAAAGAGGGAATACTCTGTAGACACATTTTGCGAAAAATGACTTTGACCCCTACGCTACATGACACAGTGCCACAACAAGGGTATTATAGCTAGCAAACTAAAGGAAGTATCTTTTTAAACTAATGAAATGTATCTAAGCAAATGCACTTGAATTGAATTATTATTTCTCTTGGTGTTCTTTTATTCCGTGGTTTTCTGAGATTTCCTTAACTTTATTTGTTGAGTATATTTAAATGAGCTAATTTTGATATATTACTAGGTTTACTTTTAGGTTGCAGCAGATTAGTTGATGATGATCTTCTGTATGCTGCTGGTGACCAAAAGAGAAGGTCACAGACTTTAAAATTTGTATCTTATTTATGTAAAATTTTTGTGTTTGAAGTTTAATATCATTAGGCCGTGGAGGTGGCCGGGGGTATACGTGAGCCCCTGCTCACTTGCTCTAGTTCCTTTTGCAAAAAAGTTGATAAATACACGAAACCAGCAGAATTCAAATTTGCAAAAACAGTGCCTACTCTAAACAGATACACATCCCTCCATAAGGACTTATGTGAGACAATGAACATGTGCGATTTTGTATGTGAGAGTACATCATGTGCTAATATGTCACTGCTTTGGCCAGTTTACACAATCAGGTGACTTTGAGTGACATTTTGGGTGTGGCTCGGAACTGTGTATCACTTAAAGGCTTGTATTTCATTTGTTATCTGTTGCTTAAATTATTGGAGCCTTGGTAGCTCAGTCGGTTTAGGGCTGACCTGATGACCTGGCGGTCCGGAAGTTGAGGTTGAACCCTGCTGTTGGCGGGAATCTTTTCAATCTTAAACAGGGTTCCGTTGCACACAACCTTTCATTATGACTCACCCATTGTCTGATTTGACTGAAATACTATTAAAAAGAGTGTAACATTACAAATCATCCATCCATCCATTATAAATTGTTCTTTAATTTTGATTAAAATATGCACAAATACCTTTAATTGCAGGTTATGGTGTCTTTGCAAAAGAGACCATACATAAAGGGGAATTAATCCTGGAGTACAAAGGAACCTTATCTTGTGCTGATAAGTGCAGAGATGAAAACAGTTGGAGATTTTATTTCAAACATGATAACCAGACCTTCTGGTATGTATAGAGCTATTAGAGAATAAAATTTAGTTTGCTATATGCAGTGGTTTTCTTTTACCTCTGCATCCTGCTTCTTTGATGCATATACTTTGCTGAGGATGCAACATTTTAAAAGATGTGCATTCACAGGATGCAAAAGGTTTGAAGCAAAAATTAGACTGTATCGTAGAAGCCATATTAAACTAAGGTTTCAATGGACTATTGATACCTTAGTTTAATATGGCTTCTATGATACTGAACAGATTTGGCTGCACAGTTGCTTTTTATCAGCATGTCTAAGAAGGGTTGCAGAAATCTGAGATTGGGATGCAAAGATTCGCAGACTAATGGGTCCTGGTACTTGCTGAATAGATTTGTAAAAAAAATTGCTAGTGATCATTAGGGCTTAATTTTCTTTGTTTATATGCATAAATGGTAACAGTTTGTGTAAATGTGCTATCTGTTTACAAAATTTACAGATCGTTTAACCGAACTTGAACATGTGGTAGACCACCAACATGTTGAAATGTCTTACAGTAGTCAGTTGTCTATTAATGTACTTGACAGCATCCTCAGAAACATCTAAATCTTCTGTGTCCTATGAAAACTAATGACATATACATGTTATGCCAGAAAATATTACTACATCATAATTGGGAGCTAACTTAAGGTGGTGTACATCAAAGACAAAGTAATCTTTGACAACAGCATGTGTGGCATAATTGAAAAATTAGGCCTACCTAGCTAGAGACAGATTTTATGGTAAAGTTTTGAAGTGGTCGTGGCCTATAAGTCAATGTCATGGACTTAAAGTTCATGCTAAAGTTTTATATTTTGTTTTTAAGTTTTTATATTTTCTATACCCTTTGATCGATTTGAATTATATATGGTATGATGAAAGATATTGGCCGGAAAGTTTATTCTGCACTGTCCCCACCCCTGTTGACCTACAGGTCAAGGTCACAGCCTTAGAGAAGTTTTATATTGAAAATTGGGATATTCTTGGCTTAAGTTTTTGAAGGCATACTCTCCTTAACCCTAAGATAGATTTACTTTAGACCTACACATATGTTAGGTAATGGTCAAAATTTTTAGGCAGTAAATCCACTCCAACCCCCATTGATGACTGGGGTCAAGATCATGGACATAATTTTTTCGTTAAAGTTTTTGGTTAGTTTCTTAAAGGCACAGTGTTATCTCAGTTTGTGGAAGGATTCAGTTGATACTTAGTCTACAAATTAAGAAAAGACTTAGTCTACAAATTATAAAGGCTTAGTCTACAATTTAAGAAAAATCATAGGTATAACCAATTTTTCAGATCAGTTTAGGAAAATAATAATGCAATTTATATGCATTGGATATAATATTATTATTTATGTAATGGGACAGTCTGCATGGCATACTTGCTAAGTGTTTACCCAAGCAGGGTTGGCAACTTAACTTTCTTATTTAATTGCATACCGTTGGGTAGAGGTTAATTGCACACTGTTGTTCTGGGTCCGGAGCAGCATAAAGGGCGATTTGGGAGAAGTAGTATAGAACATAAAGGGAAATTCAGTATTTGGGCCAAAGTTTCTTAAGTCCTGAAAATGTTGCAAAACTTCACCATGCCTGGAAGCTCTAGGCTGACCCCTGGAGAGCAGATTGTGTACCACATATTTGATATGCACTAAAAATTTGATACATTTTGTTTTACTTAATAAAATGATAAATTTGCAATAAAATTATTGATGATAAGGTGAGAGAAAGATGAGAGAATGTGTTTTTAGTTTTTTTTCTGTATTATAGTGTGGGAGTCTGGATGGAAGAGTCTGAAATAGGGTTTTTGATGTAAAATTAGTTTGAAAATTTAATTTTGGCATTTTTGTATTTAAGGGTTAAGGTATTCATATTTTCGAAAAAGTATCTGTTCAAAACGGTATTCTTGCCTTGGGGCTAAGTTTGGAAATAAGATTGGAAATAATTTTGATGGCTTAAGAACTGTTTTTACTTAAAATTGGCTAATTCTGGCAACTTGATCTCTTATCAGCCCTAGAGCAGCTATTACTTGTGATGTTTTATCACCTCTTGGCAAACTTAGATATTAGGGGTTAGTGGCAATCTGTTGGCTTCTAGCTTACTTATGTGAACAATGAAATTGTTAATTGAGGTAATGGGTGTCACCTGATGAGTGTGTTGATAACAATTTCTCACCCATTAAGCAGATTGGCTTCTAGCATAATTTTGGCACAGGTCCGCAGTGAATTTTGAAATTAATTTCATTGGTTGTAATTAGAGAATTGTTTGGTTGGTTGATTGTTAAAGTATTTTTCATTGGCTGTTTTCGGACCTAGAGAGTTTTGCTGGGACCCAAATTGTTGGTTCATGAGTCAGTCTTAACCTGGGAGCAGATCAGTCTAGATCTTTCTTTGAAACTTAATAATAAGATGTTAACATTGTAGACTTTGCAAAGACCGTTGACTGTGGTTTTCTGTGTTTAGGTCTTATAAATCTTTGTTTAGCCTATAGGACAGTTTTGGAAATGTGATGTGCTCAATTAATAGACTATGAACTTTGGACCTAGAACTTAAAAATAAATGAAGCAAGGCATTTTAGAATTAGTTTTAAGATTGGTGGAATCTTCAATTTGGTTAGCTAAATGAACACATATTTTTTTGAAAATTATATTGGCTGGATGACATTGTAGGTTAAGGAAAATTCAGAAGAAATATTGTTTGTGATTTCGCGTTTAAATAAGTACAAACTTTTGAAATATTTTGATTTACCGGAACAGTGAAATTCTAGAACTTGATAAGAACAGTGAATAGGGAGTATCAGTGGTAATTTAGAACTTTAAGAATAGTAAATGAATATCAGTGGTAATTTAGAACTTTAAGAACAGTGAATTCAACAGTCTGCACCCATCGCGTTTTAGGAACATTTTTACATTTATTAAAATTATAGAAAATTCAAATCGTCTCAGAGTCTTATTTCAATTAGTACTTAAGAACTGCGTCACAGGGTACCGAAAGGGGAGAGAAATCCAATTCATATTACAAGTTTTCTGGAGTGAGTTCTGGGTGCTGCCTATCTTGAGTTAATTCCCCAAATTAAGTCAAGCGAGTGCGTTCACCCAGTCTCATCTCCAGACAGAAACAGGGGACATAATCCATCAAACCCCTAGACCCCCTTCTTCGCGCCTGGTGACATATATATAAATGCGATAGCTTATGAGTCCATAATATAGTGGCTTTGTAAGTCACATAATCTTGGACATGTAATTGAAGACACATTGTTTTGGACAGTGTTAAAATTTGTGACGCTGCAAAACCATTTAAAAGATATGAATTTATTCATATGATAGCCTTTGTGTCCATAATATAGTGGCTTTCTAGTCACATAATCTTGGACATGTAAGGCCAGAATTTTTTTTATTAGTTGATTTCGTGAATTTTTTTTCAGAATTAGGGTCGGGGGGATGAAAAAAATAAAATAAAAAAGCTCTGAAAATGACCAGTAAACTGGCCATTTTCAGAGCTTTTTTTTTTTTTTTTTCAGAGCTTTTTTTTTTTTTTTTTTTTTCAGAGCTTTTTTTTTTTTTTCCAGAGCTTTTTTTTTTATTATCTCCAGAAACAGTAAAACTAGTAATAGATAAACCAACAGTCTGTATAAAATTTTGACTATTTTATCATTTTCCTAAAAATCTGGACAGGACAATCACTTTTTACAGTGTCACTCTCAAAAATACACTGACAGAACCTCAAAAAAATATTATTTTTTTCCAATGAAACAAATAATATATAGAGTCGGCGGATAAAATAATTTTTTTTTTAGAAATTAAATTTTATTTTTTTCTTACTTTCCGGAAATTTACAGTAGGAGGGTTTGTAAATCAACTAATAAAAAAATCCTGGCCTAATTAACACATTATTATGGACAGTTTTAAAATTTGCGTGGCTGCAAAAGCAGATTAATATAAATGTATTGGATTTGGCGTCCATGATATAGTGGCTTTGTCAGAGCTCGAATTAAACACCTGCAAACATGCGATTTGCAAGTGGATTTTAAGAAATGCTTCAAATATGCGAGTAAACTTTCAGAGTACTCGCAAAATTTTGCAAGTTGGAAAAATATTATTTAGTATAGAGGGTTGCCATAACTATCAAACAGGTAGCAACTTTATTTTATTTTCAGATGAAACTGCTTATTTAGCCTTCATAATAAGTGAAAAATACTAGACTAGCTAGATGTTATAGTTCGGTTTTGAAAATGGAATTGCGAGTTAAAAAGTAAAATTGGGGGTTTAAATTTGGACAACTTGCATTTTTTTGCAAGTGGAGAAAAAAAGTAATTCAAGCCCTGTTTGTAGTCACATAATCGTAGACATGTAATTGAAGTGTTGGTAAAGACAGTGTCCAATTTTGTGTGACTACGAAAATAAAACTATTAAAAATATGTACACTACCCTCCAAAAGAAAGTAAACAGAGTATTTTTCAGAAAGCTACAGTGAAGATGCAACTATAACATTTTTAAAAGAGCGGAAATTGTTGTTTACTTTCACAGATATGTTAGTGCCAGTGCATGGCTGCCAAAATTAATAGCTGATCACCTCTGTTCATGAATAAATTAGGGTCAACTTTTGGGTAAAATTTGCAATATTTACCATCATTTATCTTAGCCCATGAGGTTATGTGTGTGGTTAAATGCATATACATCAATAGCTTGAACGTATTTGAAGACATTCTGACTTATTTCATATTACTTTAAAATACATATTCTATATTCTAAGATGACAAGGAAAAGCTCTTGTGACATAATAGACTGTGCTACCTAGTGGGTTTGTGTCTCAAAAATCCTTCGTTAATATTGCTTAGAACATTGTAGAAATATTATGTCTCTCAAATACTTCTATAAGTATAAGTGCATTTCTCAGGTAATTGGCCTTTCTGGAATTCTGTAAACAAAACTATAAATTTGATATAGTTGTCAAGACACGCCTTGACTATCTACTTTATTATCTTATTAGAGGTGCTAGGGAGTTGTCTTCCTATCACGCCAGACAGGTTTATGTCAAGCTCAATGGCTTATCGGACAGGTCTGCCACATAAACAAGATTATATTATTACTAGGTTAACACCCAATGTACGTCATTGCCCGACTAATTCTGACAGCCAAAGTATAAATACCGGTATGCGAGAGGGGGGAGGGTTAGTTATGAAGAAGTTATGAGAGAGTTGTAAAACAGCAGTTATTAGTTGTTAATCAGTCGTTATTTGGTTCTGAAATGTATCTTGTCTAGTGTGTGCCGAGAGTAATTCTGCGGTGGGCTGACTTAGGAATTATTAAATGATAGAACAGTACATATGACTAGTCACTGACTTGTCCCAGACCCGGCGACTTATTGGTCACTCATGGACACTACATAGTTGGCCTGCACTAACGTGTGGAGTGTTGACTCCTAGCGACCCCGACTAGGCTATGCAACACAGTTTTCTTTCTTTTTTTGGTGCCGTGACCAGGATTGGACTTAACTTTACAAACATGTGAATAATTCTGGACCTGAATTATTCTGAACTTGTGCTACTGTTGTGCTTCGTTCCTGAGAAGATCACAGTTTATCACAGACTACAGCGCTAGGACACATTGACGGGTAAGTCCTTAACCTTTTCTGCTTAGTTTATCTGACAAAATGGCTGAAGCTGAGGTGGCACAAGTGTTTCAAAATTTGGCAGTGGAAATGTCAAATGTTTCCACGGCTTTGGGGGCCCAGGGAATTATTCAAATTATAACGCCATATGAGGGGGACCCCAAGAAATTTAAGGAATGGGTTAAGTCCATTGAAAAATATGCAGTTTTAGCGAATCTAGGGAATGATGATAGGATTAAACGGGTTGCATATCAAGCCAGTAGGGGGCCTGTTAGTGAATTTATCCGTAGGTACCAAGACAACAACCAACAAGCTACATGGGACCAACTTAAGGCTGAACTTAACGTTAGGTTTTCTGAAGTTACTGATGCACAGCATGCCATCATGCTGCTTAGGAAAGTCCAGCAGAAACCTGGAGAAACTGTCCAGGTGTATGCTGAGAGGCTTTTGACTTTGGCCGAAGATGCGTATCCTGCACAGCAAGGCGGGGCTGTTCAAAGACAGCAAATTGACATATTTGTTGATGGTTTACAAGAAGACCAATTAAAACTTAAGGTTTTAAGAGCGAATCCCCAAACGTTGGATGCTGCCGTAACAACAGCAACAAACGAGCAGAACCTACGTAAATGGTTCAGTCTGCGCACTAGGCATCAGTACGTCCCCACTGAAGATGATGATCGAAAGGAAGTAGATCATTATAGGCCCGCTAGACGTTGTAATAAGTGTAATAAAACGGGGCATCTTGCTAAAGATTGCCGCTCCAAGCCCCGCATAAATGCGGTTGATAACACAAAAGAACACAACGCGAAGGACTATAAGAAAGAAATGACCTGTTGGTACTGCGCCAAAAAGGGTCACTTCAAGCATGAGTGTAGAAAACGGTTGGCTGACCTGAATAAGGGACAAGGTGCTCTCAGGGTCCAGCCCGCGAGATATAATCAGGAAAAATAGGTCGCTCCTTTCGTGTAGAAGCCCACGAAAGGAGAAGAAAGCTTAAAAACATTCCAAAATACAACATAGCATTGACAGGAAGTCCAAATTCATGTTTACTTCGAGTTGGTAAAAACAAATATAGGTCATTGTTAGATAGTGGAGCTGAGGTCTCAATAATGCATAGACGCGTGTACCCCGCATTGAAGCAGAAGCCTGCGCTGATTAAAAAGGTGGCGCGACTTCAGTCAGTTAATGGAGGATTACTAAAAATAGACGGGTTTGTCACATTGTCTTGTAAAATCGGGAATACCGAATGTACACACAGGTTTTATGTATCACCGTCCATAAATAGAAATTTTATTTTGGGACGTGACTGGTTAGTACAAAATGGAGTTAGGCTCTACTTTGACCTAGGCATTTTAAAGTTTTGTGACACAACTGTACCTCTTGAGGAAGACATACATATTGCTTCTCTTGTGCGACTGGGTTCAAAAACAGTTCTTAAACCTCAGTCAGCTACTGTCTGTACTGGCAGAATTAAGGACAGTGGTGAGATACCCTCTGGTGAGTTGTATGCAGTTTCAGCTATAGAGAAAGGGTTTATGGGAAATCAACCTGGCCTAATGGTTTCAAATTCAATTGCTAAAATGTCTAAAAACAGGCGTTTGCCAATTTTAGTAGTGAACAATACAAATCAAACAGTAAGTTTATCAAAGGGCTGTGTAATTGCTAAAGTTGATTCAATTGCATCAAGTAGGATAGAAAGTGTGAATAATTTGGTCAAAAATACAAAACCAGGTGATGGCAAGGCGTGGGATGCTGATGTGGATGTCCCATCTCATTATAAGCCTCAAATTCAGAAGTTTCTTAAGAAAAATAAGGACTTATTTGCAAGTGTAGACTCTGAACTTGGACACACTGACACTGTGACCATGAAAATTGATACCGGTAACAACCCTCCTATAAAGTTAAGACCCTATAGGACCCCTATACAGAATAGACAGGTTATTGAGAAGACCATTGACGAAATGATGGGTGCAAACATTGTCCGTAGATCAAAATCTCCGTGGAGTTTTCCAGATGTAATAGTTGACAAGAAAGATGGGTCCAAAAGATTTTGTGTAGATTTTAGGAAACTAAATCAAATTACTAAACCAAATTCATACCCCCTTCCTTTGATAGATGATATCTTGGCTCTTTTAGGGAAAGCAAAATACTTCACTTTGTTAGATTTAAAGTCAGGTTACTGGCAAGTGTTGATGGATGAAGCAGATAAAGAAAAGATGGCCTTTGCATGTCACTGTGGTCTGTTTGAGTTCAATGTAATGCCATTTGGTCTTTCAAATGCACCTGCAATTTTCCAGGAACTAATGTCTATAGTCCTGCAAGGGCTAGACCATTTTGCAACCGCCTATCTTGATGACATTTTGATATACAGTGAAACAGTCGACCAGCATTTACATCATTTGCAACAAGTGTTTGACAGATTAAGAGAACATGGACTGAAACTTAAATTGAAGAAGTGTTCTTTCATAAGGTCAGAAACAACCTATTTGGGATTCATAATCAGTTCTGAAGGTTTAAAACCTGATCCCCAAAAGGTAGAGGCCATTAAATCTCTACCTCCCCCAACATGTGTGCGGGAGGTACGTTCATTCATTGGTATGGGATCATACTACCGTAGGTTTATTCCAAATTTCTCTGAGATAGCTGAACCTGTAATTGCTTTGACCAGAAAATATGCATGATTTAAGTGGACAAATGAGTGCCAAAGTGCATTTGAATATTTGAAACAAAGTCTGACTGTGGTACCTTTATTAGCCTACCCTGATCCAAACAAGCCTTATACTCTTTATACAGATGCAAGTAACTCCTGTATTGGTGCATGCTTGACACAGGCATGTGAGGATGAGGAAAACGTTTTGCCAAATGTCAAAAATGAGAAACCCATTTATTACCTGTCGCACAAGTTGAGTAAGACCCAATGCAAATGGTCGACAATTGAAAAGGATGCGTATGCCATAAATTATGCTCTGTGCAAGCTGGACTATTATTTACACCGGGCTAGGTTCGTTATCAAGACCGATCATAAGCCGCTAAAGTATCTGCTGGAGTCTCCGATGCAAAACAAGAAAATTCAGCTTTGGGCACTTAGCATGGCTGGCTATAATTGTACCGTAGAGTATATAGCAGGAACAGAAAACACCTGCGCTGATCTGCTATCACGTAAACCTGATGGCGGACATGCCGAAGCGGAGGCCGAACCCTTTGAGGTTGATATAAATGACAATACATTTGAAGTTGATGTGATCAATTCCAATGAAATTGACCCTAAACAATTTGCCAGCTATGAAGTTGCTGATAACCCTGAAAAGGAGGCGCCAACTTGGGACTTGACTGACGTTGACATGGCAGTGGAACAAGCTAAAGACAAAGAAATAGTTGACATCAAAATTTGTCTTGAGACTGGTGCACCATCCCCCGCAATAAAGCGTAGATACATCATAGAAACTTATGTTGTTTACTATCTGTCACACCCAGATGATAATCCCAGCTTGAGATTATATGTGCCCCATCATCTGCATGAAGCAGTGGTGAAACAGTACCATGATGACAATGGTCACATGGGCGTCCAGAAAACCTTTACAGGGATTAGCCAAAAGTATTACTGGCCAAATCTCTTCCAGGAACTTTATAACTACGTTTCTTCTTGCGTGACCTGCCAAACTAGGTCAGCTCTAAAAACAAAACCCCCTGTCCAGGAGACAGACATTCCCCCATATCCTTTTGCTAAAGTCAGTCTAGACTTATCAGGCCCGTATCCCAAGACCTTGTCTGGCAACAAATACATTGTAGCATTTGTTGACAGGTTCAGTGGTTGGCCGGAAGCCTTTGCTGTGCCAGACAAAACAGCAGACACGATTGCCCACCTACTAATTGAAGAGATTTTCCCTCGTTTCGGTTGCCCGCTAGAGCTTGTGACGGAAAATGTCAATCGGGTCATGAAAGAAACATTGAGAACCTTGAACATTCATCACGTAACCACTAGTTTCTATCATCCCCAATCAAACGCAAAGGTTGAGAGGTTCCACCGCACCTTCCATGACATTCTAGCTAAGAAATTGGCTGACAGACTAGACACCTGGGACCTCTATTTAAATCAAGTACTAGCTGCCATTCGCTTCAATGTCAGCCAAGCCACTGACTACACACCTTTTTTTCTGGTGTACAACAGGGACGTGGTCCTGCCAATTGACAACTTCCTTAAACCCAGATCCAAGTATCAGGGGAGTGACATGCACCAGATGGCCTTGCAAGAACAGCACAAAGCATTCATGTTAGTCTATGGCTGGCTGAAGAAACAGCAACGTCGGCAGGCTAGGTATGCCAATAAAAATGCACAAGAAGTACAGATACAAGTTGGTGACCCTGTATTTTATAGGAAGCATGCAGGCTCTGGAAAGCTTGACATTAAGTGGGAACCTTTTTATCGGGTCATCGAACAGACCTCACCAGTAACTTTTGTCATTAAAAATCAGCTTAATGGTAAAACAATCAAGGCGCATGCGGGACATCTGAAACTGGCGAAAATCCATGACTGGGAAATACCATTAACTGCCACAGGTAAACCGCAGTGAAAGGCTAACTTCGTGGTAGCCCCAGAATCAGATGACTCTGAGGAAACAGAGGGGTCTTCTGAGTCTGAACCGGAAAATCCCATAGATAAAGTGGTACCGAAATACCGCAGAGAACGTGATGACTCAGATGAGGAGGACGATATCCCTCCTATGGAACTAAGAAAACGCATCAGAAATCGTGAGCGTAGGGAACGTGAAGAGACATCTCCAATTTCTGACAATGACAGTGTATTGAGTGACGCTGACTCGATAGGAACAGTTGATTACGATTGGTCGGATTACATGAATGTTGATGCATTAACAAAGAAAAAGAGAAGCGTGGCGCACGCGCGTCAGCGTAAGGTGAAAACCCTTGTTAACGCTCTTGTTGACATGTTTTAAGCTATAATAGGCTTCAATGTACATAGTTCATTTAATTGCATAATTAGTATTTTAATGTAATGTCTGTTTCTCCATTGCAGGGAACAGGCAGATCTACGCAGCAGAATGCGTGGCCTTGTTCTATTCCTAATGGCGGGTTATGCCGTTGGCATTGTTGTTTATGATAGTGTAGTATTTCAAAAAGTGAATGAAATTACGTCTACCAGGGCAAAATGGCTAGTTACATTTGTACATGACCTACAACCATTTCGAAGTTTCGTAAAAACGGTGGGTAGGGATGTGTACAAAGCAATAGAAATAGCGAAAACTTTAAGGAATCATTTTACGGGTGAACAGCAAGAAGGTTACCTGGGTACTCTTAAATACCTGCTACGAGAGGCTGAATACCTTGGGGACACAGTGGAAAGTGTCCAGAGCAATTTTGCGGATTATAGGGCCCTTGGGGCTAAAGCTAAGAGAAGCTTGCTGCCGATTGGAGGAAGTATATTATCATTTTTGTTTGGAACTCTTAGTGAAACAGATTTATCCGACATACGCCAGGCTATCAATGACCTATCTGGAAATCAACAAACAGTGGTCCATTTGTTGGAAGAACAAATGACCATTCTTAACGTATCTAGGGTTCACATCGCCGAGAACCGTCAAGCACTCATGGATCTTGTTGAGTGCTTGAACACCTTCGAGTCCCGCATGAATAACTTGACTCAGGCCATTCAAGAACGTTTCAAACATGTTGAGATGTTCGCCAATGTCTACGCCCAAATGGATCTTATTTAAGGTGGTATAAGAGATGCTTTGCAATGTGGAAACCTTTATTTAGGGAATCTACGGTTGGAACTAAATATGCTGTCCCTTAATCATTTGTCACCAAGCCTGATAACTCCCAAAGACCTAAAAAGGCTGCTAACCCAATCAAGGCGAAACTAGGTCCAATATCTGGTACTATTATCGTACTCTTACCTGTACCACCATTTTAGAGGACGATAGAATAGTTGTTGTCATGAGCATACCGCTCCTTGACTTCACAGGCCAATATGATGTTATTAAAATACATAATATACCCTTACCCCTGCATGAAGCCCAGACCAAGAGTCCAAGCCATTCCATTCCGACCATGGTAGCAAAGTATGATATAGAATACCCTGGACTTTTAATTAATAAAGATGGTAACCGGTACACCTTGCTGTCAGAAAGCGACATTGGTGCCTGTAGTGACCCAATTACAAAATATTGTAGCCCGAGGAATGCGATATTGCCAGTCAACCTAAACAAGCTTTGGGTCTTAGCATTATACTTTAAGAAAGAGGAGCAGGTTAATGAATATTGTCGAAAAATAGTACAAACAAACGCGATTTTGCCGATGGGAACCTACTTGACTAAGGGTCAGTGGGCCATTGGAACTAAAGAAAAGCTTGACTTTTCGGTCGTTTGTCTTGGCACTGCGGGTCGAAAAACAGTAAGAACACAGACTAAGCAAAGCGTGAGCCCACCTTTGGGAATAATTCAACTTGACACGGGATGCCACGCTGTTAATAACTTTCTTAGTCTACCACCCTATTATCTCTTTGAAGAACAAGCAACCTTAATCGATACTAATCAGAAACTTCTTGAAATTCGCAATGACACTTTGTCTCGTATATGGGAGCCATTTGTACAAGCCCTTCCTAATTTCACAAAACTTGAATTACCCGAAAATTTGGAGCAGATTGACAATATTCCCAAGAATGACTTGATCCTCAAATTGAGGGGCCTGCGGCGCGTCGAGGTTGAAGACACATCTTCGCTGTTGTGGGCAAACATTTTGATTAATCTCGGGGTCTCTACGGTAATTACTGGCCTTTTGTTTTGGTATTTTCAGTATTACAAAAAGGGGAAACACTCTTTTGAATGCCTACCTTGTTGCCAACATAAAGCCATTAGGGATAAACAGGTAGAAGGGGCTTCGGACGAACCCCCAAGTCCACTGGAACTGGTGCCTTTGTCTAAGAAAGGGGTGCCAATAGCGCCGCCTGGTGAAGAAGAGATCGCCACACCAGTCACCCTAGAACACGCCCATGGTGAAGGGGCGCATAACTCTGGCCAAAGTGGAAATGTTCCATTTATACGGGCCCTGTATCCTGTTCTTAGGGATCCGTAATGTCAAATGGAACCGGTGTCCTACTCCAAGATAACGGATGAAGCGGCTACACTTCAGGGCAGGGTACAGTCTGCCCCACCGAAAGGAGCAGTTACGTCTAGTAAAATTGTAAATAGTAAGAAAACATGTGTGAACTATATCACGTGTTTGGAATTGCTTGTACTGTACATATATTCGTGTTGTTAACGTATGGAACAGTCCTCAGCTGTACAGACAGACGGACAAACTAGTAGTGTGCAGTAGTAAAATTGTTCGGCGCCATACCAGACATTCCTTCTATAAGAAGCAGCAATTTTGGTTAGAAACAGTATCTAGGACAACATGCAGATAAATAAATCAGATTAAATTCAGGTGTACTCACTAATTGGGGAAGAGAAGAAACAATCATGGTTTAATTGCCGATACCCAATTCACACAGTAGCAATTATTGGAAAAATGAACACCTGGCTATCTAAAAGTGCCAAGTAACCTGAAGCACAGATTTTATAGGTATCAAAGTGGAACTTTAAACATTCACCAATTGTATTTCTCACAAGAAGGGACACACTGAACATCACCGTATAACTGTGCTACACAAATTGTTATTCTGCTATAATATATTGGATTATACCATACAAACACCTGACAATGGCAGAAGTGAAATCCGCATTCAAACCAAGCTGCTGGCGGTATGTCACACTAGGTGATTTGATCGACGAGATGACACCAGAGCAGAGACAGGCACGCAGTTTGCCTGACCAGCCCAGGGACACAATTATGGCAAAGATAATCTGGTCAGCTGAAGCCTGTCGTATGATGCATCCAGCAGAACATGCAAATAGTCCTCAATGTACAGAGGGTCCGGACAACACCTTGGAACTGGGAGTGTAAGACATCGTATGGGAGAAATAACCTATTCCTATTGCTACTTTTATAAACTTTTCATGTATAAGAATTTTTTGGATAATTAATTGGGCCATAAAATGAACTAAAGAGATATTGTTCCTGTGAACTGAAGTCTTAATGAGGCGATTAGTACTGGGAGGATCCAGACGCTAAGATAGCACTCACCTTAAAGATAAAGCACAAATGGGGAGGACAGATTTATGCCACTGTACATTGCCAACAATAATAAGCAAAACTTAAAATAATGAAACCCCTCGGAAGCTGTGCATTTTGCAAATCGTCGGCTAGACAACAACTTCGCTGATCATATACTTATACATATACTCACATACAAGGAACCATGTCGCAAAGTTGGGAGCCAGTGACGGCAGGGGCCCTCTTTCAGAAGACTGGGGCCAAATGGCTCCTCAAAATGAGCCCTGATGTAACAGTCGCAGAGGTACGGTGGACCCGGATAGCCCAGGAGGCATACAAGTGCTGGGAAGATGAGAGAAACAGAAAACAGGAAGAAGAGGACCGGTGCCAAGCAGTGGCTATGGCCAAGAGGGACCTAAGTCCAGCAATTGACTCCGGGAAGGCGCGCCCAGTCGCAAGGGTGGCGCCCACACCCAGGCCAGTGGGGGAAACAGAACAGGAGGCTACCCCAGCACAGGCCCCTGAACCAGCGGAGCCACTGATAGAATTGGTCGAAATTACCAACCAGGACTTGGATAACATTATTTTGTATGATGGATTTGCGCTATAGAGACACAGGAGGCGCCCAGTGAAGGCCAGACGAGTGACGTAAAAATAGTGACGGTGTTATCTATATGATAAGTAGTGACAAGTAGTTCCGTGTTTAGTGAACTCAGTTAGTGCTGTGCATGCTGGATCTATATTTCCACTGCAGAAGGAGTGAGTGTGTTATTACCCAATATTTTGTTAAGGTACAATTCATGAGTTGAGGACAAGGTTTGTAAATATTCTTTTACATGTTTTTATGGTCAATGTTTATGCTGAGGGCTAATCCACGTATTCTGTGTAAAGTATTCTTTTACATGTTTTTGAGGTCAATGTTTAATTACTATCTCATGTTTTTGAGGTCAATGTTCATATTAGGAGTGTTTTTGGGTAAGGGCAATGTTCGTGTTAATAGTTAATCCCTGTTAAGCTAGGTGTTTTATTTAAAATCTAATAAAACACCCCTGGCGTAGAGAGTAATGTGACATAATAGACTGTGCTACCTAGTGGGTTTGTGTCTCAAAAATCCTTCGTTAATATTGCTTAGAACATTGTAGAAATATTATGTCTCTCAAATACTTCTATAAGTATAAGTGCATTTCTCAGGTAATTGGCCTTTCTGGAATTCTGTAAACAAAACTATAAATTTGATATAGTTGTCAAGACACGCCTTGACTATCTACTTTATTATCTTATTAGAGGTGCTAGGGAGTTGTCTTCCTATCACGCCAGACAGGTTTATGTCAAGCTCAATGGCTTATCGGACAGGTCTGCCACATAAACAAGATTATATTATTACTAGGTTAACACCCAATGTACGTCATTGCCCGACTTATTCTGACAGCCAAAGTATAAATACCGGTATGCGAGAGGGGGGAGGGTTAGTTATGAAAAAGTTATGAGAGAGTTGAAAAACAGCAGTTATTAGTTGTTAATCAGTTGTTATTTGGTTCTGAAATGTATCTTGTCTAGTGTGTGCCGAGAGTAATTCTGCGGTGAGCTGACTTAGGAATTATTAAATGATAGAACAGTACATATGACTAGTCACTGACTTGTCCCAGACCCGGCGACTTATTGGTCACTCATGGACACTACATAGTTGGCCTGCACTAACGTGTGGAGTGTTGACTCCTAGCGACCCCGACTAGGCTATGCAACACTCTGAGAAAGTTTTATCTTTATGATGATGTTTTTGAGAAGTAATGTGACGTTATAAAAACCTTGACTACCATCAGCCAGCGTAATTTCCACACAATATCAAGACGTTTTTAGCTGCACATAATCCAGAGGGATGACCCGAACTTAAAGTGTGCTGGTCCATCATCATAGCTGGGTGGTGGGCTGAATAATGCTATTCCCTTATAAACAGCATCCCAATGCCCCATGGCCCTCGTCATTTTTTAAGTATCAAAAGGTTTGTTAATATCATATCATCACTGCTCTTTGATTGTTTAGTGATCAAGAAGGAAGACAAAAGTTTAAGGAAGAAGCTGATGAAGCTCTTGACTAAACCAATCAAGAGGCACGAAGAAAATGCAAAGAAATCCAAAACAACAGGTACACTGTAACACAGCATACACAGGACATAGTGATTAGTGAAGCTAGGAAATCATAACACACTGAGTTATAAGGTCAATGTTATTCTATTATTTTTCATATTTTATAAGATTCCGTTTAAAGGTTATAGGGATGACGTCGTTGAGACATTGGTGTATATTGGTGGCAATGAGAAATAGCCAGGAATAAATGGACAGCACTGCAATTGACAAGCTGGCCTGGCCAATCGGACGTCGCGTTACGAAATAAAGTGCATTAGAATGTGTTAAGACCGTAACAAATGGCCATTGTTTTCTCCCACCAGAACGTATCAGTATTTTAAGTCAGCATACAAGATGTTGGTCCTGATCCCATAACTCTGATCTTGATTTTGACTGAATTATGCCCCTTTTATGGACTTAGAACTCTGGTTAAAACCTTTGCGTGCAAGTCTTGTTAAACCCATACCTCAGACACTGTGTATACTGTATCTCTAAAACATCACACACTTATTCAGGGTCAATTCAGAGGGTTATGTATGTAAAGTCCCATAACTCTGGTTTGGATTTTGACTGAATTATGCCCCTTTTATGGACTTAGAACTCTGGTTAAACCTTTGCATGCAAGTCTTGTAAAACCCATTCCTCAGACACATCTTGACAACGGCCTTTGAAACCATTCCCGCGAGACAGACATCCAATCCCTGAGCAATAACTGTGAGCAATAAACCAAACCGCCAATCAGTATCCGTTTTGCTTGACAGTTGAGAAATCTTTGAAATACAGAAAGTGCCGACGTGACACTTTGCACGCTTGTGGAATAAAATTTACAAACTCTACACGTCTACGTTGTAATTAGTTGTTTGTTTTTGAGCCTACACATGCGATAATTTTGTACTTGAACGCTCCTTCCACACAGACACTACACCAATGAACATACAATATATTAAAAACGAATGGCATGTTGTTTTTTGTTGTTGCAATTTTTTAGCTGTACAAGTACAAGCTTTTAAAAAATAATTGTTACACAATTAAGTACAAGCTTTTTAAATAATAATTGCTACACAACACTCAAACAAATATCTATTTATCTATCTATCTATCTATCTATCTATCTATCTATCTATCTATCTATCTATCTATCTATCTATCTATCTATCTATCACATGAATATGAATGCAGGTTATATTCAGGCTCAGTATGGTGCGGGTTATAGCTATACTGATGAAAGTCCTATGCTCAGCTGACCATACTGCAGTCCAAGACCAGACAACATGGGCATCAAAAATAGTGAGTATGATCAGGAAATACCACAATCACAAACTGCAGACAAACCCGTGGCATCGTGAGGAAGAGCAACACAACAATCACAAAGCACCAGAAAGACAAGCAAAGCAAACAGCTCTCTCTTCCCCATTAGGTTAATTACATGACAATTCAGGAGATACCAGACATCCCCTCTGTAACATTATTAGCAATTAAAAGTAAAAATGCCTTGTAAGGAACGAAGAAGAATTATCCCTGAAATATATATGTTTATTTTTCAAAGCTAGTTTAACAATCCGCCATACCACGACCGTATCACAGAAAAAAGTGGGACTTCCAAAAAAATCAATGGGACTTCCAAATTTCAAAGGTAGGAAGTCTGGACTTCCTGGATTCGAAAGTTAATGGAAGCCCTGTTTAGGTCCGCCAGAAGAAGCTCAACCCTTTTCATTCTGATTTATTTTTCAATTATGCATTTTGATTAAATGAGTATTGTATTGCCCATTTTGTATTTCAAGGGGTCACAGGTAGAAATTTTTAAATTATGAATATGAAGATTTGATTTTGTCTTTACAAACAGTGCAGACTCTGGTGAAATGCATGTGCATTGTAGTTGCATTTCATGAGGGTCTTTACTGTTTACCAAAGAATCTGTTTGCAGACCATGTATCCAGAATGAGAGGGACTATAGTTCTATGATCAGTTTTGGTGCTGAAGCTGCTCCAAGGGTCTCTCAGTCTG
This sequence comes from Loripinus fragilis, assembly GCA_964019695.1. Lineage (NCBI taxonomy): Eukaryota > Metazoa > Mollusca > Bivalvia > Lucinida > Lucinidae > Loripinus > Loripinus fragilis. The sequence goes on from OZ026514.1 coordinate 130,718,452, forward strand.
TCCCTAACATTCACTCCATATCTCCTGAATAATCTGAAAAAATGGAAGCCTTTAAACAATTTTCTCTAAACTTCACTCAAATGTTCCTCTCAAGTTCCTCCTTTCATTTTGTGTCCACTCAATTATGTCCTGACACCTTTGAATGATTTTCATTAAACTTCACCCAACTGTTCATCTTCACAGTGGGGCTGTGTGGAGAACCCATAATCCACTATGCAGGCTCGAAGTCAAGGTGACACTTCAATGTCATTCCTCTTCAATTTTGTGTCTGATCCATACTTTTACTCACCATTACTTGCTGAACCCTTTGAACTTTTTTGAATATACTTCACCCAAATATTCTGTGCAGAGTCCACGTCTCAGATACCCAGATTCAAGATCAAGGTCACACTTCAAGGTCATGTAGTAATATATACCCTTGGATTTCGTGTCTGCACCACATATCTCCTAAACCATTTGAATGATTTACATTAAACTTCACTCAAATTTTAGTGAGACAGTGTGCAGAACCCATGGCTCAGTTATGCAGACTCAAGGTCAATGTCACATTCTCATGTAATTAAAGCCAGTTATAATACTTAAATGTATTCATTCTGTTCATAATGTTAAAATGTGTACATTTGTTTGCACTTTAACATGAGAAACTAAATTTCATGCTCAGTTGAGTTGAGCTCAAACAAGTTTTATATCCAAATGGCAAATTGGAATATGATCTCTGTGATTAAATAATTACCATTACCAAGCTTATTTTCATATCAGTTATGGTTACTTTGTTGCTTGTAATATATGAATTCATGTGTGGATCCAGTAAGTTTTGCCAGAGGTCAGGGGGTCCAACTCTGACCACATCTTTTTAGGGGGGGGAGGGGGGGGGGGAGGGGGGGGGGGGGGAAAGATTCAAATACCACTAACAGCGGGCCATTATCTGCCCGCCAGTGAAACGCCATTTAAATGGCGTTTGGCTGGCGTGCCAATGATGACCCAACATTGAATGCTGGCTTGCCGTAGCTTTGAGAATTTCAGGGGATCCGGACCAGTAATTGCTTAGTAAGAAACCGGATATTTTTCAGGGGGGTCCGGACCCTCTGCCCCCACCCCCCTCTGGATCAGCACATGGAATTGATTCTCTGTGTGTCTTAGTGTGTTTACAGTTAACATGTACATGTATTTGCTTTGTTCATTAAAGGCTGTTATGTGGAGAAATGGGATGTTCCAGTGTGAAAGTACAAAGAGTGTATTTTATATTAATCATATTACAGAAAATGTAGCTCTGCATTTGCCAAAATAAGGCCATGGCTAAGGAAGAAATTTTTAAGTTGTTCTTGTCAGATTTATTACTCTCTCTGAAAATAAATGGCAAAAAAAAAACCAAGTCTTAATTAAGAACATATTACCCCCCTTACATGTATCTGTTGCTCTGTGTAAAGCAAATAAAGGTCAAACTTGGAACAAAACCTTGCATACCTGTTAATCAAATGTCGATATACAGTATGAATAGAAGCTTTTCAAGGTCAAGATAATCCTTTTAAGGTCGAAGGTAACAAGGGGATTATGAATGTTTCTTGATTTAAGGTTAATTTATGCACCAAACTTTAATAGTAGATTTGCTGACTTCAACGTATGAATGAACACCGTAAAATTTAAAAACACATTATGTTTTAACCCATTTTATGCGGGATACACTTTTACATGTAGCTCTAGACAAACAGTTTAGTACCAGATCAGGCCCCACATTTTGGGGCCTAATTTGAGAGCCAAACTATTTGCATACAGATCAATATGTCTTTAAAAAATAGCAATATTTGCAAATTTTGAGTCATTCCTTCAGCAGACGAGATTTTAAAATGGCCACCAATATTACCCAGCATACAATTGGTTTGCAAGCTAAAAAAACAAGCAATTTTTTTAAACAATTTCTGGTTATACTAGTATACCATTAAAATATTATAATTTTATTAACTTTTCATTCAATGTTGTCTACACTCATTTTGTTTACCCATTATAAGCTCCATATTTTAATTAACAAGGAAATGTCCATGGGCAACCATTAAGTTTTAAAGTAGTTTATGTATTATTTTCTTTTTACAACAAAAACATGTTTCCAGGGATTTGGAAAGGGCCGAGACAGGAGACAGTCTAATTAATTTTTCAAATGTCTCATTGAAATTTTCAGCTTGAAGACATTGTCTCATTAAAATTTAGATTGTCAATGAAATAATAATGTTAAATGAGACAATGCCTCATTACTGTTTCTTATATATCAGAAGTTGTCTCATAGAAAGAAGTTCTTTCCCGAAACACACTTTCCCGATCTCTGTGTTTCATTCATCTTGGACATGTTATTGAAGACACACTGTTATGTACAGTAACAGTGTCAAAATTTGTGAGCTGCAAAAACATTTTAAATATTATTATTATTATTATTATTATTAAATATATATATAAATGTGATAGCTTTTGAGTCCATAATATAGTGGCTTTGTAAGTCACATAATCTTGGACATGTAATTGAAGACACATTGTTTTGGACAGTTTTAAAATTTGTGACGCTGCAAAACCAGTTTAAAAGATATGAATTTATTCATGATAGCCTTTGTGTCCATAATACTGTAAATTCGGAAATTTTCATGTGGGTTTATTTTCGCGAAACTTCACATGAGCGAAGTTTTGTGAAAATGAAATCCTCGCGAAATCGCGAAATTATAGTCTGTCGATTACTGATATAGGTAAACCATGCCCTAGTCGCGAAATTTTAACGTCGCTAGTATGTCTTTTAACGCTATTTGCGAAAATAATATTCTCGCGAAAATTTCCGGATTTACAGTAGAGTGGCTTTCTAGTCAAATAATCTTGGACATGTAATTAACACATTATTATGGACAGTGTTAAAATTTGCGTGGCTGCAAAAGCAGATTATTATAAATGCAGTGTTGTGCCTAGGTCATGATTTCTGGGGGACACAAGTGTCCCCCTACCTGAATTTCTGAGGGACATTTGTAAATTCTGGGGGACACACCAATTCCATCTGATTTTTGCCTGTAAAATTGAAAACAGTTTTCGGAAATTTCTGTTCATTTTTATTTACATTTGAGCTTGATGTCGATAGTTTTGGCTCAAGAAGGGGTGCAGATTACAGTAAAGTAGTTTCTACATTGACGTAGTTTTGAATTCCCCAGCAAATATTCTATTTCTACATTAAAATAGCTTTTTCTGGCATTCAGCTGAATAAAATTTGCTTTTTCCGCCATTGTTGACTGGTTGAAAAATCAATATCCAAAGTAAGTAAGGTTGCAAAGATCAGGAATCGATACAATCAAGTACCACACCTGACCCAGGATACCAATGGGAAAGTGACAAACTCACAGAAGACACCACAAACGAAAGCCAAGAGGTCAGCCCTTTCCCAGCAGGTGACCACGAAGCACATATAAACAGACGCGCACAAAACATAGCAAACACAAGACAGAACAAAAACATAAAAGATCCACAAAAGAAGTACCGCCTTGGAACGGTCAGTAAAATATTTTACTGGAGGGCTTAAACCGGTTTAACGGCGCCAACCTCACCCTTAATTCAGATGTGGATCAAGACACATAGATATTTGGTTTGCATGAAAGACCCCTAACTTATCAATGCATCATCTCCTAAAACATATAAATCAAGATATAACAAGGAGATAAAGCAAGGATAAGCAATATGCATCATCAGAAAATACATGTGCACAGTCTAAATTACTTCCCTTTACTGGGTTACGCTAAATACGGAAACGGGGTTTAAACCGCAAATTTTCGAGGGCGCGCCTCTAGGCCCGCACTAGGTGCATTTTTAAGGGAAATCGACGGTAAAATTGCGGGAATCCCGCAATGCCGCGCTCTAGGCACAACACTGTAAATGTATTGGATTTGGCGTCCATGATATAGTGGCTTTGTCAGAGCTCGAATTAAACACCTGCAATCATGCGATTTTCAAGTGGATTTTAAGAAATGCCTCAAATATGCGAGTAAAATTTCAGAGTACTCGCAAAATTTTGCAAGTTGGAAAAATATTATTTAGTATAGAGTGTTGCCATAACTATCAAACAGGTAGCAACTTTATTTTATTTTCAGATGAAACTGCTTATTTAGCCTTCATAATAAGTGAAAAATACTAGACTAGCTAGATGTTATAGTTCGGTTTTGAAAATGGAATTGCGAGTTAAAAAGTAAAATTGGGAGTTTAAATTTGGACAAGTTGCATTTTTTTGCAAGTGGAGAAAAAAAGTAATTCAAGCCCTGTTTGTAGTCACATAATCGTAGACATGTAATTGAAGTGTTGGTATAGACAGTGTCCAACTTTGTGTGACTGTGAAAATAAAACTATTAAAAATATGTACACTACCCTCCAAAAGAAAGTAAACAGAGTATTTTTCAGAAAGCTAACGTGAAGATGCAACTATAACATTTTTAAAAGAGCGGAAATTGTTGTTTACTATCAGATATGTTAGTGCCAGTGCATGGCTGCCAAAATTAATAGCTGATCACCTCTGTTCATGAATAAATTAGGGTCAACTTTTGGGTAAAATTTGCAAGATTTACCATCATTTATCTTAGCCCATGAGGTTATGTGTGTGGTTAAATGCATATACATCAATATCTTGAACGTATTTCAAGACATTCTGACTTATTTCATATTACTTTAAAATACATATTCTATATTCTAAGATGACAAGGAAAAGCTCTGAGAAAGTTTTATCTTTATGATGATGTTTTTGAGAAGTAATGTGACGTTATAAAAACGTTGACTACCATCAGCCAGTGTCATTTCCACACAATATCAAGACGTTTTTAGCTGCACATAATCCAGAGGGATGACCCAAACAAGTGTGTAAATTTTTAAGGTATTAGGTAAACGCATATGAACACACTTAGCGAAAGTATGTGCTGCATTTTTACATGTCCTGAGTGTAATTGTAATTCTCTTTTCAGGTGCTCTTAAAAAAAGAAAGGAAACACTACAGGCATTTTAAGATGACATCGAATGGGCACAAGGCAAGTATAAATATTAAGCTCTTATCTATGCGTCTTCAACAAGTTCTTCAAAGGACTTCTCCTAGACTACTGGGACACATTTAACAAAACTGCACAGAATTGTGACCTGCTTGCCAATCTTTCAGATTTCTTTAAATCATGATCTTTCATAAAGAATTCTTGTTGCTATGTTTAAAGAAAATATCCCAACATCAAAGATTATCAAAGATATACAAATGTAGTTTTAAGAGAAATTGTATGCCAAAACTAGGCCCTTTCTAGGTCAGTTCTGTGCGTGCCCCCTGACTCTAGGTCTAGTATAATCACTAGAATAAGTGCATACAAACTAATTTTGCCCCCAAAAGTGGCCCCCGCCCTGGGAATTATCAGTTGTATAGGAAAATCTTAAAAATAATCTTTCTTAAAACCCAATTGCCCTAATGTTCCTTTTTTAGCTCGGCCGCTTTTTGAAAAAAAAAATGTCGAGTTATTGTCGTGGCCCCGGCGTCGGAGTTGTCGTCGTCCAAAAAAGTTTAACCTTGGCTATAACTTTAAAACTATTTGAGGTACAGCCCTCATATTTGGTATACACATTCATCTTGACAAGGCCTATCCATCCATACCAAAATATAATGATCATTTCAGCTTAAGTTCTACTTCCTTTTATTATCTTCATTATCCTCAATTTTAAACATGTTCATGTAAAGTCTTGTTGAACGTGCTGGTCCATCATCATAGCTGGGTGGTGGGCTGAATAATGCTATTCCCTTATAAACAGCATGGCCCTCTTGTCATTTTTTAAGTATCAAAAAGGTTTGTTAATATCATATCATCATTGCTCTTTGATTGTTTAGTGATCAAGAAGGAAGACAAAAGTTTAAGGAAGAAACTGATGAAGCTCTGGACTAAACGAATCAAGAGGCACGAAGAAACTGATGAAGCTCTGGACTAAACGAATCAAGAGGCACGAAGAAACTGATGAAGCTCTGGACTAAACGAATCAAGAGGCACGAAGAAACTGATGAAGCTCTGGACTAAACGAATCAAGAGGCACGAAGAAAATGCAAAGAAATCCTACACTGTAAAGCATCATACACAGGACATAGTGATTTGTGAAGCTAGGAAATTTCATTGTCCTATGCGCATTCAGGGCACACAGAGATGACGAGATGCTATTCTAGGAAATCTTCAGAACGAGGCTATTTTTTACTAAGGAAAGTTTACAAAGTTTAGAGGAAGAAAATTGACGATTTTAATCGAGTTTAAGACGAATTTTACTACAAACTAGCAACTCTTCGGAATATACGAGGTCAAGGGACACTTTTTGCTGTGATTTGGGCCGAGATCGCCCCGCATAAAACGTTTTGTGGACGTTTTTACGGGATCTCAAAGACAATGGCTGAACGCCAAGTTGTGTTCATATCTAGAATCCGTGAATCGGTTGATTGAACTGACACAGACAAAAAGGTTTTCTCAATGGCGGAATGCAGTGAGCTGTCGTTGATAGCGGAACTTCGACGATCAGTCGATAATAAGAAGAAACGACGTGTCGAAACTTCTCAGTCGAATACCGTTCTTGGTGAGTCCTTTCAGTTAATGGAACAGCCGACGGAACAGCCTCGTAAATTAACTCGTAAAAGACCCCTATCGTCGGAACGTACGGATACAAACACCAAAAAACAGAGAGTTCAACTACCTCTTGTCCCTGATTTCGACGGAGATGATTTTTCGGCGTCAGACGACGACGATATTCAGAAACAAAACAATCAGTCAAAGTCCCTAGATGCCATCTTAGACTCTTCAGAGGAAGATGAAGCATTGGAAGAGGGCGAGGTGAATGACGAAGACATGTTGGCTGACCTACAGGCTGCGTTTCAGCAGACCGCTGAGACAGGCCCAAACATAGATCAGAAAATTGCAGATGTTTTAAACATGGTTTGAGGAAACCTCCATCTGATGAAACAATAAAGGTACTAAAAGAACAAACGACCTGACAATATCAATAATCTACAAATACCCAGATCAGACAAGACCGTTTGGAGTGCTCTGCATGCACAGACGAGGTCACAGAAATCATAACACGCTGAGTTACAAGGGCAATGTTATTCTATTATTTTTCATATTTTATAAGATTCTGTTTAAAGGTTATAGGGATGACGTCGTTGAGACATTGGCGTATTTTGGTGGCAATGAGAAATAGCCAGGAATAAATGGACAGCACTCCAATTGACAAACTGGCCTGGCCAATCGGACGTCGCGTTACAAAATAAAGTGCATTAGAATGGTATTATGACCGTCACAAATGGCCATTGTTTTCTTCCACCAGAACGTATCAGTATTTTAAGTCAGCACACGAGATGTTGGTCCTGATCCCATAACTCTGATTTGGATTTTGACTGAATTATGCCCCTTTTATGGACTTAGAACTCTGGTTAAAACCTTTGCGTGCAAGTCTTGTTAAACCCATTCCTCAGACACTGTGTATACTGTTGCTCTGAAACTTCACACACTTATTCAGGGTCATCAGAGGGTTATGTATGTAAAGTCCCATAACTCTGATTTGGATTTTGACTGAATTATGCCCCTTTTATGGACTTAGAACTCTGGTTAAACCTTTGCATGCAAGTCTTGTAAAACCCATTCCTCAGACACTATGTATGCTGTTGCTCTGAAACTTCACACACTTATTCAGGGTCATCAGAGGGTCATGTATGTTAAGTCCCATAACTCTGATTTGGATTTTGACTGAATTATTCCCCTTTTATAGACTTAGAACAGTCTGGTTAAACCTTTGCATGCAAGTCAGGTTAAACATTTGCGTGCAAGGCCATTCCTCAGATACTGTGTATGCTGTTGCTTTTGAACTTCACACACTTAATTAGCGTCACCAGAGTGCCTTGTATGCCAAGTCCCATAACTCTGATTTGGATTTTGACTGAATTATGCCCCTTTGATGGACTAAGAATTCTGGTTAAACCTTTGTGTGCAAGGCCATTCCTCAGACACTGTATATACTGTTGCTCTGAAATTTCACACACTCATTCAGCGTCATTAGAACTTTGGTTCAATTGTTCTGAAAAAAAGGCTTATTAGAAGACCCCAATAGGCGAGCTAAGTTGTCATGCGACAACTCCAACTCTGGTTATGTCCACTCAATCTGTGATTTGGGGCATATAATAATTGCCCAATCTGTTTTTAGCTCACCTGGCACAAAGTGCCAAGGTGAGCTTTTGGGATGATCCTCTGTCTGTCGTCCGTCGTCGTCAACAATTTCTTCTCACAAACTACTGATGGGAAAGTGATGAAACTTTGCACAGATGTTCCTTAGAAAGTCCCCTATAATAATTGCTAAAATGGTTCCGGTCCGCTGCCTAATTAGGTCACAAGAGCTAAAAATAGCTCAAAAAATTAAAATCTTTAAAAATCTACGTCTGCCAAACCACAAGGCCTAGAGCTTTGACAATTGGTAGGTAGCATCACCTATAGCCAATACTATAGGTAACCAAGATTGCTAAAATTATTACCCCCGGGCCAAAAATGGCCAAACCCTGGGGCTTATCAGTTTTACATAGACTTATATACAGTACAGGTATCGCAATGTTACTATCAAATGCGACCTATCGAGTTGATTCGCGATGAAATCGCGATGGTCAGCGCGGACTCGTCGAGTGATCAGCGCGGGCACGTCGTGGGGTAGCACCCGCGATGCGTCGCGAGATAGCGCGTGTCGCGACGCAGGGCAAGTTTATCTGAATGGCTCTGTCGCGGAAAAGGTTAAAAGTTCACGCCTCACTGATGAGCTACTTTGAAGTGTGTACGTACATGTACATTAACCGTGTGTACAAAAAAACGAGCAACGAAATAAAATTGCACTGGATGTATTTGGTTGTTTTAGTTGCTTTCTTCTCCTTAACTTTCCCCTTAATATCCTTTTATGTTTTTCAATTGAATCGCTTTAGGTACTAAATGAAGAATGGATTACAAAGAAATTGGTGTTGAATTGATTAAACTTCACAAGAAATATCAAATTAAAAAAAAAACGGTTATGATAAAACCAGCCTGCTGAGTTACTTATGCTCGCCCATAGCAAGTCTAGATATGACCCTTTCCAATTGCGCTCAGACTGCGGTGATGTAAATTAAAGTATTTATCTTACCTTCAAGCAATTAACTTATAGTCCATTTATAAAAGCCTAATCACTTAAAATTAATCTTCTAACGCATAATTTGTATTTTTTCATACCATCTGATAGCCCCCCCCCCCCTCCCCCAGTGAACTCCTTGTAGACACGAGCTCACAAATAATGGGCTCTTTTGCAAATGTGCTGCTGCGCCAGCGTGTATAAAATATGATTGTCTACGTGACGAAGCGCACATAGCGCACTGGTCATTCGCGGATCCAGAAAGTTTTGCAAGTCTGACAACGTTTTTTAGTTGATGACAGGAGAGGATCTAAATACCATCATTGGCGTAGCACTCATTACACAATCAACGCACGTGCGTAATAAAAAATATTAACACTCAAGGGAGTTCACCTAATGTGGTAAAAATGATTTTCCATACCCAAGGAACTGCTCTTTAATTGTAGAGAATCATTGCTTGTTACAGTAGTCGCCATTTGACGTGCGTAACTTTTTCAGCGTTCTGGCTACGCCATTGACCATTGAAGCGGGCCATCATCGAATGCTGACTTGGTAAATTTGTGATGTTTCTGGGGATCCAGTATTGCTGATAGAAACCCTATATTTTGTGATTTTTCAAGGGGTCCGGATATCCCCCACTCTGAATCTGCGCATGCTGGTGATTACATAATTGGGTATACGTTTTAAAATACGTACGTCAATAAAAAATAAGGCGAACTGATCGAGTGCATATGCCTCGCCTAGCCTGTGCTACTCAGCATGAAACATAAGTACATGACATGCAATCGTAAGTGAGTTTCTAATTGCATGTGCGAGCAACAAAAGCTCAGGCGAGTCTGTGCAAATGCGCAGTCTCGTTAGAGCCTTAGCTCCTCACATTCAAAACATAACTATAAGAAGGTGGACGGTGTGTTTATTGTATGTGCGAGCAACGAATGCGCAGTCTCGTCAGAACATTTAGTAGACAATGGTGTTTTTATTGATTGTGCGAAGCAAGCGCTGGAGCAATCTAAATAGGCCGACCTTAAATAAAATGTTGGTTTGACGTGCTCCTACCTACCCACCCATTACAGACCCTATCCCCAAAAAATTATTGCCTTTCTGAGAATCTTTATTTTCTTTTTTTATTTTTCTCTAATTCTGTTAACAAACTCTTCTTTAAAATCATTAAAAGCCGTTTTTTAATTCATAGATTGTTATGCATTCTTATAGTGAGACTTATAAATTCAGTTATTATCGTTCATATCTTCATTTCATTGAAAGGCCGAATTCGCTAGATATGTCCGAAGATAAAAAAAATGAATGCGAACCCTAATACCTTATACAGCATCCATTAGTTCATGTGTTTTGGGCGCTCAAAAGAACGCTCTCATCGAGACGGTTCTTTTGAGTACCCAAAATACATGCTTTGGACTTGAAACAAAAAACGCGAGAAAACTTATCTTCGAAGTTCACAAAACGAGTCAGTTCAGCTACAGTGACTAGCGGAATCTTAACATTTTCAAAACATCCCCCTTTTTGGAGTTGTGCGCCAAATTTTTTATATCCGCCAAAATTCTACATCGGTACAATTGCGCGAGTGCGCAGCTCATCTGAGCCTTATCTGTTGCAATTGTATTATATTATGCGTTGTCCGACGTGGGGAGAGGGTTCTACATCGGCCCGATGGTGGCCCGCTTATTGTCTCTTCTCCCCTCATCAACTAAAAAAATAGTTGTCAAAGTTGGACCCCCTCTGACTCCGCGCATGAGCACCTATCAAAAATCGCTAGAAACAGTGTTTTCGATTGCCATTTGTCGCCATTCTAGCGACAAATTGCAATCTAACTCTCTGTTGCTAACGATTTTATCTACATTCGTGGGTCGTATTAACGTTTTAGATTGCCGCCTATCCGATGAGCCTCCGAGTTCCTCTTGTTGAGTATGCTCGATAGAATCGCCTTGGAGAGGCTTTACTTATGAGTGCCCACAACATGCAGAAATAAGTTTGGCATGACCTTAGATGTCAAAAGTTGAAATATTCTTTGTCGGCTTCAAACTTCAAAGGCTTCAAACTTCAAAGCCGAAATCGCCCTTGTGTATAAAATGACATACGTGACAAAATACAGTGATTGAATAACGGCCAGTGTCGTCTGCTGATTTTAGGAATTCCATAAAAGTTACAAACAGCTTGGATCCAGATCGGGCCCGACTTTTCGTCGGCCTAATGCCTGACTTTTCGTCGGGCCGAATATGGGTCCAACGTGTTTGGAGATGTCACTTATTATGCCTATTGGGTCCACACTGTTTGTCTCTATACTTAGGCCTACATTAGTCAACATATGCAGCAGACGACTGAAGCAGATTACATTTTCAGAGGCATTTTTTTCAGTTAAAGTCTTACGGAAAACAAAATTAGAATGATTTGACGTCCGTTACACAACTTTTAAACAATAAGTATTCGTCTTTGCGGCACATCTACAAACGGGGGTTCACATCAGACAGCGCAGATGCACAGACTGAAATAAACTTCTGCTCTATTTTGACCTTGAAACAGGGTGTTTAAAATATTCGATGTACGTCGTCTCATTGAGGTTGACGTGTGTGAAGGGGAGGTAATAACAAAATGTCTCTAGTCCCACTAGATAGCTGCGCATAACGTCGGAACTGCGAAATATACATAAATTTCCCGAGCAAGTCTTCGACCAGTACACCAAACGACAACATAGCACGTCTACGAATAATTTGCCTAAAAATATTTCAGAATTTTAAACAATGAGCTTCGAAGTACAACGACAAACGGTTCGCTGCTGTCTCCATTGCAATATCTCCATTGTAAATTATCAGACCTCCAGATAATGAGAATGCGTAATTGACATATAACTTGGTTTCTTAACAAACATTTGTCTTGGGTACTCAAGAGAACCGTCTCGCCGTTCCGATGAGACGGTTCTTTTGAGCACCCAAAACACATGTTTGAACTGGAATCACACTCAAAACATTCGTTCGTGTCGAAGCTCGAAATTTGGCAGCTTTCCGTTTTCACGTGCAGATGTCAACTGAGAGGTACATCACATGTCAGTGGATCTCCAGTGTTTTTTTTTCTGAATGCATGTATGTCATGCGCGGATCCAGAGGGGGTCCAACTTTGACAACGTTTTTTATTTGTTTTTTTTTGTTTGTTTTAGTTTGAGGGGAGGAAGGATTCAAATACCATTATTAGCGGGCCATTAAAGGCCCGCCAGCGAAACGCCATTTAAATGGCGTTTCGCTAGCGGGCCGTTGATGGCCCAACATTGAATGCTGGCTTTGTAGCTTTGTGATTTTAAGGGGATCCGGGCCAGTATTGCTAAGGAACCCTATATTTTTGTAATTTTCCGGATCCCCTGCCCCCCCCCCCCCCCCCCCCCTCTGGATCCACGCATGTTGGTGGTATTCGTTACTAGAATCGCATTGGATGTGCCATTCTAACGAGTTCTCAAACTAGTGTAGGTATGTAAGAAAAGGAAAATTATGGTTTAAATATCGTCACATGTGCTGCTACATGTACCTGTTGCTAGCTAGGATAATTTTGCACGTTTTTTTTTGTGGCCTGTCGAATCTTTGTAAATTTACTTAAGGAACTCCCGACAGGCCTGATCTGGATTCAGTGGGTAAGGTTATCAGCTGGCATCACTGGCATGTGAAGAGTTAATGAGTGCATTTAGCTTGCATCAGGTGTCAATTTGTCTAATGAGACATGTAACTTATCATGGATATTTTAAAGTGGAATAATTAGTAAATAATTTCACGGTAAGGAGATTTCTTCAATTGTTTTTATGTTGAAGGAGACTATTAAAGTGAGTTCGTCCATCTGTCCGTAGACGCAATGAGGGAGGTATTTTGTGAGCGCAACTCCTCACAGTTTTAGTTCGATCGTTTTGAAATTTTGTAGGTCTAAAGATGAGCATGGGGTTTGGACATTATTTTTCACTTTTTTCAACTTGTGAACTTCGTCACTAGATACAATGAGCAGTTACTTTGTGAGCGCAACACCTACAATTCGATTCCGATCTTTTGGGACTTTGCAGATGTTTTTGTTCATGCTCTGAAGATGTGCATGTGGTTTGGGCATTATCATCAAAATATTTTTTTATCATGTTTTGTACAGTGACTGGCTAGTATCTTGAAAGTTTCAATGTTGCAGGTGTATTAAGCTATTATAATTTCCAGAGAGTGAATATCAATGACGCTGATCAGATGCGCAGGCTGGTCTGCGCCTTTGTTGTTCGCATGCAACAAAACCAGGTTTTCTCGCGTCGAGCCCCATATTTTGAATATATGTTTGGTCTCTGGTCTTCATGCCTTCCTAAATGTACTTTTATTTCATACACAAGTAGAGAAGAACCGGGCTAGACTGCACATATGCACACACTCGTCTGCGCTGCCGCTGCTCGCATATGCAATAAAGACCAACGTCAATTGCGTGTCTAAGTCTATTAAATGTACTGAGTAGCTATATGGCTCTCTGTCCAGCCTGCGCAAATCCGCAGACGTCTGAGCTTTTGCAGAAAAAAACGACGTCGACTTTGTGTCTGCGTCTTCTAAATGTTTAGAATGTAGCGAGACCGCAGACTCGTTTGAGTTTTTGTTGCTCGCACATGCAATAAAGACCAACGTTGGTTGCGTGTCAACGTCTTCTAAATGTACTTATATTTTGAATGCAAATAGCAAAGGCCCTGGCGAGACTGCGCATTTGCGCAAATGCGCAGAGTCGTCTGAGCTTTTGTTGCTCGCATATGCAATAAAAGCCAACGTCGATTGCGGGTCTACGTGTACGGAATGAATGTGAGTTGCAAGGGGCTTTTAATAGGGCTCTGGCGAGACTGCTTGTTCAGCTTTGGTTCTATTTTTTGTACTGGCCTCGCTCTTGCTTGAGCATTACGCCAGGGAGCATGGTTGCTGGCATATGCAATATTAAAAACAACAGCGAACGCGGTCAGTCTAAGCATGCAAGTAGAAAAGGCTCTTGCGAGATTGCGCAAATGCCTGTGCAGTAAAATCCAGATTTGCCTACTAGTGTCGTCTATTGATAACTTTTGCAAACAGATTGGAACCAGACCAGGCCGGACAAAAGGTCGGGCCTGAGCTGTACCCAAACTGTTTGACACTCTGATGTTAAACCTTATAGAATTTTTCGAAAAAGTTAATTTTGAAAAATTAATCAGCATGCGATAAAAAGGCGCTCTCAGCTGAGCTAAAATGGGTTTGTGAAGTTTTAAGTCTTGACTTAATTACTGAGTAAATTTTGTGCTTCAAATATTTAGTGGAAACAGAGGCTGCAAACTGGATCTCGGACACAATGTTTTGAGCCAATCCATCAATTTTTTATGGGTTCAAACCTAAAGCTTTCCTCTTCTTAACAAAGCATATAGTCTTATAATCTGATCATACGAGATGTCTCGCTGTTTCAATTTTGGCTGACTGTAATATCTGACTTTCTCTTTAACTAGAAGTCGAAGTCAGCATGCAGCCTGCGAAGGGACTGCGCATTCTCGCAGGTGTTGAGCGAGCGAAAGTGATTTCTTATTTTGGGAGGGAATAAAGTGCGAACCGCCAAATCTTTTTATACATGTAGTAAAAGCACAACGTAAATGTATGCTGCGTAATATGTAAATGTGAAGGTAAATAAGGTAATCGTACGTTTCTTTACCAAAGCACAGCAGAAAACCAGAATGGACCGTTACAGACCATTAAAAATCTACCAACAAACTTACCAAAGACAACGTTCGTTTTCATTGTAACAACAAAATAACTGAAAACGTGATGTTTCATTATTTTTCATGGATAGACGTTTTGTCAAAATTTGTCGATAATAGCGTCAGTGCAGACCTTGGCGAGATTCAATGACAGAGCATGCATATTTTGTTTTGATAAACTTGTGCATTTTGTCACGTAGACAATGTATACATGATATGTGCTTTTGTTGGTCAGTCAAATAGGGCTACACTGTAATTATGGTAAGCGCAATTTCATAACACGTTGTGTGTACCCGTTTGAATCATCTTACCAAGGTGATTCTAATGAGAACTTGCAACATGATTTCGCAGAATATATTTCATTTGAAAAAAAGTAGAAATATGTTATCATCAAATGCGAAATCTAGCGTGATTATTTGGACTGGAAAAATAAAATTTTGGGAAAAAAATAATTGTTGAATCATTTGTAAGTCATGTCATGGTAGGATTATTTGTAATTGTTGTTCACTATTTCACCGTCACAGCCCAGTTTTGTTTTTGATAACATGTGCATTTTGACACGTACACAATGTACACGAGAGCTGAACCTTCATCATATGGACTTCAGGTCTTTAGCATTTATTTCAGAACACATTGAAAATTTATGCATGTTGATGTTATTCTTTAGAAAAAAATTAATTGAATGTGCTGAAAAAAATCAAGACACATGAAAGTGTGAACGACTATTTCATGATAATAACGCTTGGACTACAGATTGGTGAGAAATGTTGATGTCAGAGGTGTTAATAACAAATAAGATAATTGTGGATCAACAATGGATTTATTTCATGGTAAGAAGAATACTTAATAATCTTCAATTGCTGTTTTAACAAGCCTGACAATATTTTTTTAATAGCGCCTGTACACTCATCATTCTGACTGAATAGTGATTTATTTCTACACACAGGTAATCGTGCGTGACCGCGATCAATGACTGAGGGAGGCCACGTCGTATCTGCACGTCGCGACGCGGGCGCGGACATGAGCAAGATTTCAGCGCGGGAATAGCGAGGGTTTAGCGCGGGAATTGCGAGGGTTTAGCGTGGGATTGGCGTGGGGGTTAATCTTTTTCGCGCTACGCGTCGCATCGCGACAGAACACGTTTGATAGTAACATTGCGATGCCTGTACTGTAGGAAAACATTTACAAATCTTCTTCCTTGAAACCAATCAGCCCAGATGTTCCTTATTTGGCATGTAGCTTTGCCTTATGGTCCCTTACCAAGATTGCTCAAATCATGACCCCCGGGCCAAAACTGGCCCCGCCCTGGAGCTTATCAGTTTTATATAGAATTATATAGGAAAACATTTAAAAATATTCTTCCTTGAAACCAATCAGCCCAGATGTTTCTTATTTTTCTCTGTCTGATAGTCTGTCTGTAGCAAAAATCTTAACTTTGGCTATAACATGATTTGCATTATTGGGCTAATTAGTTTTACAAAGACTTTTGTAGAAAATATTTAAACATCTTGTGGAACGACAAAGCCTTGAGCTTTGGTATTTAGCATTAACAAAAGAATGGTTTTTCCTCCTTATATAAATGGGTCCGATAAACGGACTCATTTCCATTTCCCAAAATGGACGATTTTTCCCAATTTCAAAAAAGAAAAATTTTTTTTTTTTTTTTTTTTTTTTTTTTTTTTAAATGCATAAGTCCAAAGAGAAAATAACTTTAGTAAACCAATATTGGTCATGTATCTACATGCTAAGAGCTTTATAAAGCTGTCCAAAAAGTATCCATTGATATCAATTGTCCCAGTTTGACAAAAAAAAAAAACGACGCAAACTTTTCCCAATTTGACAAAAAAACGACGCAAATTTTTCCCAATTGGCTCGGACGCGGACGCATTCCCAATGAGCTGAAGAAAAACCCTGCCAAGTATTTTCAAACCATGACCCCTGCGTCGAAAATGGTGCTGCCCCCAGGTCATTATCAGTTTTACATTACCGTATGTAAGAAAATGTTATTCTCTTATTCAGAACTGCTAGCTGAGCATCAAAGCTTGACCCAAGAGCCTGATGCAGTCGCAGAGCCTGATGCAGTGACCAGTGGTGACATCGCAACACCTATGGAATACAACAGTGGCCATGATATTGAAACTGGCTAAGCTGATTTCTTTTCTGCTGCATAAGTAGGTAAAACCTACGGAACCCCGGAAGGGACATGTGCAATATTTTTATTAACTCGTGGCCACGACTTATTAAGTCGTTCCCACGACTTAGTAAGTCGTGGTAACGACTTATTATGTCGTTCCCACGACTTAGTAAGTCGTGGCCACGACTTATTATGTCGTTACCACGACTTAGTAAGTCGTGGTAACGAGTTATTATGTCGTTCCCACGACTTAGTAAGTCGTGGCCACGACTTATTATGTCGTTACCACGACTTAGTAAGTCGTGGTAACGAGTTACTAAGTCGTGGCCACGACTTACTAAGTCGTGGCCACGACTTATTATGTCGTTCCCACGACTTACTAAGTCGTGGTAACGAGTTATTATGTCGTTCCCACGACTTACTAAGTCGTGGCCACGACTTATTATGTCGTTCCCACGAGTTATTACTGTTCTCCAATTGGTCAGACTAACTCGTGGCCACGAGTTAATATTGTCCTTCAATTGGTCAGATTAAGGCATGATAAGAAAAATGGCGGAACGATTGTGCAGGGAAAATAATGTGGTGAGGGTTTTAACAATTCTTTATACTTTGATTGTATTCTACGTGATTTATTTTGAGTCGATCAGATAAAGATACAAAAGCTTAGTTTAGAAAAGTAAATAATCATAATATGAACCACGACCAGGTAATTTGATATGAGTAGATTGCGTGAACGTATATTCGGATGGATGGATGACTTGCAATTTTACGTCCTTTCAACAATATTTCAGTCATATCAAGACGATGGGAGGAAGATAAGAAAGGCTGTGTGCAATGAACCCCCGTTTTCGGTAGGAAAGATTCTCACCTCAAGCG
Source organism: Loripinus fragilis (assembly GCA_964019695.1). Lineage (NCBI taxonomy): Eukaryota > Metazoa > Mollusca > Bivalvia > Lucinida > Lucinidae > Loripinus > Loripinus fragilis. The sequence continues at coordinate 130,736,325 of OZ026514.1, forward strand.
GGGCTCGAAACCGGTCTGTTAGATCAGTAAGCCAGCGCTTAACCCACTGAGCTACCGGGGCTCCGGCCTATAGAACATTTGTGCTCCATTGTAACCTACATGTTAGGTGCATGCACCACCCGTGGAACTTGCTGGACATGCTTTTTGCTGCTTAAAGATCGACTGGGTTCGATTCTAGTCAGAGTCAGGGTTTTTATATCCCTCATCGACTCGATATGGACCATAATACCTCAAACCATTAATACAACCCAGACCACAATTGAAGTATGAGATAAAATCAGACGATTGGTGGATGAGTAATTAGTGATTTTACGTCCTTTTTAACAGATCTTAGTCATATCAGGACGAACAGAGGGTAATAATGAATGAACACTGATTAAGTTTGGAAAGAGTTCCGCCTATAGCCGGATTTTAACCAGTGACTGCTAGATCAGCAGTCGAATATGTGTTGAAACGTTTCTCGGACAAACAGCTACACAGACTCTATGCATCCGCGTAATCAAAGAAAAGAATGTATGCGTTGACGTAAGACAATGGTTTTCAATCTGTGTGGTAAGGGCGGGAGACGTGTGTTGGCAGAATAATACATGCACTGGTGTCCCATTCTCTGTGTTCTGTGCCTCATTCGAAAATTCAGACATATATCTATTTAGATTATTGAAGGGAGGGGGAGGGGGTAAGGCCCTTCAAACTATTGGGATGAGAGCGCCTGTCTCCTACTGCACCCTGCCCAAAATTCCCTGCAGAAATATGCAGGCTGATCACATATGCACTGTTTATTGGCGTTCTGAGGAATAAATTAGCCACGGCACGAGAAAACCAACAAATTGGTTCTGATCCCAGCGCACACTCAGATCAGCCTGGTCATCCTCCCAGTCTGATCAGAGTCTTCGCTAAGCGCTTACAGGGTAGCAGAGGGTGTCCAGGCTGATCTGAGTCTGCGCCGGGCGCACAACCATTTTTTTTTCTTGTCGCGGCTCCAATAGCTCTACAGTTTGTCTCCCGGCAGTTGCCCTAAGAATAGCCCGCAAACATAGAGCATATTTCCCAATTAGTGTGCGCACATCATCATGCACAGGCTGATTTGGGCACTCGCATTAAAACGTTTTGAAAAAAATGAATCTGGTTATTTTGCAAACAGCACACACATACTTAATTATTCTGCAAAATTAATTATCTTCATTTTATTATTATCTATTTATTTTAGTTTTTTCCCGATTCATCGTTTATTGTTAGTTAGTTTAAAGGACAGCTTTATGCAGGTAATCTCTGATTGTACGATCGATATTCGATATAATACGCTTGGCATTTACCCTTCGCTATCAACAGATGATTGAACACTGACAACTTCGGCGAACGAAATTGGGCCTTTACCACATTGCTATTAAAACCGATTTATTTATTTTTTGAAAATAGTTATGGTTTTATATTTGAATATGCAATATAATAATAATAAATAAATAAATAAAAAAATCAGTTTGCACATTTGAAACCTGATCATCTGCGCATCTGCTAAAGTTGAATGTTCAACCGTTTTATAAGCTATTCAGATTAGCCTGCGCAAACTGATCAAGACGGGACCAAAGTTTCGGGTTTGGTTTGCGCAGATGCACAGTCCTATTTTAGGTAACTACATTGGAATCAGAATTGTTTACAAGTAATACGCCAAAGGAACATCAATCGCCAGAACCTGTGCCCATTCATTAGTCTGTACTGATGCACAGTCTAATCAGTCACATATGCGCAAATAATACAGAATCAGAAAAGGACGTTTAATTTTTATGACACTTCCCAGAGTCAAATAGTCGATATTGTACTAGTTTTAATCGCTACCTGTTACCAAGTAATCGATATTGTACCAGTTTTAATCGCTACCTGTTACCAAGTAATCGATATTGTACCAGTTTTAATCGCTACCTGTTACCAAGTAATCGATATTGTACCAGTTTTAATCGCTACCTGTTACCAAGTAATCGATATTGTACCAGTTTTAATCTCTACCTGTTACCAAGTAATCGATATTGTACCAGTTTTAATCGCTACCTGTTACCAAGTAGACTGCTACGCTAGGTAACTCAAGAGTCCTGCGGGCGGCGATACTTCCCCTTCTTTACCGGTAATTTTCACTCGATAGTTGAGCATGCTCCTTCGCCTATGACATTTTTTAATATGTCTAAATTCCGTGTTGTCTAAATGTATTATTGATTTCAATCAGGCTGGGCTGGAACCTATAAGAGAAACGATCGTGTTCTCAGTCATGTTCTCCGTCACATTACTCGTCCCCTTTTTGCAGACCGCTTGTTCTTATTTACCAAGGAGCTCGAGAGCTCGATAGGTTAAGCGCTGGCCTGCTGATGTAGCGGTCCCGGTCTCTATTCCTGGGTTCAGTCACAGACATCCTTTCAGTACCATCCTCTCAACGTCCCGATATGACAAAATTAATGTTTGAAAACTAAATTAATGTTGGAATGGGCGTAAAATTGCAAGTCATCCACCCCTCTCACCCACCTGACGTGGTTTAAGTTTCATTAAGGAGAGACAACATATGATATACATAAAAGATCTGCCTTTTTTCATCATTGTTGCGTAGTCGTTTGATGATAGCTAATGCGAAATAATCTGAAAAGTAAACATCACCTTTTCTTTGTACTGATTCCTCGACTGACATGCTGATAAAATCAGAACACTGAAATTAAGCTGTTGGACGCTATTGGACAATACTGATTCAGCTGTCTGACGTTCATAGTGTAGCCAACAATCGACCGATCTGGACGTGAATTTCTGATGGTTCATAGACAGATCTGGACTATTTATTCCCAGTTATACACAGGTATGGATGCATGGAAAGTGATAGTTGTAATACAGACCCCTTACCAGCATTTCAGTTCATTCCGGTCTGCCAGAAAAATGATTGAGGAAACGTTCGTTCCTTAAACATTCCTCAGACGGACCAACGATCTGCTTTATCAAGTGATTTTTTCTCTATATAAGTGGTGCCCATAAAAGGCACCAGTCCCAATTCAAAATAGTATCTTTTTTCCCCAACTGCAGTTTGAAAACTTCCCAAATGCAGGAAGAATTTTTCTATGGACAATTCTACAAGCATAGATTTACTTGCTTGCTTAGAGAACTGACAGATATATAGCTATAATTGAGTTTAAATATTACTTATTCAGTTTCATGTCCCCTATCCCACCACTTGAGCCAATAAAGGTGTTTCTGAAATTCCAAATTTAAGGAGAATACGACGCGATTTTTCCCAGTTCTGTAGGCACTGGTACCATTTCCAAAATAGTGAAAAAATCACTGTTTATACATATCACTTTAAGTTCGAACTTAATCACGTCTGTCCAGCGTCATGTGAAGTATTCAACCTTCAGCCTTTTCGCCTTTAACAAACCTCCCACCAGGCATACAACGCTGAAACGTACTGTACGTTGTTCTGTGACTTTATTGTGTGTCGACTGGGTTTAAAGCAGCCATAACCGCTTTATCGGACCGTTAACCCGGTGGCGAAGGAGGTACGGGGTAGGGGGGGGGGGGGGGAGTGTGTGTGTGGGGGGGGGGGGGGGGGGGTGTGTGTGTGTGTGTGTGGGGGGGGTAATTGAATAGCCCCGTGTTTAAAGATACAGGCTTTCAGAACGGGTCGAGCTGAAAAAAGTGGGTGTTTTTAGAGCTGGTTGAAGTGAAAAGCCCTGGATGGTCGAAATAAAAAACGGTATTAGACTGCTGCGCTTTGTACATGCGCTTGTCACTGTCAGAGAATTGCCCCCCCCCCCTAGTAGTTCCCCCCCCCCCCCCCCCCCCCCCCCCCCCCCCCCCCGGAAAAATGACTGATTTTTCCATAGTATAATTTCCCACCAGAAAAATGGCTATATAGTAGAATTTCTCCCCAGAAAAATGACTAAAAAGCCAATTTTCCGCGGGGAAAATCTACTATATGTGATTTTGCATACCCGTTTTCCCCCTCTATAGTGGATTTTCTCACAAAGTAGTTGTATTTTAACTTTGTGCTTTTAAGGAAGAGATGGACGACCTAATCAAGTTCTTGAGAAACAGAGGGCTGGCCGAAGGGATGCTGAACAGGCTAATAGAGGAAAAGGTATGCTCATATAACGATATAGAGAACTAATACGTGTACGTACGAAATTCTAATTGATCTAATTGAAAGAGAGAAAAAAAATCTTTTAATCTCTCACAAACGAGAACATTTTCTGGAAGGAACGGGAAAAAAAGTACAGACGAGAAATGTTTTAAAATTCTCGAAATAAGTCAAGCAAACGTAGGTAGGCTATATTTTCGGGGGAAAATGGGGCAACGTTTGCTATACACTGTAAAAAAATACTGTAGATTTTACGATAGAATAACTGGAAACCGGCTGCCAGTCCTTTTACCGTTATTTTTACGGGTTTTTTGCCTGTAAGACATTGTTGGAAATCACGAAATGGAAGTTTTATGTTAACTTGGCGCACTCGAAAATAGCTTTGTATTGTTGAAGGGCTATCTAACCAAAACGATATCTGCTCTTTTCTGTCCCACTCTGCTTGATGATTCCTGCAATTTTTACGGGCGCCCGTAAAAATAACGGTAAAAGGACTGGGAGTTGGTTGCCAGTTATTTTACCGTAAAATCTACCGTTTATTTTTGCAGTGTAGATTGTCGCGCAAACGTATGCAATTTGTCGCGCAAAAGTGCTGCTCCCTTACAGGCATGTTTTAACAAACACAAAACCATGTATTAACAAGGCGATTCACGTGCTTTAATGACCACCTTCGCGACTTTTTGTACGCAAATTGCAGGGAAATACTCTGTCTGTACAGAAGCAAGCGGATGGCTTGCAGTTGCAGATATCGATGGCAAACTTTGATACCAGAGTTATACAGATTAGATTATGATGAAAAATGAAAAGCAGGCGACATCGAATTGAAAACTTTAGTACAATGCAAATAGGATTAGGACTTATAAACTGCATCTAAAGATTGGACAAAAAATCAGGATAGCTGACCATTGCCTGAATGGAGGATTTTTTTTTATAGAAATGCATAGTGCGTGTAGAAATCAGCAAGAAAATGTCGATGATAGTGCCCAAACATGTTCGTTATTTTTGTAGCATTGTGTTTGAATTTATGCAACAATAACTATTAAACATGTTGTTTTTTCTAGGATATTTTTATGCCCCCGCGTCATATGATGCCGCGGGCATATAGTGTTTCGGTCGTGCGTACGTTCGTACGTTATTACGCACGTATGTCCGTACATACGTACGTACGTGATCCTATTAGACTCTGGTTTTAAAGCGGTAAGAGGTAGATTTCAGGGTACTTGTTATTGTAGCAACTTAAAATTTTGAATGAGGATTTATATCTGTAAGTACTACTGGGCGAGCTATCATGCCAGATGTTTTAGCATGTAAAGAATGAACAAAGCTTACTGGACCAGTCATCTGGCTCTGACTTGTATGATTAAAAAATTGCTTTGAAGACTGATTCCATATATATTTTTACCATATCTATAATACTAAATAAACGAAGTAACGCATAAACTGCATAATTGGTGGCATTTTCAAGCGTAATTTCTATACTGGTTCTTTCGCATATTGCTATCATTGATAATTTCGGTTAGCGTGTGTTTTAGTTTCACGTAGATTTAAAGAATTTGGGAATTGAATTCGTCTTTCATTTTAAATTCTCCCAAGTATTTTTCTAGAAACTTCGATGTCAACAATGGGTGCGTTCGAGTGAAATTATCGTATACTCGAATACACATTTTAAATTAATCCGGTCGTTTCGGTTCTGCGTCGTTATATCGGCGCGCTGCTTAGCAGGACCAAATTTAGCAGGTTCTAATGCAAAAATCCGACTCATGAACGTACGTCATTCCCCATAAATAACAATTTATTTTTGTATTTTTGCTCATATGTCTAAACGGATGAAGAACTAAATGGTCATAGTCCCGACGGCCCTGGCTCGAAACGACCCATTTTCTTCCAGAACGATAGTCAATACGAGTAGCCAATCGAACTCGCCCATTGAAGAATAAAGCTCAACGCACATGGTCTTTCGAAAAGTTGGACGGACACACGGTGCCAAGTGTGTGCGGCTATGGTTACGTACCGCTGAGCCACTTGGGGAACGTCGTTAGGAGAATTCAAACTGAACCGAACTTTCGAAAAGACAAAAAGAAAGGGCATTTTTTCCAGCGAAGCAGACAAATCAATTTCAATGATTCAACGAAGCTACATGTAAATAAGCCTTTAGTCTTCAGAGGGCTTGAATATTTTCCCCAAAAACGTTCCTGGACCCAATTTTTCCAGAAAAAAAAAATACCCAGGACAGGTCACATAACCAAGATGGCGAACATTTATTATGGTAAAGAATTTCAAAAATCTTCTCCCCCAGAACCACGCCGGGCCGCGTAGCGCAATCGGTAGGCACCTGACTCATAAGTCAGAGGTCCTGGGTTCGAAACCCGGTCTGGCCACATACTTTTGTTTCTCCTTCCGCTGATTCAAGAAGGGCAGTTGTCAGTTACTGGCGAAAGTATGTGCACTTAGTACTGGTTAACCGCTTAGGAGGTCTAAGCCTGCCCAGGAATAGTGTGGTTAGGTTAACTGACCGTCCCGACATGACCTTAGCTGTTTACCGTGGACGTTAAGCATCAAATCAACCAATTCTCCCCCAGAACCACAAATCCTATTATCTTGAAACTTAGCATGTCGCATCAAGGACTCAAAAGCTCAACAAAATTTATATAAATGATGACCCTGGGATAACCTTGATCTGTTTTACGGCAAGGTCAACTTTTGAGTCACTTAGGTTTTTGCTATAGGAAAAAGTGAAAAAAGTTGATGTTTTTTAGAAACAATGCAGTCTGCTACCTGAAAGTTTGTAGATGCAGACAACTAATTAGGTAAATGAAGCTTTAGTGAGTATTCATGGTAAAGGTCATATCTACACCTGGGCCTAAGGCCATTTACATTGAAAAATTAAAACTCGCTGTTTTATATAAACTTGACAATCATGAAATATTTCCGCGCTTGCGTGGGCTCTTTTCTAGTATTATAAAATAATAGGAATCACATTGCCCGAAGTCAGAATATTTACCTGCAAACATTGAAATAAATGTAAAAAATACTAAAAGTCACCTGTTTATGCTTTTTAGCGCGCCTTTGCGAAGCATAGGAGGGCTTATGCGATTCCCCCGGCGTCATAGTTCGAGTGTCCGTTAGCGTCCGCGTCCTCGTTCAAGTCCGCGTCAGCGTTCTCGTCGGCGTCCGTGATCAGGTTTACCAATGTTAACTTTTGCGTTTAACTCGATGTTTAGCTTTGTATTTTACAAACTATAGTAGCTACAGTCATCACATTTGGTACATATATACATCTATATGACTGCAGCAGCTACATGACACAATTCTGTGTCCTTGACCTATATGTTACTGTTAACTGACTTTGATGTTTGGCACCATTTTAAGACAAAAAGTTTAGTTTTGATGATACCTTTGGAACAAGAGAGTTGATAATTTGTCAAATAGTATATCCCTATAATTGCAGCAGCTGCAAAGCATCCATGCAGTTTCCAGTGCCCTTGACCTTTATTCATGGTCCAGTTATTTTGCCTTATATATCCAACACTGTTTAATGGGTTAACTTCATGCCTGGCATAGTGGATCAGTCTGACTCTGCGAATGACTCTATACTGTTTGTAGATCACTGTGTCAAAACCAAGTGGCTCGGTAGCTCAGTTGGCAGAGTGCCCGCACGGCAAGTGAGAGGCCCTGGGTTCAAGTCCCGGTCGGGCAAGGATTTTTTCCTCCCCTGTGACATTTGGTGGTTCAGTGTGGGTCCACGGCTAGGGCCGCGAGCATCAAAAAGTGCATGTCTCGTTTGTTCCACCGTGGTACCGGGTAGATTCGGGGACGAATCTAATTAAGCAGGAGGGAAATGTCAAAGGTCGACCAAGTGGCTTGGTAGCTCAGTTGGCAGAGTGCTCGCACGGTAAGCGAGACGCCCTGGGTTCGAGTCCCGGTCGGGCCACGTTTTTTCCCCCCCCTGTGAAATTTTATAGCGACGTGGTAGAGTGCTCGCCTTTGGACCGAAGGGTCTCGGGTTCGATCGTCGGCCAGGGCATTGAGATTTGTTTTAGAATCCGTGACAAATGGCGCCCAGCGTAAATGACCCACATGTGCACTAAAACTCCTTAAGTCTCCTTTCAAGTGATTCTTGTAACTCCTGAGAATTCGAGGACGAATTCAATGTGGAGAGGGAGAATGTCACAGGGTATAGGTTAGTTATATCATACACTTGTACTGCCTTGGGGTACAAGCCGGCCTTTATAGCGACGCGTTAGAGTGCTTGACTTTAGATCGAAGGGTCCCCGGTACGATCCTCGCCCGGGGCGTGAGAGTCCGTGACAACTGTGACCTACATTTCATGGTGCAGTGAATTGTGACATATCTTGAACACTATTTAGAAGATTTCCATCGTTCATGGGATAATGGTTCACCATGCAAATGAGTTCTTACTATTTGCAGGTTACTTTGACCTATATTTCATGGCTAACTGATTTTGCCTTGTATATCCAAAACTGTTTAAGAGATTAACATCATACTTAACCAACATGGATTAATAGTCTGACACTTTGAAGGACCTGAGGTCACTCTGACAGACATATCATGCTTCAGTAATTTTGCTTCATATTTTGAGCACTATTTAGTAGGTATTCATAATATACCTGGGATAATGGTTCAGTCTGACACTGCAGTTAACCTCTTATATTTGCAGGACGTTTTTTTTAATGTGAGAATCAGGCACCCATGAGGCGTGCTTCGTTGTCTTCTGACAACTCTTGTTTACTTGTATCGTAGCTCATGCCCGGCTGCTACCGTAAGGCGGCCATATGCATAACTTTTGATTGCCCCTTACGACATTACCAGGCGTGTAAATGCATGACTCGTTATCAGGATAAGGGTTTCAGATTTTATCCAACGTTTGGAACCGCTTTATAGCCAGCTGACACACATTTATTGTACATACACCATTTCCAAATACTCTGGTGAGCGATTAAAGCCCAACTAGGTCTCTTTATCTCAATGAGAACACTTTGATATTTGTTTTGTAGATTGACTGCAGTGTACTGCTTCTCATGACAGAAGATGAACTAAGAGAGTACATTCCAACTTATGGAGACAGAGTGGCGGCTCTGGCGTTTGCAAGAACATGTACTGGTAAAGAGGAAAATCTTCGAAAGGAAACCGTTTTAGAGAGTCTTAGAAAAAAACTTGACTGCAAGAGAGGGAAGAAATGTCACAAAAACCTCCTTGGTAATACCAATGCCAAAAGAGAAATGCGGCGTATCGAACTAGGTTGGCTAGACTTCGACAACAAAATTGGAGACTTTAGACAAGTAAGGACACAGAGTGGCGGGGGAACGAGGTCTTTAAATATTCCAGTATCAGCGTCTCAAGAAGATGTGATTGAGGTTGGAAAAAACTTGTTTTTTCCCGACGGCCGTTCCAAAAAGGGGCTGGTAGGCAACTTTGACTTTGTACTTAAAGACTTTCAGGCAAATAACGTCAAGGAGGATACAATAGAAGATATGTATACTGCATGTAGATTGAAAATGCTGCGTGTATACCTATGTTCGAGAAGCAAGTACTTGAAACTCTCTCCAAACAGCTCAGCGCCATCTTTCAGATGTGAAGTCTCAGGACAAACGGATTGTTCCAATATTACAGTTGCTGATGAAGTGATGACGACAAGTTATAGTGTAACAGGGGTACCAGCTGTCTCCAACATCTCAGTAACCGATACACTGACGTCGAGTAATAGCATCACAGGGATACCAACTGTCTCCAACATCTCAGTAACCGATACACTGACGTCGAGTAATAGCGTCACATGGATACCAACTGTCTCCAACATCTCAGTAACCGATACACTGACGTCGAGTAATAGCGTCACATGGATACCAACTGTCTCCAACATCTCAGTAACCGATACACTGACGTCGAGTAATAGCGTCACATGGATACCAACTGTCTCCAACATTGCAGTAACTGATACACTGACGACGAGAAATAGCGTCACAGGGATACCAACTGTCTCCAACATTGCAGTAACTGATACACTGACGACGAGTAATAGCGTCACAGGGATGCCAAATGTAACCCACATTGAGGTACCCGATACACTGGCGTCGAATAATAGCGTCACAGGGACACCAAATGTCTCCAACTTCGCAGTAACCGATACGTTGACGACAAGTAATAGCGTCACAAGGATACCAAATGTCTCCAACATCGCAGTAACCGATATGTTGACGACAAGTACTGTTACATTTGGAAGTGATGTCATTGGAGAAGTTGAAGCTACAACAAGACCATCAACTGTTGATTTAATGACACCGTTAAACAAATCGCCAGAAGTTACAGGGGTTGTGGAGGATGCTAGCATGTCGGTAAATATACATTTATAATGATAAGACTTCAGCTAAGAAACGAAAGTTATTGTTCGTTTCAAGTACTTAGTAAGAACCGATATGGCAGAAACTACCATATCTATATATTTGCTTTTGTGCGCTGGTAATTTTTGGCAGTTCAACCTGAGCACATGGATGAGATAATGTTTTCACTCACTCAATCACCATGATCACGAGAGATAAAAAAAAAAAAAAAAAAAAAAAGAAAGTTACGGTCGCCACCATACCAAAGTACTCCAAAACAGGGTTAGGGGTGAAATTGTATAAAGCATATTTGCCGCCTTATTACTCCACTGATAAGCTGAAATCAAATTTATTGGGTTGTAAGTATTTTTGTGTGGATGAGAAATTTTGGGAAAAGTATTCTTATACGCTATCAAAGACGGGTCGTGTTATGTCATGGCCTCCGTCCATCCATCCTCCCGTCTGTCAGTCCGTTATTTTTTAGTGTCGTATTCATATCTCCATAACCCCCTAAGACTTTTGAACCTTTGGTCAATGTTCACAACATCAAGATGATGTGCAGAACTTATATTTCAACAATGTCCGACAAAGGTCAAGGTCACATTAAGAGACCGAAGTTCAAACAGTAACATTTCCTGTCCGCTCCACATCTCAAACACGGCTTTAAGATTGCTACCTGGAAGTTTTTACAAATATAAAGCACCATCAGGCGATGCATAGAAGAAAGAAACATTACCCTACTTTCAGTTTGGACGTAATTGTACCCCTTTGTATTTTCTCATAATAACCTGCTCCATATCTTTTAAACCATTTAAATTTTTTCATGATAAAATAAACAAATATAAACCACTACCAGACGATGTAAAGAGAAAAAGATCCATAACCCTACTTTTAATATTGATGGAGTGAGTGAGTGAACTCGGGTTTAACGTCCCACCAACAACGAGGTCATATGGAGACGGGACCTCGGTTTAAAGTCTCATCCGAAAGACCGGAGAAGCGGGGGATTGATCTTGCGACCCCTGGATTGGTAGTCTGGAGTGTTATCCACTACGCTACAGCCGCTCCTAAATAATATTGATGGAACTAAGCCCCTTTGTATTTTTCGTATAGTAATTTGCTATAAGATTTGTGTACGCTCCGTGTCTCCTTAAACCCTTTGCAGATTTTATAAACTTGGGTCATTTGTTTGCCCTATCAAGACAATGTGTAGAAGTTACATTTCAACAATGTTCGACAAAGGTCAAGGTCACATTTAGGAGGTTAACATTTCGTGTCCTCTCCATGTCTCGAAAACTGTTTAAGATTTCTTCTTGAAAGTTTGTACAGATATAAATAATCATCAGATGATTTGCAGAAAAAAAGAACCATAACCTTACGTTTAGTTTTGACGGAATTGTGTCCCTTTGCATTTTTCGTCGAGTAATTTCATATTAGCTTTGAGGCCGCTTCCTAACTTTTAGGCCTTATAAGAGTTCCTCATGGCAGCTTGTACAAATAAAAAGCACCATTCGACAATATGAAGAGAAAAAGAGCCACAATCCTACTTTAAGTTTTGACGATAGTGCCCCTTTGTAGCTTTTGTATAGTAATTTTTATTACCTTCATATCAGCCCCATATCTTTTAAACTGTTTAAGATTTCTTCAAGAAAGTTTTCAAAAATATAAAACACTATCGTCTAATCTCTTAATCTGTAGAGAAAAAGAACCATAATTTTACTTTCAGTTTTGGTTTAACCCCACCCCACTTTGTTTATTTCTTGAAGAGATTTGATGTGTCTGTACCTAACGTTTACACTGTTTAAAATTTTGATTTACTTTTACAAACATCAGACACTATTCAGACTCATGTTTGTAAAAGTAGATCAAAATCTGAGTTGAAATGTTACCTTTTCAACTGAGGCAAATATGAAATCACATTAAAACTTATACAAAAGGTCAAAACTCTGTAAGAACTACAAGTAAAGACACTATTCAGACTCTACTTGTATTTCTTTCAGAATTTTGACATTTTGTATAAGTTTTATTGTGATTTCATATTTGCCTCAGCATTGAAGGTTTCAATTACTGACAAAGTTCTGTCATCTCTTGTTTCCTTCCTTACTTTTAACCCAAACGGACGTATATTGCCCCGCTCAGCGGCGCTCTTGTCACATTCGACCTGTTTAGCTGATTTTGATAAAGTGGGGAAAATGTAATATGCTCAGATGGCATTGACGATTTGTCCTGTTTGTAAGTGGATTTCAATATTTTCTTTATTAATGACGCATTTTAGCACTTAAGAATTGAAGGGGTGTTGTGGGGAGGCACTTTTGTAAAACCATTTATAACAGCCAGTATCATTTTTTTCAATATGGCAATATTCAACGGGGAAAGGGATTGGGAAACACAGCGAGAGACATTTTTTGTATCTTTAAAGCAAGCCTTTATTTTTCAGAGCGTACGGTTTGTGGATGCAGACACACCGACAGTAAGTTAAGAGATATATTGTTTTTCTAGTCGACTGAAAAAGTAGACAAAATTGCGACAGAGGCCATGTCCCTGTTTTGATGACCAGAGCAGTTGGTGTTTATGAATGTAGCACCAAATGCATTTTAGATAAGTCAGCGGATATGGTTGTAATGCAAGTTCTTTTGCATGGTGTATGCTTGTTTGAGAAGTCTAAGTATAACTATTTTTTAGCATGTACAAGTGGTTCCTGTCGCTCATCTCTTTATATTTTCATGCTGTTTAAAATTCCGAATTCGTAGAATACATTGAACGCTCGATAATACACTTTGTTTTAAATGGTTTATATGTATAGGTTAGCGCTTAAAGCCAAACCATGACCAAGTAGTTAAGATAGTTATAGATGCACCGGCTTTTGCAAAAACCATCTGCATTTTAGCGATCAAACATTCTAACATGACGTTAACTTTTACCCCCTGAGCGTATAACAAACAGCGTCGTGTGAAAATTTGTGCTAAATCACGTTGCAAAGGTCGCAGTGTGCATATCTCGCGCCTTGGTGACGTCGGATGTATTTCGACGTCCGCCTCAAATAGTCCTTAGTAAATCATGGCAGTATCATTGCATTATCAATCTAGACCATGTTAGAATCAACAACAAAAATTATCGATTATCATCACGAGTGTTGTCGGGCAGATACGAATATCAATTCACTCCGGCTTCGTCGTCGTGATAGATATTTTGTGATCCGCCCTCCAACTTCATGTGTTAATCAGCGATAATTCACGGGTAAGGAAAGCTTATAACAATAACATATTCTGGACGTATGACTTTATTTAAACGTGGCGATAAATATCCTCCCCAGCGCAGGCTGCTGCAAATCTTTACTACTTACGGCTACTAAATGGCTAAGGGCCGTCACTCTGATCTTTCCAGTTCATCATTTATCCACCTTTGATAGATCTGAAAATGTTTTACCTGCAGTTCCTATGTATTGAACATCTGAATGAAATTTCAGAGATATATTTAACACCTCAGAATAAGAAACAGAGTCTCTCAGCTCCAGGAAATGCTTTACAACCTGATCTAAATCTACACTGGTCAGAATGCCACACAATGTTAGAAACCCCACGAGACTGCTCCCGTATGAGTGGTTTATATTAATATCTATGTACAGTAAGGGCATCATATCTCTGTCTATCCCAGTTCTGTGCTATTTTGTCAATTATATCGTATCTCAAAAAATAAGTTACGATGCCCAGCAGTGGTGGGGTATCATGTAGCGCCTGCGGCGCTTTTATTTAAAATAAATATGATACCGCATGAAACTGCTAAAATTCCACTGTAGTTTTTCTTAGAAGACACATTCTGTAATGCAAGTATTTATGTTTTAGAAATTATTTAAGTATCGTAGGCTCAGTAAGATATAAAACAGCACAAGGTTCTATACATTTGAATTCAAATGCATTAGTTATATTTATGTAAAGGCATGTCATTTCTTTCGTTATCATTAGTAAATACTTTCTATTATCAAAATAATGGGATTTGCCCATTTTATCTTATAAAAGGTCTGGTAACGTAAGCAACATTAATTCTATTCACTCTGAAGGTTAAGTATAAAAAGTATCGTTTTCTACAATGGCAAGCGTTGTATCTATTTAAACGTGTCTATAGATACGTGTAAGAATCTATCAATAAAAGACAGAGTTCATAAAAATAATATGAGGCGGTAACGTATGTTAATGATTGAAACTGCCAAAAGGCAGCCAGTCCTTACATGGCAAAAACTGACAGATTTTAATCGTTCGACAATAACACTTCCACAAACATCATGAACATAGTACAGATTTTTTACTCAAAGTGGGCAGGCGGATCTTTTGGCAGTTCAAAGACTATAGGACTGGATAAAAATCGCAGTGGAACAGGAAGACAAAATAACACACTTGAAGCCTATATCAATAACTTTAGAAGTCTTGAAAGGGTACACTTTTATATTTGCTTCCTTACTCATCGGTCATACTAAATACCGCAAGGCACAGCAAGGTAGCACAAGGTACCTCAAGATAGGGACAAAGTACCGCGCTTAACGTACACCAAGGTTGGCTAAAGATTGTTTAATGTGTATTACAAAGACCGTGCATAAGACGTCACAAGGATGGACAAAACGTTTTTTTCTAATAATAGTTAACATCAACATTGCAGAAACAGTTTATGACGAGCTCAGGCTGTGTCTCTGCCTCTGTGAAGGGGAAGTCCTGTCGACTGTTTAGATATGGTGTTTATTTTGAAGAAATGATGATGATTTTTCACGCTTGTCAAGCACATATGCTGGGGTATTGTTGATACAAATTTATACCATGACACGCACATAATTTGAATTGATAGTTAAATTGTGACAAGACTATTTGCACTTTGAGCAGGGTTAGCCAAGGTTCTTGATTCGGTACCCAATGGTGGTGTTTGACTCGCTTAATGTAAAGCATGTGTATCTTTAGCAGATTTGCCTACCTTAGATTACCTTGTGCCTACCTGGCGGTAACTTGTACCGATCTTGCGGTCCTTTGTGCCTACCTTGCGGTACCTTATGCTACCTTGCGGTATTTAGTATGACCCTTTCTCAGAGGAATTTTGAGCCGCGACGCGAGAAAAACAACAAAGTGGTTGTGCGCCCAGCGCAGACTCAGATCCGCCTTGGCATCCACCCATTCTGATCAGACTTTTTGCTGTGCGCTTAAAGGGTAGCTAAGGGCCTAAGCTACATTCATGCGTACAGCGAAGACTGATCAGACTGGGCGGATGCCCAGGCTGAATCGAATCTGCGCTGGGCGCACAACCACTTTGTTGGTTTTCTCGCGTCGCGGCTCTTTTGTATCCCCAAATTTTTTAATGTTTTTTTTTTTTATTCTTTTTAATGTTTTATTTTTATTCAGATAAGCAAACAGGAAGTGAAAAAAACTGCCTTTCTCTTTAAAAAATATGATGGACAACCACGGAGATTTACGCCTAAAATTAAAAGTTTATGAATTGAGCTGTTAGTATTGACAAGCCCTAAATTCCTTATTCTACGAATTCGCGACTTCGGGCTTTAATTCGATGATTTGAAGGTCGATGAAATGAAAAATGAGCCAATGAGCTATCGAAAGAGACAGCATATACATTTACATGGTACTATTTCCATCATTTCAGGTCAGTTTTAAGGTGCCACGTCTTCCATCTACAACTGACGCAAGTTTTGATAGAGTAAGTATGAAAGGACGTCATCAGATTTATACCTTCCAATGTTTTCTGCCGTTAGAGCACTGCCGTTGAATATTGGTTTGAGCAGAAACCATGTATCAAGCCACCGGTCCTCTGTTGGCGTAAAAGAAAAGGATTTGTATTAAGTGTAATGAACCTTTCTTACACACTGAAACTGGTCTGCACGCACGCTACTTATATTACCATATAAAGGTTTCATCTTTTAGCTTTGTAGTGTAAACATTTGAAGAAATTTCACTGAAGAACAAATGGTTTCTTTCATTTTATATTAGATAGGTACAGCTTGAACGGAGCACCACATTATATATAACATATATCATAAACATTATATATCATATACATTATATATATATATATCAAAGATATATCATTTAGACAAGCTTTCGAGCTGGTTAGAGTCTTGTGACGTTATCCTCATTTTCAACGCCACAGACTCATAAATAAAAACGTATCCACACCAAACCCAGCGCAACAGACGCGCGCCTTTGCAATTAATGAGCTTATTAGATTCAAGTGACCTTGACTTTTTTTGTTAAAATTCATTGAAATATCTCTAGAATGTGTGGCTTGATCCCCACTAAACTGGCAGTGATATACCTTTGACTGGATTTCCTCTAAACTCACATAGACATGTCGTTGAGCCCATGCTTTACTTTGAAGGTAATCCACGACACTGATGTGGAGTGCACTGACGATTTACCTGTGATACGCAGAAGAACCCCCAGAAGTTTGTCTTTGGTATGTTTCATTCAAATTATAATTTGAATTATTAGCTCTTCGTAGTAAATATTTTCATTAATTAATAGATCGAAACGGGAGAAATAATGAAAACATAAAAAAAAGTGAATCTATGAAAGCATCGTAAACGACTGCGCAATACCCCGCCACTGCAAACCAATACCCCGTCTTCTATCTTTTATATATTTTTTTTTATCATGACATGAACCTCATGAACAGAATTTTTTCATGATTTTATACACGTATCCCGAGACATGTATATAGCTCTGGGGCAGGGGCAGGTAACCTATGTGGACTTAATACTACTTGTAACAGAAAGCTTATGTTATTTTAATCATTTCTATGAAATTTCATCAAGATATACCGAAAATCTGATTTTATATTGATTTTTTCATGATTTCATACATGTATACAGCATGTGTCAGGGGCAGATAACCATTGGGGGACAAAATTTTGATCAAGACATAAAGATTATATCAATATGATAATTTGTTACAGGTTTCAGAAAAATCCCTTTCGACTCTAATTTTATACATTTTTTTCATTATTCCATACATGTATATAGCCCTAGGGCAGGGGCAGATAATCCAGGTGGACAAAATTCTGCTTATAACTGAAAGCTTATGTTACTTCGATCATTTCTGTGAAATTTCATCAAGATATTTCAAAGTGTAAAAGAACTACAGACCAAAAACTGTTTTTAAGACCATGAAAAGGGCAATAACTCCATAAGAAGACATCGAAATTTGCTCATTAACAATCCCAACCGAGATCTTCCCAAGACCAATGCACATGCCATGTATGAATAAACTCCGTTCATAAATACTCAAGTTATCGAACGGAAACGAAGTGCTCACGGACGGACGGACGGACGACCGGACGGACAGACGTACGTACGACGGACGGACAGACACACGGACAGCCAGCGGGAAAACATAATACCCCGCCACTAACGTGTGGCGGGGTATAATAACGATTAAAGATAGGACTTTTACTACTTTATGTCTAAGTATTTCAGACGAAACTTGATTAAAATACTTTCATCAGAAATGTTACAATATTTCGTCAAACATATTTCGTACTTTCTCAAGCCAGTTTGAAAACCAGAATTTGCTTTTTTTTAATTTCTTCTGTATATTTGTGTGTCATAGACAGACTCAGCGAAACGACTCTGCTGTTTTGGTCCCTTCAGTGTTGTACCGTATCTAGGTCCGTCGAATGCTATTAATTTAGCTCTATGCAGAGCAAACTTTCGAATAGAGCAACATTGAAGCTGTATTAGTAAGTATACAAGAATTGTGCAGAAGAGTAGCTGTATTGTTTTCCTCCAAATAAAAGTTACCCTGGTCCTGCTGACCCTAGATTTCAGATGCAGCAAAAAATTGATGCTACATACATGATTAATGATACTCTTCTGTTGTTTCCTTTAGCCGCCTCCGAGACAAAATCATAACTACCTTTTAGAGTACATTCGACTACTCCTGGGAAACGCGAGCCACAATGTATGTGCAAAATTGTATATTTCTTAGAATTATGGGCCTAAAATTATAACACATTAGCGGTGGGATAATATCACGTATCGCATACTTTGCACGTGAACATCCGTCTATCTGTGGAAGTACGCCCGTCTATCCGCACTTTGTTTCCCTTCGACAACAAGTAGGCATCATCTATATAACAAATATATATATGCATTTGTACCAAGAATGTCTCGCTTTGGCTTGTTAATGGGTAAATATAATTTCTGACAAACTTATGGCACTTGCCGATGTGCAAAAAATTTTGGCCTCTAGTTTCTTTACTATTTGGAGTACCATTATGAAAATGGTCCAAATACTGATCTAGAATAGGAGTCTATCCCAATCAAAATCTTCTGATTTCTGAGAATCAGCTGCAGTGAAGTCCAATTTAAATCTCGAAGAGTTCCTTCAAGAGCAAAGAACACATCCCTTGCTCTTCCCAATCACTAGTATTTATGTAATTCACCAACCACTGTTTATTTTCAGCAAAGACGTGCAACAGCAACAATAACGACTGAAAACATCTCCAGTGTAACAGAAGACTGTGATATTCAGGAGGCCATAAGAAGAAGTCTTGAATATGAAAAGTATGGATACGGAATTCTACCTGATAAGCTCTGTAATTTGGGCAATACCCAACTTTCGGTTTATAAAAGTACCAGTGGCCATCATGTTTTAGTACAGAGTCAAGGCTCCTGGAAAAGAGGTTCAGAGTCAGCTCTATATCCCCTTTTATAAGCCCGGTGCTTTCAAATGTAAATGAACCGAGCTGATTCATGTTTCCTGCCATAGAACAAGGTCGAAGAGATCAATTTATATTAAAGAAGTGATACTAAGTCGAGTTTCCATTCTCCTGTGTCTCGCGTTTTATCATCTCATATCTTGCTAACCTCATCAGCACATGTACTGAATACTTTCAAGTCATCCCCAAACACACGTAGGTTACTGTGGCCTATTCAGTGAGAATTGAGACAATACATGTATTAAGTGTCCGAGGTCAGCCTGGCATGTCAACTATTTCAAACCTCAGGTCTTTCAGACTTTATTAAGGCATGCGCTAGTCATGGCTGGTAAGATTTGTCAAACTGGTTTAATGGTTTCTGTATGGGCTGTTAGTCTTAGTATAATGGTACGTATAAGAGACAATACCAGCTTTTAATCATAAAATTATTGTTACTTCTTCAGCCTGTCAGAGAATGATGTTACACTGGTGAACACGGATGTTAAATTAATGATACTCTCGATAAATAGAGAATACCATGTTAGTGTCTTTTGATATCAAGTTAATCAGACGATACCAGAAACAGCGTAGGAATGGCGAGGCTTGCCGAGCCAGTCCGACGCGTTTCTGGTCGAGCTTGATAAATTTGGTATCTAAAGACACTTACATTGTTTTCTATTTGTCATGCATCATTAGAATATTTTCAGGTGTAAAGAGCGTCAAACAAAACAAAAGTAAACGCAGTTTTGTTTGAACTTGTTGACGTCGCGAAAGCTTTATGACGTAAGTCGGTGACGTTATTTAACAAATCGAACGTTGTTATCACGGCCAACGTCAATATGTAGCCAATTGTCCTCAGAAATTGCTTCTGTGAGCATCGCCCGATAACATTCGCGCAAGCACAGTTCTAAAGTGACATGATATCACATTGTGTTATCATACCCCAGTTATCAGGTGAATTCGGCAACATATGCATGATATAAATGGAAATAATTTTAAAGGGTCGTCAAACCCATTGCTAACAAGATCTTTATCATACTCCATTTACCTTGATCATTTAATAAATACCGGGCATGCTAATCAAATATTTTGTATGCTGATTTAAATGTTTAACCTTCATGTGAAACTGTAGGCGAAATCACAGCCTGTATTCTATTACGATTCTATTGATATAAATCATACTATTCACTCATACAAAAGTTTTTGCTTTTCTTCACAGTACTGAGCCTTCTTTGGAAGGGATGTTAAAACATTGGATCCACGAGACATTACTCGATAACTGTGGTAAACAGCAAGTACTTATTCACAGACAAAAGATACTTAGATCCACAAAATGGGCAATACGGCATCCTGCATTCAGGTTTGAGAAACCAGTCAAGGTTATATTCTCCGGAGAGCTTGGGGAGGATTCTGGGGGCCCAAGGCGGGAATACTTTAGGTAATACTCTGTTGCACCCGCATACAGGTACAATGTATGTTGTTGTTTCAGTTCTCATAAACTATGTCTTTTGTTTGCTTATGTACATCATTATGAGAACGGAAACAACAACGATTTCTCTCCCTTCATAGGGGATAGAGGATATATACACATTATTATAATAGTAACTTGATCTGGCGTACTGCATCACGTCGAGTTGATAAGCTCATACCATCGGATCACCCGAGACGCTTGCGTCGAGGGTGATCCGATGGTATGAGCTCATCTACGAGACGTGATACAGTACGCCAGATCAAGTTACTATTATAATAATTTGTTTATTATATACCTTAGGGAACAGCCAACCATTCATACTTGCCAGAGCTAATGCATCGGCCCGGAATTGAACCTGCGCGGCAGAGATATGTAGCTAGTCGTGAGACAAACGCTGCCCACTGATCAATCGAGGCGCGCCATTTTGGCGTGTTTGTTGACGTTACGTCACAAGTCCTGTATCTCTGGTTCTCGTTTCTACGATGCACGTTAAACAATGACGCGCCCGAAGCTGGAACACACACATAGCCTCGTTTTAAAGGATAGTGATACGGATTCAGAAAACGTCAGTTTGATACGGCGTTCTGTATCAGATGGCCAGAAAACTGACAGGTCAAATGGTGTATCATTGATAGGTATATAATAAATACTGCGAATATATGCAGTGGTTATGTTTATAACGTATAGATAACAAACTGAGTAATTAAATGCATACTTATATTTATTAAATTGCATGCATCCAGTAAATAGCTTTTCAGAAAGTAAAACTTTACTCAGTGCGGCAAGTGAATTTAACTAGTAGCAATTAAGGTAAAATTTACTGAACGAATAGTGTTTGAAAGGATTGTAAAATTTACTCAGTAAAGTTCAATATGATGCTTTTTTCAATGTGTGTATTTTGTACAGGCAAGACATTTCCTTTGGATTGCTTTCATTAGGTGGTATGGCTGGTCGGGGGCATGCTGGAGCCCCTGCTCACTTGCTCTAGTTGCTTAGTGTTTGGAAACAGAACGGTATAGAACTTCGGTTGCTATGGTAACCTAAATCCTTCATAGTCTTCCAATGGGCAAAGCTATTGTTTTAAATATTTTGCCTGTTTGATTCATTTACATTTGCAGGGAGTTGATCAAAGAGCTTGAACGAGATATCACCGTAGGTCCAGGCGGAAACAAAATTTTTAAACATGATATTCAAAAACTACAAGATCGATCCTATGAACTGGCGGGACAAATTGTGTCATGGAGTCTTCTACAAGGCGGACCAGGTTTCCCGGTACTGAACAGTGAATTATATTCCCTTGTCACAGGACGGGACACTACTAGCATTGACTTGAGCGTAGTAGATCTTGATACCAAGACCGTCATTGAGTCTGTAAGTAAAATGAAAGCATTTGAAAAAAATTAACGCAATCAGTTCAACCTTATATGTGCCTGCATTTCCCTTTTCTTTCGTGTGGTGTGCTTATGAACATATCGCAGGACTACAATCACTCCTTAAAGTTAAGATCACTATAATCTTAAGGGAGGCAATTTTATGACATGAAAACGAGAGTTTAATAATCATTTCTAGCTCACCTGAACCGAAGGCTCCGGGGCGCTTATAGGATAGGCAGGCTCCGTCGTCCTCGTCCGTCAACAAATTTAAACGACTTCTCCTCTGAAACTGCTGGGCCAATTCTAACCAATTTTTATATGTTCAGGGGTCATAGGAATGAAAAATTGTTCAAACGGTCCTGGTCAGATGACCAACATGGCCGCCACGCACATATATGGTAAAAACCTTTGAATCTCTTCTCCAGAACCAATAGGCCGATGGCCTTGCAACTTGGTATATAGCATCGGGTACATGTTTACTACCAGAATTCTTCAAATTATAACCTTGGGTTGACCTTGACCTTTTTACGGTAAGGTCAAATTTGCTTTCACGTGCTTTTATATGGAAAAATGCAAGAACATAAGATTTCTTGTTAACTTTTGAAGATTTTGGCATAAAAAATGGTATGTACAATTATCTTAATGAGCACATGAAAATTTATGAGTACAAGAGGTCAATGTCATTATTTGACCTTTGACACTGGGCTCTCATATGTGGACAATTACAAACATATCCACCAAAGTTACTGAGCCAATTGTGACCACATTTCATATAGAGTCCCCAAAGGTTGAGGGAATGAAAAGTAGTTGGTGAAAATTTAGTTCACAAATTACGTAATGTTTGCACTCTTCTTTCACGTGTGGTATAGATGAGGCTATAGCCCTGATACTATATATTGCCCTTTGTTTTCAGATTGAGAAGGCGGTATCTGAAGACGAGTTACAGAGGGTGTTTGAGAGTAACTTTGATTGGTTTATAGACCAGGGAATGGTGGTTTATGGAAAGAAATTAGAAAACAAACAAGAGATATTGAGAAATATTTTCAAGAATGCCATTTTCTACCGGTTCGTTCTTTATTACATGTATGTGTATCACCATATAGAGTTATAAACAGTAAAAAATATGAAAATAAATTCTGAGGGTAATGATACAGGCCCGTACGAAAATTCTGACATGATTACAGCAGGAGTCCTGCTGGACATTGACAGGAATTTCATTTTCAGGCTGAATTATAACGGTATGTGGGAAATGATAAAAAGTCCACTCAAGATTCCAGCAGGAAAATTTGAAAAAAATCCTGCCAGGAATCCTAGCAGGAAAACAGAGCTGAAAATTTTGCAAAATTAAGTGAATCTAGCATAAAGATTTTGGCGGTACACTTCAACTACACAGTGAATCATAAGTGATAAATTCAACTTGAAGACTGGCCATGCTGTTTGTTTGTACTTAAGGTGGTGATTCATGGTTAATGTAAAAATCTGCATAAAACCATAAAAAAGTAATGTATCTCCCTGAAAGTTAGCAGACCCCTTATTTTTGTTGTTCTTTACAGTTTAGAATACAAAATAGACGTACATGCTGCTTAAAAAAGTGTTTTAATAAGGAAAGATCAAAGGGTAATTTTCTGCGAATAAATCTGAAAATATCGTTATTGAAAATTTACGAAGTGCTGAAGGTGCATTATTGCATAATGAAGAGCGTCCTAGCAATTATTTATTCCAATTCTTTCTCAAAGTG
This sequence comes from Loripinus fragilis, assembly GCA_964019695.1. NCBI lineage: Eukaryota > Metazoa > Mollusca > Bivalvia > Lucinida > Lucinidae > Loripinus > Loripinus fragilis. The sequence continues at coordinate 130,760,032 of OZ026514.1, forward strand.
TAATATAGACCAGAAGAAAAGGGTAGCTTTTTCTCAAATGTTCAACCATATACAAAGTCAATGTACACTGGACGCATTTATTAAATATAGGGTAGGCATGCATACCTATGTTAACACCTACAGTATAAATAATACATTACTGACATGATCAGTGGTGTGTAGATGAAATTGTTCAACCTTGTTAAAATAGTCTCACCTGTTTCACCTGTGTGTTCTGACAAAAAAAGTTTGGACACAGACTGCATCTTTTTTCATCTGCTCAGCCTGATAATGTGTGAAAGAGTTTGAAAAAATAATTGCTAGGACGCTCTCCATTATGCAACAAGGTACTCTAAGCACTAAGTATATTTTCAATAACGATACTATTTTTTTCAGATTTATTGATACTATTTTTTCAGATTTATTCGCAGAAAATTACCCTTTGATCTTTCCTTATAAAAACACTTTTTAACATTAACAAATGCTGCATTTTGGGATCCTTAATTATGCGAAACAACATAAAGAAGGCATCTGCTAAGTTTTGGAAAGATCAGTGTTATTTTGAGTATTTTATGCATATTTTTGTCTTTATCCCAAATCACGGCCTCCAATCTCGGCCTCCTTCTCCAAAAAGAGCAGAACGTAAAGTGAGGCGAAGGCCCTTCCGGGAAGCAGGCAGTGGGCAAAACAATGGAACACGGTAAGTTGTGTTGACACATTTTCAATCATAAGTAAATTTTCAGCGCAAAACTCGAAAATCTAAGAATGCTATGCTTCGGGCAATTGTTCAAGCTATCCGTAGAGCATGCTGTTTGCACATTTGAACTTAGTTTGTGAGCGTGAGAGCTTTTCTCCCGTTGCACAGTTGTCCAAGAAACGGTGGTTCCCGCATGGTTTTGCCTTCTAACTAAACGTATAGTAGCGTTTGGACCCTTATTCATACTACCGAGGCCCCTCCACACCCATGTTGTCCCAAATGCAATTTTTTGAGATATTTCAATGATAATTGAGTGATTTAGAGCCAAATTTCTTTAGGAGCAGGAGGCGAAGGGCAGGAGAAGCAGGCTGGGAGAGGAGGAGCAGGCGGCGATGAAATCAAAATTTGCATTGATTTTGCTTATTTTTAATAATATACTTATCCAATCTATATCAAACTTGCATGTATGAATATTTCAAACCATTTAAATAAATCGAAATTACTTCGCTTTAAATGCCACCACCAACGTAATGTGTGGTTCACTTTTTTTCTCATTGGAATCATGTAATGCTCACAGATTAGTGATACTTGTGAATTCTCCCTAAGTTCTTGGGAAAAGGATTATCAAAAATCTCAGACTGGGTCGAACCTCTGTTTTATACCCACCCCCTCTCAAGCTTTGATTAAGAGCAACAATTACTGATGGTGCGAAAGACTTAGACGCAGAAAAAAAAGGAATTCAAACCAAGTGTTCCTTGAAATTTGAACATCGGGGCGCCCCACTGATCGTTCTACGAGACTCCTACGCCTATAAATCATAAATAGATAGTCCAAATTGACAGACTCTTACTTAAATCAACATAATTATTAAATATTTAAACACATATTTTTACCGATGGGGGCCTATAAACCCATTCTTGCCGACTCTTGACGTTTATATAAAAACAGCATTTGGTTTGTAACTTACTTATCTCATTTTTATAAACCCATTTTGTCCTGGTGACGCATTCAGTCTTCTTTGAGATTTTCGCTATCAAAAAAAGTTGACAGCTGTATGTTTTATTTCCGCAAATAAATGTTTATAAGATATACAAAATGTCTTCCGAATATTCATTTATAAATGAGTTATTCTCAATAATGTTTATCAACTATTACGTCCCTACAAAGTTGCGTTAAATGTTTGCCCTGTTGGCTGCTTGTTTGTTTAACCCAGAATGTCATGAGCTTGCTACAGGTATATATATTATAAGAGAGGTATATATAGCAATGTTTGTGATCAGAATAATTCAGTTAACAATAGCGTTTAATCATTCGTATCATACATGCAAGTTTGATATAGATTGGATAAGTATATTATTAAAAATAAGCAAAATCAATACAAATTTTGATTTCATCGCCGCCTGCTCCTCCTCTCCCAGCCTGCTTCTCCTGCCCTTCGCCTCCTGCTCCTAAAGAAATTTGGCTCTAAATCACTCAATTATCATTGAAATATCTCGAAAAATTGCATTTGGGACAACATGGGTGTGGAGGGGCCTCGGTAGTATGAATAAGGGTCCAAACGCTACTATACGTTTAGTTAGAAGGCAAAACCATGCGGGAACCACCGTTTCTTGGACAACTGTGCAACGGGAGAAAAGCTCTCACGCTCACAAACTAAGTTCAAATGTGCAAACAGCATGCTCTACGGATAGCTTGAACAATTGCCCGAAGCATAGCATTCTTAGATTTTCGAGTTTTGCGCTGAAAATTTACTTATGATTGAAAATGTGTCAACACAACTTACCGTGTTCCATTGTTTTGCCCACTGCCTGCTTCCCGGAAGGGCCTTCGCCTCACTTTACGTTCTGCTCTTTTTGGAGAAGGAGGCCGAGATTGGAGGCCGTGCAAATCAGTGATTATCACAACCTTAACATATTAAAAGGTTTTCTGTGTTATTTGAAGGATGAATTAATAACAGCTAGTATGAAGAAAATGTCAGTTTAATTGTTTTTTGTATCATTAATGCATACATTTCCAAAGGCAGATTTAAGTTCAGGGGTCAAATATTCAATTTATACACAATTTCATGTACCCCACCCATATCCCTGGACATAAAAATGAAAATGAATTCAATATATGTGTTGTGGTAACAGAATTACTTTCTGTCATAAAATTGTGTTAAAGAGCAATGGCAGTACTGATCCATGTCTATAATATAATCATAATACCCAAGAGATTGACAAGATATGTGTTCTGTTGTGTTTTATAAAGCAACTGTGTATTTGAAAGTTTTAAATAGCATGTTGAAAGAGTATGTCAAGGTCTTTGTGTAATATGCAACACGACCAAATTCATGCCAACAATCCTGTCCATATTCCTGGCAGGATTCCTGCCAGGAATTTCAAATTTACTGTGAGAATACTGCTCATCTGAATATTCCTGGTGGGAATCCTGCCATAATTCCTGCTAATTTAAATATTTCACTTAATATTCCACACTGAGTCCTGCTGGAATCCTGTAGGGAATTTTATATTTTAGTGAAAAGTTCACGTGGAAAACCCATTGGGAAACTTTTTCATGTCCAGATTCCTGCCAAGAATCCTGTTACAATTACTGCAGGAATACTGCTACTGTCCTGCTGGACAATTCCGTACAGGGAGGCAAAGTATGCAATAGAAAAACGAAAATAGCAGACTCGATTTAAATAAGCCCGTCCATGCATATTTTAATGGAAGGTTGTAACTCTACCACGCTGCTAGCACCAGATGCTGCATTCCCAGCATTTCCCATTAAAACTCTAAGTATATTTAAAACATTTCATTTAGCAGTCCTGGTATCTTTGTAACGAAGCGTAAGGACTGGGGTCCACGAGGTATGGATATCATGATATGTGAACATGTGTAGTGATGTTCTACATGGATAAGGGTTAGCCAACGTTTGCATATGACATGGCATGTCATTGGCTGTACAGCAGTATGTCACACTTGTTCGTTCTGTTAATGACCTCATAACGAGTTGCCGTAAACGATAACTCGTTTTGACCTCTCACGAACTGCACATGCAAATGGACTTCTGGATATTATCTAGAAGTAATGACTGGCGAACTTGTCCAAAACTGAAATTTCCCAGTTTTACCTTTGAAAAATGCGACAAATCGGTGAGCAAAGTGCCAACCTTCAAAATATTTTATTACCACGGCTGACACAACAAAACAGTAATATTTGATTTGAATTTTGCTATTAAATTCTCATTCGTCTGGTGTTAAGTCAACATAAGCCAATTTGGGACCAACGGCAGACGTTTTTTATTAGACACCTCAACTTTAATATAGTGGATACAGAACTAAATGCTTATTTTCAATCGCTTTATGAATTAAAGAAACATGTCTGCAATGTAACAAAAAATGTCGGCCCAAGTTAATCATGATTACCTACTGTGACATGCACTGCGTTGGTGAAACTGTTGGGCAAGCATTTGGGCCGATGAACGAGGCACATGTAACATTGGGCCAACATAAAAATCTAATGCTGGATAATATCAGCTTTACTCCGAGTTGGCTTTCTGTCTAGATTTAAATCCACAGCTGACAGTACTTTCCTTTGAAGTTGCCAGTACTGATAAATCCTGATACATGTATTGTTATCATGTACAGTTATTATGTACAGTTATCATGTACAGTTTTGAATAGACCAATCATTACAGAGCTGCAATTAAACAAACTTTGTGAACTCTGGTGTTTCCTTTCAGCCACAGAAATATTCGTTAAGGGTATTCATTTGACTCTCCTCGCTTAATGAGTCTCCACAACATATTTTATATGAAAATAATCCATTTAATCATATGATTGCATAGATTCACCTCAGAGGTTATTGATGGTTACCAACTTTTTGTACAGAAAATGAGCACTGAATTAAAGGTCACAGTATTACTCTGCCATTTTCATTTTTGCCTCCCTTTTCAATGGGAACAACTCTTGAAAGCAGGAATTTACTCCTTGCTCCTTTAGGAGCAAATTCTTTCCTTTAAGAGTAGACCACTGGGAAGAGTTACATCATCCAGAGAAGCAATTTGTTCCTTTTGCATTAATGGCAGCAAAACTTGGATGTGTACCCATACATCTTAAAACATATGTTGTGGTTACTCATCAATTAGGTGAGTCCCTACAACACAAGTTTTAGTAGAAAAATGTTAAAATTAAGCACTGAAACTTGTCGGTAATCCATATAAAAAGGCACGCCAGCGAGGCTATTTCAGTAACACAACATTTGTTGTGTTGAAAAAAACAACAACACTATGTTATGGGTTCTGAGTGATCATAAACAGCATAACTGGTAATAGAAAAAAAACACACACACACTAAAACATACGTGATTGAAATAACCTTAACACTGAACAAACATTTGCTTGAATAGAACAGCAGAGCTTACCCAACAAAATTTGTTTAAGCTGCAGCCCAATTTTCTGTCTCTTCTGTCCTGTGGACAACCTTAAAATGAGACAAACACTCTGATTCAAAATTTCCCTCTGATCACTCAAGCCGTTTCTGATTGGTTAGGTAACTGATGACCTTATTGCTTCAGACAGGAAGGTCCATTTTCCAGACAAGGTGAGGCAGGTTGAATTGGATAAAATAAATAAAGAAGATATTAACTTAAAAATACATTTTTTATTGGTTTAATTATTTGTTTAGGTGAAAAGTTCAATAAAGCTGTGTATTAAAACAGATATATCCATTTCTTTTTGAGATGTATTAGTATATATCAATACTGATTGTTAGATGAACAGGATAATTGGACTCGCCCTAAAGGGCTCGTCCATTATCCTGTACACCTAACAATCAGTACTGATATTTACTGATACATCCAAAAAAGAATGGATATATCCCGTAGAGGAGTTCTGGCATATGAAGACTGTCTTAAAAACGTGGACCTTTTTGCAATTACTGTAACTCTTATATTTATCGAGAATTTCATCATGTGGTTATTTTACCATAAGGTGGCACTGCTGACAGGAAGTGGTTTTATAATGCTGTACCCTTATACTTATAACAAAATTTTTGTCCCGTTGAAACTGCAAACGGGCCTCAGGTGAAATAAACTAGTTTCAGAGATTTCTTTGGCTTTCATTCTATAGGAAAGAAATATTTACACCATCTCAGATAACAGATATCCCGAATAGCTCAAAGAACTTGGTGATGAAATGGTCCGTTTATAGTGAATATGGAGCTCCTAGCATGGATATTGCGTGCAGGCACAAAGTTATCATCGAAATCAACAAAAAAGAAAAAACATTCAAAATAAAGAAGTGGTTCAACAAAATTAGTAGTTAAATGAAAATTTAAAGGCGGAAGGACAGACTGCTGCTTAGTACTTGAACATTTCCATATTCTAAATAAAATTTATTAGCCAGGCACTTACATTTTCCCTGATTAACTCTCCAGTTTCCACATGAACAGTACATTTACCACCGGTTCTTTATCTGTTCAGACAATTTTTTCCTTTTATACTTTAAATATTTCAAATTCTTCTTTCCTTAGACTGTAAACCCGAGAACGCTCTTAAACTATTTCCTTCCACTTGATACCATTTTATGGTTTGAACAGTGCGTACGACTGAGAAAGATGTCTTAGACACAATTTGACGTCAGTACGATACATCCTGATTATCTTTATCATGAAGCTACTTTTCTGAGCTTCACCATCACTTTGCTACAAACAAAGTTTTGAAAATTTTGCTTAAAAATAAAATGTTAAAGTAATGGCGACGGCTAGTGACAACCGGTTGTCAGCAGCCTCACAGGCTAAAGACGACCGGTTGTCACTAGCCTGTTAGGCTGCTGACAACCGGCTAATAAATTAATGCGCATTTTAAAGGACAGGAAGCATTGGTTCATTGTAAAACCATCACAAATAATTCTCAATAGGTTTATGCTCTAAATCAAGCTACATATGAATCACAACAACAAAATATCTGCAGATAAAAAGCAAACATATGGAGAAGAGATATCTTCTAAAAATAGATTTTCCAAGGGAAGTAACTCAATCATACTTTGTAAGGGAACTAACTCAAAATACCACTTGCAATTTTCTCTGAAGTTTATGTGCTAATTCTGTTTGTCCAATTGCCTCCATGATTAAATATATAAGTAGTTATACTTGTATTCATATTATGAATTTGAAGTTTATATGTCCTAGGGAATGAATTAGTAAATAAACAAATTTGCTTGACTGAACAGCAGGATTATAGCTATAGGGAAGAGCATGTAATGGTTACTGGAAAATTTATGTAAAATCTTTTTTCCATCAAGATAAATGTAAAATTTGTATCCATGTGATGCATAAATTCTTTAAGCTATTACTATGAATAACTCCATGACTTCTAGACAATAATAATGTAGATAAAAAACAACAACAGAAATTTACATCTGATTTGTTTAATAGGTTCTTGCTTACTACAATCAACTTAAACTCAACTCAACTCAACTTTATCAATCTCAGGTCACAAAGTGACATATGAGTAGCATGTACAACAAAATAGTGAAAGGCAATAATAATAAAAAGGCAATAATAATAAACTTAAAACTTGATCAGAGTGAAAACAAATATCAACAAATATAATAGTAATACCATGAAACTAATATGCTTAAAATATCTGGAGTTTTATTTGAAAATAATAGGATTTATAGTAACTGGTTGTCAGCAGCCTGTGAGGCTAGTGACAACCAGTTGTCAGCAGCCTGTGAGGCTAGTGACAACCGGTTGTCAATAGCCACTTCCTAAAGGAATTTATGAAAAGGTCCCCAATCATTAGATATTCTACAGGATACTGCTATTTAAAATTCAATCTAAAATTTTATTTACAGATCACACACAGAAATTTCACAGTTTACTGAGGGCTTGAACTCAATAGGGGAATTCTTTATGTTGTTAAGGAAACATCCAGATGCAATGAAAAATCTGTTTGTGAATTGTCATGAGAAGCTGACCTTTGAAAAATTCAGATCATTGTATGATATTAAATACAGTGAAATTGGTTCCAACAACAGACCAGCTGAGGAAGATACGGTGTTCTGTTTTGAAGCGTTTTTGATGGACTCAGAAGGTAAGGCAAGACATAGCACAATGGGATTTTGTAATCCTTTGCAATGAGGCAAACACGACTTTTCCGTCATCACAGTCAAGGTGACCTTAACACATTGTAATTTTGGGCCCTGGTTCACTCAGCTCCGACTTCTTTCAGGTGTTAAGTCTATTAATACCAGGAGTTTCACTTTGCTTTACTGCCACAACTGAAGACTGGTGTCCTTTATTTATTCGCAATGACAGTCTACGTGAAAACTGAAAAATACAAAAAAAAAATGTGTATAAAAGGCTGTTCTAGTCAGAAATTACTGTTTGCTTCCTGGAGTCTGTGTGAAATCGGAAATTAACAGCTGATATCAGAAATCTCAAAAACAGCTTGCTAAATTCGGAGTTCCGCCTAAATGGCTACAAAATCCATTTTGCGAGGACAATTTCTCATCAAATTACCTCCTTGGGCCTTCTAGTATTCATTGAATAACGCAAAGTCGTCAATTCGTCGCAAGTTTTGCCGCAGAAGTTTCTTAATAGTTGCAAATGGCGACGTTCGCAAGGTGATACATTTTACCGTCTCAAAAAGAACAGGGTAAAACCCGGTCCGCAGAGGTACCTATAAAAACCGATAAAACCCGCTATGCAATGGGGTAACTAGAGAGTGCCTTACGGAAAGTAGACGCAGTAACACCAACTGTACACAAAACATTTAGGTTCTACATATACGTTTCAAGTCAGTAAATTAGTGGCTCTATTGGCTGTACTAAACATACATTTTCACATGAAAGAGCACTTGAATTCAAAGTGGCACATATTTGACTATACACCAATGGCAGGAATCGTTTTCTCATTGTGCATTTTAAACTTATGGCACATTACCCACCCTAACATCAAACTGAAATATCTGAATGCATTTACTTAGGAATAATTTTACATACTTAAAGTAGTTAACTTGTTTTATAATATTTCTCATAATGTACAACTAAGTGTATTTTAGCCCACCAGTTAACCTCTGCATTTTACCTTCTTTGTATTTAAGTTAGGAGGGGTGGGGGCGGGGGTGCAAAATGCTCCCCTCCCCTATAAGTTTTGTTTAGTTTCGCTTGTTTAAGAAATTGTAATAAATTCGTATTTCTGTTAAGGAACCAAGGTTGTACATAAATATGACACTTAAATCTGGAAGTAAGCTATAATTTAAATACGATTATAGATTTTGTATTTCTACATTTTGTCTTTTTGTCCCACTATTGGGGTAAAAAGCAGTTTTATACAGGGCAAAACGTCCGTGGCTGTTTTTTTAGTTTACTTTCAGATTTAGTTACTCGGTATGTTTGGCCATACTGTTTCTTTTGCCCGGAAGGAATTCCCAGTTGGATCAGATATTCTATATGATTAATGGAAACATTTCTTCAAGGTGGGCGTATTGCCCCCACTATTTTACACCTTGCATCATGTAACGCGACTGATCCATCTGGTGGCACTGCTGCATCATATGTCCCCAGAGCAGCAGCCATAAACGCTGTTCGATGCTGGGGGAGAGTAGGAACACCTTTCATCCACAACAGCCAATTAACTTTCATTTGAGTGAGTGAGTGAACTGGGGTTTAACGTCCCACCAACAACAAGGTCATACGGAGACGTACCTCGGTTTAAAGTCTCATCCGAAAGACCGGAGAAGCTGGGGATTGATCGATCTAGCGACGTCTTGATTGTTAGTTCAGCGCGTTATCCACCACACTACCGTCGCTCCGAAGTGGGCTTGAGAGTAAGTAAGTAAGTTGGGCGACACTTTAAGGAGTCGCATGCGTTTAGTCATTACAGCCTTTACGCTGTATAATAACTGATTTACCTGCTGGGTATATTTCATAGCTTTGTTGTTAACTTTTTATATGTATTTCGGGCTAACATTTATTAAAAACTTTTCCAGCTGGACAAACGGGGATAGCTCTAGAAGAACTACTCGGCTTCTGGACAGGGGCGAGTGCTTTACCACCACTAGGTTTCCAAACTAAGTTAGAAGTACACTTCGTCAACAGTGATTGTCATCGAATGCCAACAGCTCACACTTGCGGATTAGTTCTTGAATTGTGTAGGGGGCTAACAGAGCCAAACCTCTTTAGACAGGATATGGTGAAAGCTATAACTTGGTCTGGTGGTTTCCACCTGGCATAATTATTTCGCATTATGGCACGACATGATGCGTCTAATTTGACCTGTCTTTTGAATTAAAAACTGTTTTACCATTTTTCTGCACCACTTTGACAGCTAGCAGTGAAAATAAATTCTTTGAAAGTGAACATGTATTAAACACTGTTAAACACTATCATTCTTTTCAACGTATGCTATGTTCAAGGTGGAATACGTCCGTTACGATCACATGATTATAACGGTAAATATCTTGGTTTTCAAAAGAAATGATCTCAAACTAAGTAAGAAAATTGACTTTATATCAGGTATAAATGTCCAGTTTTTATGCCATAAAGCGCAGTTACCCCATATTTAATTTCTTCTCCGTCCCAAATGCTATCACATAATGAAATGAAGACATTTACCAGAACACTTCGGAAAGCCGACCATGAGGTCAGTTTTCCGAAGTGACCTGGTAAATGGCTTCATTCCATAAACCAATGACAGTTGCTTCGGGCAAATGACACTATTAACTGCTCTTTAAGACATTGAAATCGCCTTTTGAAGATCTACTTACCTAGTCTGAGATAACCCTTTTTGAAACATAAGATATTTAACGGTAGGGGTATATAAGCACGAGATCGTGACGTACCTTGTCCACCTTGATGTTGTACCCAATGCCAGCGTTTTCTGAATTTTTACAGGGCGGATGTACTTGATTCATAGTACAAGTCGGTAGCATGAACCGAAAATAGCTTAGAAATACATTCTGATTCTCTTTAACTGTTTCATATGTTTTAAAACACTTTAATTAGACTAGTTCCAGGTAGGACACAATATATTCAGTTTTGATGAACGGCATCGTTAGTGACTAGATGTCGAGAGCTTTGAGCTTTATAAAGCTTCTAACGAGAATTTAACATTTTTTTCTGTTTTTCGTTTAATTGTTTTCACCATTCGTAGTATCTGTAATCAGCGTTCACTATGTGCATTTCTGTGATTCAATACCCAGGTGCAGCTGCTTAATTTTAGAGTAATTTGGTGGTCATGTATAGATGTTTATCTACCTGCATCATTGAAACACTTCTCAGACGTAACTTCGAACAACAGCAACAATGGATTCTGTCTTAAAAGTGAAAGTGGATAACTTTGAAAAAGAAGCTAAAACATCGGAAAAGCCTTGTACGTCTCGGAAGTACCCACCTACCAGGCACACAAGGTTGAATCAACCTTGAATAAACGTTGATTCAGCGTTATTACGTTACATTAACGTTAAATCAATGTTGGTTCAACTTTGTCCTCCCAATGAGGAAGTAAATTCAAGTGATGGTAATGTAAACCTTTAGGTGAGCGGAACATTTGACTGTGGCATATATGTATACAACTAAATCTTGCCGCCTCTTATTTGAAATCTTCGTTATGCTTTCATTATCAGCATCGCTGTACAAGATACTGTCATATATCAGAACAGATTTTACTTAAATGAGGTGAGATGTAAAGTGCTTTTTTATATCAATAAGTTGCAAGATTCAGTAATTTTCTTTGTCTACAAAATTGAATCATCTTTATTACCGCTACTTTAGCAAGAGGGATGACAAAATGATCAAGTTGTGGTTTATAGATGTTTTATTAAATGTGTTTGAGTCGTGACAGTTGGAATGGAACTGAACAAATTTCGTTAATATCAAAAAGCTATTCTGTATCCTTATTTGTCAATAAAATGCTGTTTGTCAGTTCACATGTTGTCTCACGAGCGTGAACCTTTTTGAAATTGCTGTATTACCTTTCCTGCTGGATCCAAATTTTCAAACTTTTGTGTGTTGTAGCAATTTGAAACCTCCTTGCACTAATAATGGTTTACTATAAGGTTACTGTGAGCTTCCCGTAAGCTTTAGTTGGGGGGAATATGCGCATTCTTGCAGTCTAGTGAAAGGTATTCTCTCATGTGTAATCAGTAAATAATAGCAACTACATTTAACTTATATTTCATTTATTCACTTAAATGAAGACTATTCACAGTAGATCAGTTTCAGTATTTCTTAAGTCTATGTAGCTTTCTATTGTCAGGCCGAGTTCACATCACTATGAACAACCTCTCAGGATAAAGTAGATTCACAGTAGATTTAGTTCTGAAATGGATCTAGATTTAGTTTCCTTGTAAATCTAGATAAGTAATTTAGTCAGTGCCTAAACATAAACAGTTCAATAGATTTTCTCCACCCAAGGGAAGCTATCCAAATGAGCATATCTAAAATCCAAAGAGTTGCTTCCCTTGGTGCACAAAAGTGAAAGTAGAATAATTTGTTGTCTGCTCGAGTTGACCGATCTGAGATTGATGCTCGAAATGCATGATCGACTCTTATTTATAGTCTCGGCCCAGCACCAGCCAGCCAATCAGCTACCAGAAAGAGGTGTAGAAATCTCTATCAGCCAATCGCTGCACGGATAGACTGATAGATTTCTCTAGCTAAGTTGTACCACAATGGCGGATGTCTACCCACTTCACATTTGTGATACCAAATTCTGGTTTATCTCTGAGGAATATGCGGTCTATCCTGGTGGATAAATAAACTTTAGACCTTCTGGTAGCAGGATAGAAAGCTTAGGCTTTGTGAAATAGATTAACTAATGGACAATTGAAGGTAAGAGAATTTCTATCGCTGGATAGACATTTCTTTACATTCAAAACATGGCGCCTTGCGAACTTTCATTATCAAGCTCATAATTATCTTAAACAAGAGTCTTTCCGATCTATCCTTAGTATGAGCAGAAAGCCCAGACTTTATTCTAAATGAAGGAATGAACGGCGCAGTCCAAAATTATCTGTACTTGAGAGTATTCGTAGTGTTTGTTTGACAGACGCTGACGAACGCTCGCAATGATCAACACAGGCAAAAATAGTTCATTCTCCAGTATCCGATGTTCGGCTTCCTAAAGCCATAGGCTGCAATAAATGACCCCATTTATTGCTTATCTTACCACTTGAAACAACTTGATTAATAATTTAATATTCACAGGAAGAATGTTTATAGACGGAAAGACACATGTGCTTGTGTGTAACCTAAATCCGACACACCTTGTTTTGATAGATAAATAGCAGTAATGGCCACGGGTATTACATTCTCCCCACCTTTAAACATTATACTCCGCTATAATGGCTACTGGAGTGTTGAATGTACTACATGAAAACCACTTTTATCATAAGAGATAGCAAGGCTTAATTTTCTTGTTCAAGTTCTAATGGGGTTCAGCAACCCGGCCCTTAAGCTGCCTTTAACTCATTTTATGCTTATCTGAAAATCTGCAATTTTGATTTTAATTTTTTTTTTTAGTCTTTTCATCATATTAAAGTATAACAGTCTGCTACATTTCAGTTAATAGTCACAGTGAAAGTGTTTATATCCTTAAATCCCTCAACTATTGTCGCAGTTCAACTGCCGTCTCTATCAGACATTACAATTAACAATTAACATTGTTTCTACCCTATTTCAGGTACGGTATATTCATCACCAAGTTTGCACAGTCTTCTCACTTGCCCTAGCTGGGGGTAATACCACCAAGTGATCGTGCATCCTACAGCAATTTCAATACCTACAGTGACGCATCTCTGGTTGATCAGGCCAGATCTCACTGTAAAATTCCCACCGTGCACGGAATTTCTCAGGTGCAGTCCCAAACCGACAATAGCATATTAACGATCCTAAACACTGACCACTCTACTTAACCATTTGTCACATTTTATAGTCTCAGATGCTGACTGTCGCAGAGCTGTAATCCGAAATTAATATGATTTCCTAAATTCAAAATGTTATGTGCTGACCCCAATATTACACAGACCAAAATAACCTTAACACTATTACTGCCATTTAGATTTAAATACATATACTTTTAACAACTTTCAAATATACAGTTCCATACACAATCATACCACCAAAATATTTGTCACAAGTAGAACTTGGAAACTTAGATCTGAATCTTAACAACATTTAACATCAGACAATAGTGACATTTTTATAGTTAAATGCAATTCATTTAACAGGTCAAAATCTGCCAGACTAACCCATAATGTCATCCCTTTGTTATTTGCTATCAATAGAGAAATTTGCGCTTTAAAGTCTTCCTTCCTTAAAGCTCAATCTGCACTATTATCTCAATAGCCAGTTTATATATATATATATATAATGAACATCAGGAAATATTAAACCACATTTAAAGGCATTTCGCATCCATTCTTTTGCAATCACTGCCAAAGATGATTAAGCCAAAAACAGGACAGGATAGATGATTCCATGCAGTTAAGTATACCTGAAATTAAAATATTAAGGGCAGACTCTTAAATATTTTGCGAAAACGTAGTACCTGAAAAAAAAACTTTGTCACAGTTTTCAGAGGAAACTGTCCAGTTTATCATAACTGTGCATATATAGTCAGTGATCATTTGAGCCAAGCCTGCCCTTAAGACCACTGTATTTAAAATAACTTGATCCAGAGATACAACTTTTACTACCTTCAGTTTATCTTCTTTCTCAAATTTACCTGTTCTAAACAAACACTGTTTCAAGCAGACAATTTTGAAGATGTCCCAATGATGGTTGTTTTACTAGACAGGCTGACTGCATAAATCAATGAATCATACAACTACCTTGAGCAATTAATCTTAACCCCTTCCATTTTTGATGGATGGCCACAAGCACAGAATAATAAAATTATTTTTTTTCTCATCAAAGGGCTGCTGGTCAAAATTTCTTCAAAATGATGCACCTCAGTCCTTAAAGACTATTTCCATCTAGCAAACAGTGCAGACCCTGATGAAATGCCATCATATGCGACACCCATCTAGGTCCTCACTGTCTGCTGCATCCAGAACAAAATGGATCAAGTACCTAAATTTAGATAATGTTCATGTGATTAAACTTTTATATGATGGTTTATTTGTAAGCTTAAAATAATGCATTTGTATTTCAATAAATTGTTTAACTTGTTGTTCCTTCTCTTTCCCCACTGTCCCTTAGTGTCTATGTTTCCCATACATGCCACAATTATTTTTAACTGTGATATAAAATCTCATCAAATTTGACCCGTTTGGAACCATTTTCGATAAGATTTTCAAATCACATAGAAAGTTCAAATTAGCTAACAAATTATTTAATGACTTCTTAGTGTAATTTATATGCTTTTCAATTAAATAAAATTGTAAAACTCTTTCGGCACCAAATTTCACATCTCACAGATTTATGATCATTATTTTTAAACTCACAGATTATGCTCACAGATTTCATTTAAATCTCACAGATTTTTTTTTTTTTTTTTTTTTAACTTTTAATTTTGGCATGTATGGATTATGGCATATCACTTAAATATCTTTGATTGTTTCCTTAATGCTTATGTGCATTATAGTCTTTCTGTTGATTACCACTGTACAAATACTCCCCCATGGTTTGTTGATGTGGTCGGGGATATGGTTGCTGAAACAGTCACTGGTCCCTTCTTTCTCCCTCCCTATGTGGACAGTCTCTTTGCAGGTGACGTGGAGAGAAACAGATGTAGCAAAGACGCTGGCCATTCCTGTACCTAGGGCCCTGATCACTACATATTTGGGTATTACACTGTCTGCTAAACATGTCTATACAGTTTTGAAGTTGTCTGAGGATGCCTTGCAAATTATTGTCATCTCTATTGTTGCTGAAACTATCCTTAGCCTGCGAATTCCTGTCTGGCTCTGCAGTGGCTTGACAAACCAGATTCTTGGATGAGTCTTTTCCAAGAATAGCTTCATATAGTTCTATTATAGACACAGCCTGAGTTACAGAAGTACAATTCTTAGAAATGCATTTGTATTTCAATTCAGGGGGCACTGATTTATATAACTGGTTCAGAGCTAGCATCTCTTTGGCTTCATTGTTCAAACTACTATAGGCACGCTGGGACATACGGCGTAGATCATCCCCTAACTTTGCTATAGACTCATTCTGTCTATGCTCCCTGGCTTCAAGCCTTGATATCCACATTGGCTGTTGACGAGCGTTACTGAAACGTAGACCTAATTTTACTACCAGTGTGTGATAAGATGACCTTTCTGCTGGCATCAATGTCATGTAGTAGACTTTAGCATTTCCTCTTAAGCTAGCAGCTAAATACAAAACTCTGTCCTGGTAAGACCATCTTCCCAGCTTAGCACATAGTTCGAAATGGTTGAGGTAAGACTCCCAGTCTTCGTCTCCATTGTATGTCTGTGGTTTCATATGTGGTGATGTATGCAGGATAGAACAGCTTGCATTACCGCTGATATCTCCGTTAGCCTGTGGATCAATGGGGATTCCTAAGTACTCGCTCTCCATAGTAGATCTTGATTATGGCGCTTGTTCAGGGGCGTCTTCCATTTCAGGTATATGGTCGATGGATGACAGCACTGATACTGCCCTGTCATGTATATCATGTTCTTGCTGCTGATCCAGTTCCTCAATATCAGCGCCTGGTTGGTCCTCATCCATTTCTGTATCATTATGTCGTCTGTTAAATTCTATTTCAGAGTCACTGTCTGCCATATTCTACAGTTAAAATAAGTTAAATTTTACACAATTAAATTCCTTTCATACAAGCTTGTTTTCTGTTTCAATTTAATTTATATTATTTTTCAGTTTCGATTTTGCTATTTTTTTATATATTTTTCACTGTTTTTCTATTTTTATTTTATTTTTATAATGTTAAGTGAACAACTCAGGTCCGATCTTCTAATATGTTGATTTAGTGTCTATGCAATGTCACAAGTCACAAGTTTCCTTGGCAGTGGGTTTGTATCACTGGATGTGTTTTTGAACTAACAGCATCCCACTTCTCTGACACCAGTGTGAGCTTCCCGTAAGCTTTAGTTGGGGGGAATATGCGCATTCTTGCAGTCTAGTGAAAGGTATTCTCTCATGTGTAATCAGTAAATAATAGCAACTACATTTAACTTATATTTCATTTATTCACTTAAATGAAGACTATTCACAGTAGATCAGTTTCAGTATTTCTTAAGTCTATGTAGCTTTCTATTGTCAGGCCGAGTTCACATCACTATGAACAACCTCTCAGGATAAAGTAGATTCACAGTAGATTTAGTTCTGAAATGGATCTAGATTTAGTTTCCTTGTAAATCTAGATAAGTAATTTAGTCAGTGCCTAAACATAAACAGTTCAATAGATTTTCTCCACCCAAGGGAAGCTATCCAAATGAGCATATCTAAAATCCAAAGAGTTGCTTCCCTTGGTGCACAAAAGTGAAAGTAGAATAATTTGTTGTCTGCTCGAGTTGACCGATCTGAGATTGATGCTCGAAATGCATGATCGACTCTTATTTATAGTCTCGGCCCAGCACCAGCCAGCCAATCAGCTACCAGAAAGAGGTGTAGAAATCTCTATCAGCCAATCGCTGCACGGATAGACTGATAGATTTCTCTAGCTAAGTTGTACCACAATGGCGGATGTCTACCCACTTCACATTTGTGATACCAAATTCTGGTTTATCTCTGAGGAATATGCGGTCTATCCTGGTGGATAAATAAACTTTAGACCTTCTGGTAGCAGGATAGAAAGCTTAGGCTTTGTGAAATAGATTAACTAATGGACAATTGAAGGTAAGAGAATTTCTATCGCTGGATAGACATTTCTTTACATTCAAAACATGGCGCCTTGCGAACTTTCATTATCAAGCTCATAATTATCTTAAACAAGAGTCTTTCCGATCTATCCTTAGTATGAGCAGAAAGCCCAGACTTTATTCTAAATGAAGGAATGAACGGCGCAGTCCAAAATTATCTGTACTTGAGAGTATTCGTAGTGTTTGTTTGACAGACGCTGACGAACGCTCGCAATGATCAACACAGGCAAAAATAGTTCATTCTCCAGTATCCGATGTTCGGCTTCCTAAAGCCATAGGCTGCAATAAATGACCCCATTTATTGCTTATCTTACCACTTGAAACAACTTGATTAATAATTTAATATTCACAGGAAGAATGTTTATAGACGGAAAGACACATGTGCTTGTGTGTAACCTAAATCCGACACACCTTGTTTTGATAGATAAATAGCAGTAATGGCCACGGGTATTACATTACACTGTTACAGGAAGTGGCGTGATGGTGAACTACTGTTTATGACATCAGTTCCTGTTTTCTGCACGGCTGAGACTGCATACTCGCTCAGTAAGTTTCAGAGAGTTCTAAGGTTTACACTCTAAGGAAAGAAGGCTTTACAGTAACTCAGATAATGATATTCTAAATGGTTCAAAGAACTTGGTAATGAACTGGTCTGTGCGTTCTGAAAATGGAGAGCTTAGCAAAAAAGTTGCTGGACAACACGGAGTTATCATCAAATTCATTATAAAAATGGACAAAAAATGTCAAAGTATGGGAGTCATTCAGCCAAAAGTAAAATTAGTTGAAAATTTTAGGGAAAAGGACAAAACGCTATTCAGTACTTTGCCGTTTCTATTTCTTAAATATTTAAAGATACCATTAGTTGGCCTGTCACTTACGTTTATCCTGCTAAACTCTACGGTTTAAACATGAACAAATCATTTCACCACCCAGATCTATCCATAAAAAAGCAAATTTCACCTTCTGATTCTTTTTCTCAGACTTTCTTCTATTAATCGAGATTTTTTTTAAATTCTTGTCTCCTTAGAATAATGACCTGAAAAGTTCTGAAACTAAACTCTTTTTCAGTTAATGCTGTGTTGTGTTTTCAATAATTCGGACGACATAAAATGTTGTCGTTAATTGATATGGCCATATTAAAGTGTTACTTTATAAAGATAAGAATCTTCACCAGCTTAAAGGTGTATCACTTTGCTATAACCACACAAAATTTGGAAAAGTTTACCTGATAAATAAAGGAGTTACAGCAATTTCAAAAAGGTGCGTTTTTTTAGACAACCAGTACTTTTAGTTTCTGAACGTACTTATCCACCTTTACCACATCGACTAGATGTTTATTGTATTATTGTTTTCAACTCTTAAATTAAGGCCTCTGAATGATGCAAAATAATAGGCCTACCTCATTTACTAACAGATGGATGACCAGATTTTACGTTCTTTTCAACAATATTTCAGTCATATTAGGACAATCCGAGGGTGACGATGAAAGGCTGTGTGCAGTGGAAACCCGTTTACGTTCGAAAACGTTTCTAGCCTCAAACGGGTATCGAACCCGTGATCGCTAGATCAGCAGGCCAGCGCCTAACCTGCTGAGCCACTGGGGTTGACGGCCGCTGTCAAAACTGCTACAAGATCACTGCCATAGCTTTATGATTTGTTACGTTAGTTGTTGTCACCATTGCTTACAAATGATGTGGATTGCATGAGCTTGCTATTGATTATCGTTGACGTCATATTGGCCGCCTCAGGACATTGCCTCGACGTTGATAACGTATTTATAGATCACAAAAGGCGTCATAATCACATAACCATGATGTCACCCTTTCCTGCATGGGAAGGCTAAAAGATACCAGCATCGGTACCGTGTCAATATGCAAGTGCAATAGCAAATCAAAAGCTTACTCTCAAATACTATAATTAAACCAGAACAATTAAGGGCGTAGCTGCTTTACGCAAATACGCAGGTGCGTATTGAATTTATTTCAGATTGACAAAATTTCAACTCGCATCTGCGTATTTGCTTGCTGAAAATTTGGTAAATTGGCCTAGATATAAGTACCAGCTGTCAAAAAACAGACATTACAGTATGAAATATTTTAAAGGCTAACTCCTAGATGTCCAATCAAAGAGTACGAAACATAAGTGTGCGCATCTTGCAAGGGCTCCTAACTACACCCCTGCCTAATAACAGACAAAGTAACAAAGAGAATGGCTTTGAGCGGTCAATAGAAATAAAATTGACACTTTCAAACCTAGCCACACAAAAATATCTTACTGCATGCGCACAGCAGCCTAGCATTAGCTTCATATAATAACAATCTTCACTGTCCAAATTATCAGTCTATGTATTATGAAGAAAACAAATACTGGAAAACGCAGGCTTATCTGTTTCTTTGCAAGTTACAAATGTCATGGCGCCTTCAGATTTTCTGAGACTCATTAAATATTTCAGTTAATATTTGTATGCTCTGACAAAGCTCGATGTGGCCAACCTACGTCACGATCATATGATTATATATCTCAAATTTCAATAGAAAAAATCTCAAACTGATTGGAGAACTCAGCTGTATTACAAAGTTTGTGAGGCCGATTTTTATGCCTCTCCCTCACACCACCATGGGGGACATATTGTTTTGGTGTGGATCCACTCTAGTCTGCATCGGCGTGGCTTCTTGTCTGCACTCTGTCTCCTGAATGGATAAATGGATTTTAACCAAAACTTGCACAAATACGTTATGGGGTAAGAGGAAAGAGCTGATAAGATTTCGGTGAGTATGACCATTTTCAAGGTCACAGAAGGTCAAAGAATCTTGAACAATGCCTTGTCTGCACCATATCTAACGGATGGATGGATGTTTCTTAATCAAATTCGCATAGATATGTAAGTGAAAGATGCAAAAGAACTGAGTAGGTCTGGTGACTTTGACCCTATTTTCAAGGCCACAAGGGTTTAAAGAATGCTGAAAATGCCTTGTCTGCACCATATCTCCCGAATGGCTGGATGGATTTGGGCCAAACTTGCACAGATATATTATTGGGAAATGCAATCAAAATTGCCTTGTCTGTACGATATGTCCCCAATGGATGGATGGATTAGGGTCAAACTAGCCCAGATATATCACTGGAGACTGTAAAGACTTTATTAGATTTTGGTGACCTTGACCTTGTTTTCAAGGTCACAAGGGGTTAAAGCATGTTGAAAGAACGACTTGTGTGCACCATGTCTCCTGGATGGATGAATGATTTTAACCAAACTCGCACAAATATATCAGTTCAAAGTGGAAAATAATTGATTAGATTTTGATGACTTTTACCTTATTTTCAAGGTCAAAGTTTAAAAAAAAAATGGCTTGTCTGCACCATATCTCCTGAAGGGAGAAAAGGATTATGACCAAACATTGACAAGTGTATAATCGGAAGGTGGAAAAGAACTGAATACAGTTTGGTGACATTGACCTATTTTCCAGATCACAGGAGGTCTTGACTTGGCAACAGTTAGGGAAAATGATATTGCTGGGAAAGCACAAGTGGGGAGGGACATCTGTTTTGTCCAAAACATTTCTAGTTATGTTATAAGGTGCTGTTACCCCGTATTAATGTCCTTTACCTATATAAAATGCCATTATTTTATGAAATCAAGCTTATTACCTTAATTATCACGACACTTTTAAAATGGTGGTATTTCTCTGACACGGACCTCCGTTGCCTAACGGAGTAGAGCGCTGACTCAAGTCCCGGTGCCGCACGTTAGAAAGCAAAGTTCTGCTTACACGGAAAGTCAGGTGTTTTTCCCCGGGAGCTCCGGTTCTCTCTGCTTAACGACTGGCTAAAAATAAGTAAAACTAATCAATACTCTTAAAAGGGCCATAAAACAATAATTTATCAAAAGATGTATTCCTGGCGACATCGAGATCAGTTTTCGAAGTGTCAGTTTCATAAAAATATAACAGTTGCTTCCGACATAGGCCTCGAAAGGCCTGAGAGACATTTCGACATTATTCTGTTTTGAAACACAAGGAGCCGATTGCACAGTGCTGGTTTAAAGTTAACCCCAAGATTAGCCATACATTTTGTATGGATTAAACTCGAAGTTAGCTTAAACTTGCTTTGAGCTTCGGCCAAAGACGTTTACTGTTATAACCACGTGATCGTAACGAACGTCAGCCGCATTGTATACCCAAAAGATTAAATATTATACAAGTTCGAACGCAGTCACAGCATCTGTAAAATATCTTGTTGAAGGTGGGTGTACAACTCGACGGCTTCAGAGAAATTACTCGGTGGTTCCGACTGGTCTCTTCTCATGATAATCACACACATTTCATACACATCTTCATCACATGGTATAGAGGATCGAAAGAGGGCTTCCTCACGACACACATTAAAGTCAGCAATGGACACGTTACATAGATGGTCTTCAGCATTCCACAATAATGGTGTATAATACATGAGATCTGGTCGACCAGAGGGTACACTGGTGTTTCCTGATGGTCGAATAATGTGTCTGTTCCAGGTAGCCGCACTGGCATCTAGTTCCTTCTGAAAAAATAAACATGTACATATAAGTGGCCGGTGGCAGTGAACCTTTCTTCCAGGAAGTATGACGCGATTTTCCCTTTCAGCAGTATTTCAGTCATATCAAGACAATGGGAGAGCAGTAGTGAAAGCTTGTGTGCAATGGAACTAGTTTGGAAAAAATCCGCAGGTACAAATCGAACCCAGAACCATTAGGTCAGCAAGCCATCGCTATGTCCGCAGAGCTACCGGGCCACAGAGCTACCGGGACTATCCGGGAGCAGAGAGGACATAGTAATTTTTCTTGCACACCAGATAAGGGTATCCGCGTGCTTCCCCTGTACCTACAAATCTGTTCTTGCACACCGGATAAGGATATCCACGTGCTTCCCCTGTACCCACAAATCTTATCTCACCCATGTTATCTCACCCAGGACCGGATAAAAATCATGAGCATTCAATGCATTGGTTGTAATGGAGGTCGCGTTTCTGCGTCGTGAAGTGACGTTAGCGTTTTAGATGATTACGTCACGAAAACGGCAAAATGACGTCAGTTTATGCATGCCAAACGTTGACGTAAAAAACCGAATGGTGGTCGTCGAAAGCGGTGTCTTCTTTCAAAATCAAATAGAAACCTCTGAGGCACTAAAATTGCGCATTTTAACAAGTTCTAAAGATAATACAAAACGTGGTGTGCAAGAGAAAGTATCTATCATGGGTGTGAGGTGCGAATAGAAAAATCCGTCACTCGGAGACACTTTCGGCATCACTCGACAAGCCTCGTGATGCCGAACAGTGATCCTCGTGACGGATTTTCTATCCATACCTCATACCCATGAAAGATACTTATAATCTCACCCATGCTATCTCACCCAGGACCGGATAAAAATTACGAGCATTCAATGCATTAGTTGTATTGAAGGTCACGTATCTGTGTCGTCAAGTGACGTTGGCTTTTAAAGTGATGACGTCACCAAGACGGTAAAAATGACGTCAGCTTATGCACGCCAGACGTTGACGTAAAGAACGGGCGTTGAAAGCGGCGCCTTCTTTCAAAATCAAATAAAAACCTCTCAAGCACTAAAATTACGCATTTTAAGAAATTCTAAAGTTAAAACAAAACGTGGTGTGCAAGAAAAATTATATTCCATGGGTGTGAGGTGTGGATTATAAGTATCTATCATGGGTATGAGGTGTGGATCGAAAAATCCGTCACGAGGGTCACTGTTCGGTGTCACGAGGCTTGCCAAACAGTGATCCCGAGTGACGGGTTTTTCTATCCATACCTCACACCAATGAAATATACTTTTTCTTGCCCACCACGTTTTGTTTTAACTTTAGAAATTGTTAAAATGCGTAATTCTAGTGCTTGAGAGGTTTCAGTTTGATTTTGAAAGAAGGCGCCGCTTTCAACGGCCGCCATTCGGCTTTTTACGTCAACGACTACCGTGCATAAACCGACGCCATTTTGCCGTCTTCGTGATGTCATCATCTAAAAAGCCAACGTTACTTGACAACGCAGATACGAGACCTCCAATACAACAAATGCATTGCATGCTCGTGATTTTTATTCGGTCCTGGGTAAGAACACCTGGGTAAGATAAGTTTTTTTATCCCCTGAGTAAGATTATAACAATCCATCATGAGTGTCCATGTAGGATAGGGAAATCTCACCCGAGGGGTCGGAATTTCAACCAGGGACGAGGCTTGCCGAGTCCCTGGTTGAAATTCCGACCCCGAGGGTGAGATTTTCCTATCCTAAATGGACTGGCTCATGATGGATTATTTTTCTCCCACTGTTAGCGGATTTTAAACCTCAAGTCGGATAAGGCTTCAAAACAGGAAAAATTTAACTTTTTAACCAGTGATCTGAAGTAAATTTTGAGCAGCCCAGTATGTTTATCGGGTCCAAGAACATAATGACTGGGTGTAAACACAGTTTGCACCTAAAAATAGACGGAAAACACGTATGTGGACTATTTTATCTTCCAGACGGCGTAAACAAAATGCAACTTAGCCTCTCATGTCACGCGCGTCAAGTCTGCTTGCGACGTTTGATAACCGGTTTTAGTGACGTCATTAAATTGAGTGACGTCACAAACCTATGAGCAGTTATCAAACGTCATCCGACATGCTTGTGTGTCCATTTTGTTCATCGAACATTAAAATATGAGTCAAAAATTAAAAAAGTCTGGTTGCTAATATAAGAAAGATGTTGCCAGGTGTAAGATTATAACAATCCATCATGAGTGTCCATGTAGGATAGGGAAATCTCACCCGAGGGGTCGGAATTTCAACCAGGGACGAGGCTTGCTGAGTTCCTGGTTGAAATTCCGACCCCGAGGGTGGGATTTACCTATCCTACATGGACTGGCTCATGATGGATTATTTTTCTCCCACTGTTAGCGGATTTTTAACCTAAAGTCGGATTACGCTCCAGAAAAGGAAAATTTGAACTTTTAAACCAATGATCTGAAGTAAATTTTGAGCAGCCCAGTGTGTTTATCGGGTCCTAAAATGGGTGTAAACACAGTTTGCACCTCAATATTAGACGGAAAACACGATATGTGGACTACTTTATCTTCCAGAGGGCGAAAACAAAATGCAAGTTAGTCTCTCACGTCACGCGCGTAAAGTTTGCTAGCGACGTTTGATAACCGGTTTTAATGACGTCATTAGAATTGAGTGGCGTCACAAACCCATGATCCGCTATCAAACGTCATCCGACATGATTGCGTGTCCATTTTGTTCATTTAAAATTAAAATATAAGTCAAAAAATGAAAAAGTATGGTTGCTAATATAAGAAAGATGTTGCCAGGTATAAGATCCTCTATTTCTTATATGAGCTGAGAGCCTATCTTATATGGGCAAAGGTGGGAGAAAGAAGTTTCTCATATGGGCTGAGCGCCTATCTTATATATGCACAGATGGGAGAAAAGATTTTCTATCCCAGGTGAAAAGAATGGTATTCTCTATCCGGTGTGCAAGAAAGGAAAATCCGTCACTCGGGTTCACTGTTGGGCATCACTCGGCAAGCCTCGTGATGCCCAACAGTGACCCTCATGACAGACTTTTCTAGGCAAACCTCACACGCATGAAAGATACTTATATTGTTGGGTATTTAAAACAAACTATTTTTATTCTTTGAAAAATGCAAGAAAATCGAAGAAAAAAGAGAGAAAAAAACATGAAACAAAAACACTTAAAAAGTTTAAAGGAGCAGCTAATATTTTCCCATGTACATTAGTATAATAAATACCCAGTTCAACGGTACACAAAGTCGACTGCCTGTTGTCGAGAATTTCCCATTCATTCGCAGCATTTTCAAGAAGGATCGAAGTTTAAAACAATAAGGACTTCAATACATGTGATGTCCTGCTCATTTCCATAGAACAAATTGAGGTAAGAGGCCCTCCCGGGGGTTTCGGAGAGCTGGGGAGAAAGGCCATTAATTTTTAGGGAGCTGGGGAGAACTTGCAAGTATTTTCATGGAGCTGGGGAGCAAGCTCTTAAATTTGGGGAGCCGAGGAGCGCTGTCTGTGATTTTCTAACTTGTGTTGATTTTCTAACTTGTGTTGGTGTTGGGGTTGCGCCACAAACGACACAAACTTTCTATTTGACATGCACACCAGACTATGCAAAACTTGACTAAGACAGGACCACAAATATCTGTTTAAAGATATTCTTTATTAACTGGTTGGCAGGAACGGCATGTGCGACACATGTGCCTACTAAGAAAGATAGAGGTTCTGTTAATATTGACTGCTTGCAAGGGCGTAGCTACCTATACGCAAATACGCAGGTGCGTATTGAAATTTTGTCAAATTGACAAAATTTCAACACACACCTGCGTATTTTCATGCTGAAATGTTGTTAATTGGGCATGATTTTAATGCTAACTGCCAACAGACAGAAAATTTGATATATCTTAGCGGACTAGCCCTCTATCATTGCCCTCAATGAGTATAAAGCATAATTGTGCGTACAGTGTGATTGACCCTAGCTACGCCCCTGGCTTGTAGGATATTTTGCTATATCAAGTTATAGATCATTGCATGCAGATATTATACATCAACAGAGTTGCCCTTTTCTCACACAGTTTGTACTTCCCTCCTCTAAGAATCCGATACATGTACTTGGTAAGACTGATTTCGAATTAGGATTTGACATTTGTGTTTGTAAATCTTTAGTTGCAGTCAGGTCTGTGCTGTCATTGGCAAAAAGTCCCACTGAAAGTCAGTAGGGGCTTCAAGTTCACAAAGCAAGCAAATCTCTGGACCAAGTTGCACAAGCAAAGATCTGGACAAAGTTGCACAAGCAAAGGACGCAAAGTTCTGGACCAAGTTACTGGCTCTACCAGTGGGGTAGCTCATAAGGTTAAACGCTGGCCTGCTGGTCTAGCGGTCTCAAGTTCGAGCCCCGCTGAAGGCGGGAATCTTTTCATTGCATACGGCCTTTCATTATCATCCACCCATTGTCCTGATATGGATGAAAAACTGTTAAAAGGACGTAAAATCGCAAGTCATCCATCCATCCATCCTTGCCTGTTTTAATTCAAGCCACCATTTTCTGCACATACGGGGGCTTCTGTGACTTAATGGATAAGAGCGCTGACTTTCAATGATTAGGTCTCTCACTGCTGTATGATCAAGCTTAGCTCTGCTTATGGAAATTTGGATGGCTTTCCCCGAGAGCCCCAGCTTTAGTCCTTCTCATGACGTCATAGAAAAAGAAGTATTTGTTGCACACTTAAAAGAAAATCATTTCGTGATTCAGAAAAACCTGAACTTCTGAAGTAGACCCCTTCAGTGAAACATGGCTGTTTATTCTTGTAACGTAAAATTTTGGAATCTTATTTGACCGTGGTTGTAAAGAACACTAAGTAGGCCACTCGCTGATGGGTTCAGTTTTCAAATGATAAAGCAATAAAGACTGTACATGCTACCTCCTGGCGAAGTAATAGAAAAATGCAAAGTTCTACATATTATTCTAAAATCCAGGCCCAGAGGTTATAAAACTTGAGAACATTATCACACTGAAAATAAAGCACACTGATTGGCTGCTTCCGAGCTCATGCTCGGAAGCAGCCAATCAGTGTGCTTTATTTTGAGTTTGAGATTATTCTCAAGTTTTAGAACCTCGGACCCTTGCTTAACACTGTGAGTTTATTTTCAGTGTCTAAACGTTCCTTGATAGAAGGAAATATAACCAATATCTCTGTAAAACTAAATCTGTAAAATATTTTGTCAGTACAGATATATTGAAGAAAAACTGTCATAAAACAAAGTTTTTCACCTGTCACGCACAGTTTCCCGCAATACTTTCGTCTACGTAAATTTGCCTACATACCTTACAAAGGAAGGAAACTTTCATGACTTCCCCGCATGCTTAGCCTTTCCTGATGGAAAAGCCTTTGCTTCAATGTGGACAATTCTTTCTTTTGGGCACTGGCTCCGGTTTAGATGGGCAATAGAAATAGGGATGGCTGAGTTGCTCACGCCGAAGGTGTACCATTTCACCTTAACTTTGATAAACTTTAACACACATACAAAAAAATCAAGTAAGCCATATATACACTGACGTGGTCAGAAAATAGCCAATACCATGCTAGTCAATATAACGCTGGGCAAAGGCATGCAAGGGATTCGAATAAGAACTCCATTCCAGCCAATGGCCACACTGTCGCTGTCGGGTCTTTTCCCGTTATTTTTTTGCGGGCGTATGCTTGTAGAACATTGTTGGAAATTACGATATGGTAGTGTTATGTTTACTGGCCGCACTCGATAATACCTTTATAGTATTGAAGGGCAGTATGACCAAAACAGCGCGAGTTGTATTCTGTTCTACGCTTCTTGATACTATCAGCAATTTTTTACGGGCGCACGTAAAAATAACGGGAATTGGACTGGCAGCTGGTTGCCAATTATTCTACCAAAAAACCTACGGAAATTTTTTACATAGCATGCTAGGCAAACCTATGCACGGACCATGGAATTGCCATAGCCGTCTAGCACTTGCACAGCTTGTACAGTCGTCTGACACTGGCTCAGCTTGTATGGGCGCTTTGACTTGCTGCACTCATTGATCACCGCAAAGGGACTGTGTTACTTCACCCTATAGGCAGGTCGGATAAAGACTTAGAAAATGATTGTCCGCGCGTCTGGACAAGGAATCTATAACCTACAGATTCGAAGACAAATTACCAAACAAAGCTCGCCTGGCTTACTTTGACGAACATCGAAACCGACCCAACACAGCCAGTTTGCGGTGGCATAAAAAGACATCCGAGTCATACTAAATAGCATACTTCTTTACCCCTGAATACAGGAGAGATAAGATGTGCAATATTAATATATGTATACCCACAATACTTACTTGTATCAAAGCTGTAAAGCAGAACAAGACGAGATTTTTATCTAAGAAACTGCCATTATAAAGCCCCTCTTCCTGGAGTGTCCTGAACAACTGAATCCAAAAATGAAGGCACTGTCTACGTAACGTTGCCCACCAAGATTCTATACGCTGGTTTGCCGTGCTAGAACCGTCAATATATGCTCTCGCTGCTAATTCACCGTTATCACTTCGTCTTAAGAAATTCTGAAAGTCACGGACAAGACCATTTTCGGTACCAAAATCCCCTCTCACAATACGGGCGCAGCCACCATATTCCTTCACTGCTTCTAGGTAATAACCACCGATTATATTAGGATTATTGTTTGTTTTATAGATATTTAGCCATAAGACTTTTCTCGAAAACCCGTCAATGCACCCGCTTATGCAGAGTCCGAAAGGCTTTAGTTTGTCATACCCATCGATATGCCATATATAATTTGGACCGGGAACATTATAAGTGCGTCTTTCTAGACGTCTTGAAAGTCTCATCTCCACCCCTATGGGGTCCAGTTCTCTAAGAATAATTCTAACATCTTCTTTTCTTACTGACAATCCATTCTCATAGCATTTTGAACACATCATGCGATAACCATGTAGCCGACCAGACCCTTCTAATTGAGCTTCTATAAATTGAATGACATCAGTTAAGTCATCATATCGCCTGCGAGCAAGATTTAAACCCAATAAAACTCTCTTTAATTGCCGTTCACTCAGAGTTATATCATGTTTATCAGTCAAAATAGTGATAATATCTTTATATTTCATCCCTAAATGAAAATACAACTCTACAAGGCTATTACGCTCTTCCACAGCGGCCATAGTCGACACTTCGGAACAGCCAATCGATACACAGGACTAACTCGTGGGAACGACTTAATAACTCGTTGCCACGAGTTAATAAGACCAATCAGAGGTCCGCATTAACTCGAGGCCACGACTTAGTAAGTCGTGGGAACGACATAATAACTCGTTACCACGACTTAGTAAGTCGTGGGAACGACATAATAAGTCGTGGCCACGACTTAGTAAGTCGTGGGAACGACATAATAACTCGTTACCACGACTTACTAAGTCGTGGGAACGACATACTAAGTCGTGGCCACGACTTAGTAAGTCGTGGGAACGACATAATAACTCGTTACCACGACTTATTAAGTCGTGGTAACGACATAATAAGTCGTGGCCACGACTTACTAAGTCGTGGCCACGACTTACTAAGTCGTGGGAACGACATAATAACTCGTTACCACGACTTACTAAGTCGTGGGAACGACTTAATAAGTCGTGGCCACGAGTTAATAAAAATATTGCACATGTCCCTTCCGGGGTTCCGTAATTTTTTTTTTTTTTTTAAAATGCATAAGTCCAAAGAGAAAATAACTTTAGTAAACCAATATTGGTCATGTATCTACATGCTAAGAGCTTTATAAAGCTGTCCAAAAAGTATCCATTGATATCAATTGTCCCAGTTTGACAAAAAAAAAAACGACGCAAACTTTTCCCAATTTGACAAAAAAACGACGCAAATTTTTCCCAATTGGCTCGGACGCGGACGCATTCCCAATGAGCTGAAGAAAAACCCTGCCAAGTATTTTCAAACCATGACCCCTGCGTCGAAAATGGTGCTGCCCCCGGGTCATTATCAGTTTTACATTACCGTATGTAAGAAAATGTTATTCTCTTATTCAGAACTGCTAGCTGAGCATCAAAGCTTGACCCAAGAGCCTGATGCAGTCGCAGAGCCTGATGCAGTGACCAGTGGTGACATCGCAACACCTATGGAATACAACAGTGGCCATGATATTGAAACTGGCTAAGCTGATTTCTTTTCTGCTGCATAAGTAGGTAAAACCAGACTTCATAGATACAAAAATTCTGAGGAAGTTTAAGTAAGATTGAGTCACAACTGTGGCCATTAGAATGCTAACCATATTTTCTAAGAGTTGTACTAGTGACTTGCTTTTTAAACCCACCTCACCAAGATATTATCAAGACAAACATTCTGAGCAAGTTTGAGGAAGATCGGTTAAAAGCTGTGGCCGCTAGAGTGCTAACAAGATTTTTCTAAGATTCGACCTAGTGACCTACTTTTTGAACCCACCCGACCTGACCTACTTTTTGAACCCACCCCACCCATGATTAAACTTTACCGAGATCTCCTCAAGACAAACATTCTGAGCAAATTTGAAGAAGCTTTGATTAAAACTCTGGCCGAATGAGTGCTAACAAAGATTTTTTTAAGACTTTAAAATGGACAGTTTAATGAGACTCCATATGGAAAATATTTGTGAGACTGTTGTCCAAGTTTACAAGTTAATGTGACTTTAGATGGGATGATTTTGTGAGACTTGTTTCTGACCAACTTTCAAATGGACAGTTTAGTGAGACTCCATATGGACAATCTTTATGAGACTGTTGTCCAAGTTTACAAATTAATGTGACTCTAGATGGGACGATTTGTTAGACTTGTTTCTGACCAACTTTCAAATGGACTGTTAAATAAGACTCCATATGGAAAATATTTGTGAGACAGTTGTCCAAGTTTACAAGTTAATGTGACTCTAGATGGGACGATTTTGTGAGACTTGTTTTGGGTCAGGTTTATGAGACTAAATTGCATGTTTCAGGGAAAACGAATCATCTTTAAATGACAGCTAAGTTGAACCCTCGCCTAAGAAGAGGCACGTGGTCAAAACCACCACAAGACAAAAATGGAGTGTAGACGAAGTTGCTGAAATCCAGAAGTATTTCAAGACTTATTTGGATACTGGCGTAACACCTAGAAACAAAGAAGTACAGTTGGCCATGGCAAGGAGCAAAAAGAACCAAGGCATTCTTTGGATGAGAAAAACACATCTCATAATTAAGAAGATCACCAACATGAACAAAGACAAACGATAAGTATTGATGGGGTATTGTGCTTAGGATAGCATTTAGAGACAACAGTCAAACAGAGTAGACCGCATTCTGACAGCTCCCAATTGAGCATTCTGATCACAGTTGACCTAGGACAAAAAAACCCTATAGGAGCTGCCAAACCAAGATCGTATCGTTTTTACCTATATGTGTAATGTTTCAGCCCGTCAAAGCAAATTAATTCTAAATCGTGAGAGTTTCAGATAAATTGTTTGATTGAGAAAACAATAAACAGAGCAGACCCAGATCAGACACCTCACATAAACAATCTGAACACGATTGATCAAGTTGAGACAGCCCCCCTCATCAGCTGCCTAACCAAAATCTGATATATTTGCTCATTCGCAATGGCCATGTTTGTTAATGAAAACAACCCTTTTTATGAGAATGTTTAGAAGTTTTGTCTGAATAAGTTGTCAGAGAAATTTGATATACACTGACACCAACTCCTAATTGGTCATTTTTCTTTTCTCTTGCATACTTTCTAGAAGCAAAATAACATTATGTAAGTGTACTCATAATATCAGAAAAATATTTGGCTTCCCAAAACAAAATGTCAAATCCAAATTACATTTTCGCATTATGAGTCTAACCCCTTATCGTAAAAATGCCTTATGATGCAAACTTTTCAGAGATGCTTCTCGAAACATACCGAAAGTCAGCTACAATTGAAGAGTGTAGTAAACGTAACCAGAAAAACATTTTAGTTTTAAGAACGATTCATAGACGTCTTTCTGGCAAGCATCTGAAAAATCCAAAACTTCAAATTATTATCACCAGGCTAATTAAAGTTTAAAATTCTTTAATTAGAATTTCAATTAAATTTATTATCAGGCTAATTAAAGTTTAAAATTCTTTAATTAGAATTTCAATTAAATTTGAATTTTAAACTTTAATTAGCCTGGTGATATTATCTCCCTTTTTATTGAATTCTGTTTAAATTTCAATACCATTTTGTATACAATTCAAGTGCAAGGCAATTGTAGGGCATTCCATTTTCAAATTCACCGAATTACATTAGATGATCCAGAAAGAACAGAAAGTAAATAGATAACTGCACTAAGGACGCAGCATGGGGCGACTTTTTACAGCCGCCACACAAGCACTTGACCCCTGCTGCAGTGAATATAAATAAATTCTGGTGATTCTGGTGATTCTGGTGAAAAAGGGTTTTGAAAGGCATGTGATTTTATTTAGCAGATTTTTTGTGGCCTGTCTCTGAAATCTAGACAATAAAACAGTCACATAAATACCATTTCCTGAGAACACTTACAAAAGTCACATAAACCACAAGTAACATAATAAGGGTAAAAGTCACATATGCCAAAGGCACTTAAGTACCATTTTGTGGGTCTGTCCGTCCGTCCGTCTGTCCGTTATGCTATCTCCTCCTAAACCGTTGGACGAAATTCAACCAAATTTGGTGTGAGAGTTACTGACATGAATGGGGCATGCAACGTCAAACTTTTTTATGGCCCCGCCCCCTGGGGCCCTGGGGAGGGGTCAAAAGGTCAAATATCATTTAATTTCAATTACAAAGTCAATTTCAAAGATTTTTATACCAAACTTTGTGTGTGTTCTCACAAATGAAAGATACAAAACATATCAGACGGGATTTTCATTCTGTCCCTTTGGTCATGCCCCAGGGGTGGGACTTCGGGGCGCTTGGTGTGCCCAGGGGGTTAAAAAAAAATTTTTTCAAACATGGTCATGCGGTATATCAAATCAACGCGGATGACCAGCAGAACAGAATGCAAGTAAAATTTCCATCCTAGGGTCAAGCTGGTGACCTTGGGGTGAGGTCAAAGGTCAAATATCATTAAATTTCAGTTACCATGTCAATTTCAAAGATTTTTATACCAAATTTTGTGTGTGTTCTCACAAATGAAAGATACAAAAGATATCAGACCGGATTTTTATTCTGTTGCCTGGGTCATTCCCCAGGTATGGGACTTTGGGGAACTGGGGGTACCCAGGGGGTCAAACATTTTTTTTTTCAAACATGGTCATGTAGCATATCAAATTGACGGGGATGACAAGCAGAACAAAATGCAAGTAACATTTTCATCCTAGGGTCAAACTGGTGACCTTGGGGCAAGGTCAAAATGTCAAATATCATTAACATGTCAATTTCAAAGATTTTTATACCAAACTTTGTGTTTGTTCTCACAAATAAAAAATAGAAAACATATTGAACAGAAATTTCATTCTGTAGCCAAGGTCATGCCCAGGGGTGGGACTGTGGGGTGCTGGGGGGTCAAAACCTTTAGCGTGGGGATTTGCGATGGTGCCCCATCGACTGCGCGCTCTAGTTACCTCTTATTACTTTTAAGATGTGAGAGGGTGATTGGTCTGATCCAGAGTCAACTTTCTACACTGACCAGAGTATGCTAGACGCGATTCTAAATCCTGCACTTGTAAAAAACGAGAACATGTGTCTACACATCAAAGGAAATCTGACAACAATCAATGCACAGGGTTCATACAGGCAAGTATGAGTAAAATCAAAGGACTTTTCAAGGACTTCTCCAGCCTCTCCAACAGTTTTCAAGGACTGAAAGTTAATGAAAAATACTGATCTAAGTGTTCAAATTCTACTTCTAAAATGCTAGACTGAGATAATGGAGACATTAGTACTGGAAAATTAGTATAAAATTATTGTTCCTATATTTGGTGCAGCATATGCTGCACCAAATAAAGGCACAACAATTTTATACTGATTAAGGTCTCTTATCAACAGTGCTAAGTCCTACAGATATAGAAGAATTCAAGGACTTTTCAAGGCTTTTGAGTGATTTTCCAGTACTTTTCAAGGCAGATTTAATTTTCAAGGACTTTTCAGGAAAGCCCTCAAATTCAAGTACTTTTCAAGCCTGTGCGAACCCTGATGCACTAGACACTAATCTGGTCGCCAAAATGATGACTGCTCTGCTCCGGCTTTAACACAAGTTACACCAACAGAATTAATGGCAGAAGATTTTAGAAAAGGGACTGCATAAATATACTGAACAAGAAAATAAAGACTTGTGAAAACAGAGAACATGTGTCTGCATCACACGACTAATCTGACAACAACCAATGCAACAAATTAAAAACCAAAGACACTTCTGCTTGCCAAAATGATGACTGCTCTGCTCCGGCTGTAACACAAGTTACACCAACAGAATTAATGGCAGAAGAAGATTTTAGAAAAGGACTGCATAAATACTGAATCAGAAAATAGGACTTGTGAAAACCGAGAACATGTGTGTGCTTCACAGGACTAATCTGACAACAATCAATGCAACAAATAAAAAAACAAAGACACACCTGCTCGCCAAAATGACGACTGCTCTGCTCCGGCTTTAACACAAGCTACATCAACAGAATTCATGGTGGAAGAAGTTTCAGAAAAGGACTACAATAGCAATGATTCCACTTTGGATGAAACATTTAAACCAAAGAAAAAAGATGTGAACTTTTCAGATTCCCATGATCAAAGTCTATCAAATAACTCAGATAACAAAAGTGAAGAGGATAGACTCAATTCCTCTGAGCGTACTAATAAAAAAATAAAACACGAGATAAAGGCCGGAAGCTCAAGGGAAAGATAATAAAAACAAATAGAGCGCACAAACCAAAAAGACCAGAACTGACAACTAGCCTAAAGGAAAAGTTATATGTTGCCAAAGACCATACTGTTGAGCGCAAAATACACCTTTCTCCACATCAGCCAAATTCTTCAGTTAAGATAAGGGTAACGAGGGTCCTGTTGCCGACAACCATCCGGTTGTTGCTGTGGAAGTTCCTTCCTCCCAGGCTTAGGCCTTAACTGGTCCAAACCTTGGGGCACATTCTTTGGAGATATCCACTGCCGGGAATGGTACTGGTAATTCATCCCAGCCGTTGTGTCAGAAGGTCCCTGACTTTTGTTCAGGCACCTCTAGGCCAAGATCTCGTTCCCTATCGGAACATCCAGATCTGGCCGCTACACACAATGACCCATTGCATGGCTCCCTCGCTCTTTCAAGGCAGTCCCACTGCTCCCAGTCAGATAGTGCTAAGGTTCCACGAGTGTACCGCGTATACTCAAGGCGCCGATCTTATCCCTCTACCAGGATCCATCAAACACCGTCGGTAACATTGAGTTCTGGCTCGGAACGTAGCCTTGGCAGTTCACGCGCTCAGTCTGCGAGCCTATGGCTACCGTGTTAGGCGTAGCCATAGCCGTTGTTCCAGGGGTAATTGTAGTCCAAACAACAGGTCTCAACATAGCCAGCGCTCCTGTTCGAGCCATCGCCACCATTGTAGGGGCCACGTTTCTCGATCACACAGCAGGGATAGGTCTTAATCTTATCTAAGATCAAGTCATTCCCGTTCTATGTCTAGAGAATCTAGGTCTCGGCATGTAGATAATAACCCTATTTCACAGGCAACTAGTGAATTTTCTGGACTTTCCACAGATATCCAGGATCAACATGTACAACCTGGTAACGGTACACAACCGGACATGCAGAGTTTAATTCGACAACTTCTGGCTGAAGAATTCAAAACTTTCTCAGGTAGTCATAAGAGACTTCCCTCCCATTCTACATCAGTAGACAGGGTGCCAGTGTGCTCCCATACAGCTCCTGATCCTGACCCAATGGACGAGCATAACATTGCTTGTGTTCAGGGGTCAATGGGCAATAGTTCTAGGAAGGAAATACCTTTCGAGAATACAGTTCCCAATAATTTGACATAGGTTGCTTCAATAGAAGAACGACCAGATATTCAAATAACTCCTCTTCCTGGCAAGACCATCGGATCTGATGATAACTCAGATGATCAGGACCAGGAAAAGCAAGGATGATGAGGGTAGCACTTCTGAGCAGGCTTCAGTGTCTGCTCAGTTACCTTACTTTGTGGCCTTAGAGTCACTTCATGCTCGTTTGGGTGCTCATCTTTGCCCTGATATTGTTCAAGAAGAACCAAAATCAGGAGCTTCAGCTTTGGATTTCTTTGATAAGAAATCCAGGGCTAATGTCTACCCAGTTCTGCCTGAAAGCAGACTAATTTTATCTATATCTAGAATTAATTCTAGGATACAGGGGCCTATTCCTATTCAAGGATCCCCTTTAGATGGTTATCCTAAAGGTTTGGTTACTAACAGATTTCCATTCTTACACATGAAACCTAAATTCTTTAGTCAAGAGTTATATAAAATCTCTCACCTGACAATGGTTATTGGCCCTCCGCCAGTAGATCCTTCTTTTAGAAGTTCTAAAGCAGGGTGCATTATTTCCAAATTCTCATACCTTACAGTAACAACAACTACATTTCCCTACTTTTTCTTAAACATGTTCTACTATCCCTACTTATTCACTCTAAAATGTCATTAACACAATAAAAATAAATAAATTTTTCCTCGGTCGCTTCGCTCGCTCGAATCTTAAAACATTACTATATTTTTTAAGCATTGTTTGAAAGATTGGTAGTTTAATGAATAATTGGTCTTATTTTAATGAATAACCCAAAATTTTAATGAGATGAATAATGGGCTAAATTTTTAATGAATAGTGAATACTAGACCCCCCCCATCCAGGCCCTCCTACATTGCCTCATAATCCTAAATGAATTAACCGAACAAACTTTTAACATAGAGGGCTCACTTTATTTGGCTTGTAATGAGAAAGGCGCATTTTTCACTTCTGAACAACCTAAAAGATTTAAATTCTGGTCAAGTCGGAAAGTTTGTGACGCTCTCCATTATCTTTTGGACAATATATCTATAAGATTTGGCTCAAAATTGTATAGACAAATTATTCAAACAAAAAAAAAATGAAGCAACAAAATAAAACAAAACTTCAATAAAGTCTTTAGTTTACCTGTTGGGAGGTGAAACAGCAAATTATGTCATCTCCTTAGGAAATTAATATTGCAAAAGTGTCAAAAATATTAATTTCTGGAAACTAGTTTGAGCTGGTTTTCATCCTATATAACTTCCTAGACCAGTTTAGACCAGTTTTCAGGTAGACATAGAAATTTATGAAGACAAATTTGGCCAATCAGAAGACAGGATTCTCTCCAGTCAAATAACAATTTCACTCAGCTCTCGTGAAATTGTGAAAATACTGATTTTTCACCGCACTCAATGAAAATATATTTGGTGTTCACCTCCTCTGTTACTCATATTTGATATGCATCAAATTCAATGCCTATGATGAAATATTTACATTTTCAAAGCAAGGCTTCAATGAATCTTCAGATTTTTTGTGACCATTCTTAGCCTAATGAAAGACATAAATATGATTGACAGCTGCCAAGCTCACTTGCCTGTGCAATATTATGTTTCAAACATCAAATTCATTAAACAGAAATGACACTGGTGTTGTAATTGACAGCAAGTCACGCTAGATTTGCACATGCAAAACAAGCCTCTTGCTTGCTCCATCGGCTGTTAGTGTTCACACTGGCTGTTCAGCTTTTCCGTTTTACACTCCAAAAGTTTTTTACTTCCTAAAATTTATAATAAAATGTAAATATATATAATATATTCAATTTCAAGCGGGAGGAAAGTGAGCAGTTTCGAATAGATACATAAATATTTATAAGCAAATCCAGTGCTAGATGGCCCTCTTCGGCCTCTTGTTTATCATGAATACTTTTTTTCAGAAATGGTATACATTGGCGAAGCTGTCTTTGGTGTCAGGACCACCAAAGTTAAACTAGACAGGGCGAGGCTGGCAAAGTGCCGGGATAAGTATGCCCGAAATATCCTGGAGCTTCTCGTCAGTAGGGACGATTGCAGCAATCTTACTATATTATATCGGGAAGCGAAGGGCAAAAAGGCAATGGGGAAAGAAAAACTCCAGGCTTTAAGAAGTAAGCTTTTGAAAAAATCATTAATTGTGAAGAAAAGTTAAATTATACTTGGACTTTGAAAACGCATCACCATATTTTTGCACTTTTCTTGCAGACCGTATATGCGATTAAAAAGTTACTTGCAGGTTTTAATGTGCTACCCAGAATTGGTATGAATAAGTCGCTAATTTGACTGCACTATCACGCGACGCTGCTGATGACGTCACATGGGTACATACAGCATCCAGAACCTTTTGGCACAGTTAAATGAAGCATTTTGATTATCTTTACATTTAAACTGTGGCGTGGATGATACCATATCACCAAAAGAGTTTATAGACGTTTCTAATTAAATGTAATTGATAACTTCAATATTTCGAAAATATACGTCAAATTTAAACATCAATTTATAGCTCCTTTTTAGAAACATCTCCATAAGTTACCTTTATGCACGCTTTCATTACTGATATTGACTACATACACTGGCAGTCATGTGGGAGAGACGTTTTGATGTAAATCATGGCAGGAGATGTTCTGTCATGTGATCGAAAACGTCTTAAAAAATTACGTTAACGTCACTTGCACAATACAAAAGACACGTGATACAGGCGTAATTTATGCATATTCTGTCATTTGTGTATGCCCTTAGCCCTATTCAATGAAATCGGACGTAAAAAAATTGAAACTTTGAAAGACCCAAGACATTGAATTTTATTACTAGACTATAGAAATCAGGGTGGGTGGGGGTATGTCTGTATTTTTAAAGGGGTGTAATTTGGAGCATACGGAACTGTCAATTAATTTCTTATCGTTCAATGATGAATGTGCAATCGTGAAAGAAGCATAGAACGCAAATCTGTTGAGTCAGGATTCAAAACTAATATGTGTTAACTTGCAGCTGAATTTGTGTCCTTCAAAATCGACCACCCCTGTCTTAAAACATATACTTTTTCAATACCTTACAGTAAATTTACAACCACGAATTTTCTAGGACACACAACAAGATGGTCAGACTATGATATGCAATAGCAATTATCTCGCTGACATTCTCAGGGTTTGTAAAATAAAGGATTTAATCTGGGTGATGCGTTTTCAAAGTCCTTAAGTATATTTTGCAATTTAAATCATTTGTCTCCACACTATGAAATGAGTATGACTAGAAAATGTCAGAATCATAGATAGCAAATAGAGACCAACACATGTCACCATGCGAAAGAGAGGCATACAAACACAGCAGACCAACAAAAAAGATAACAATTAAATCAAAACAGCCAGCTCTATATTTTTCCACTTTTAAAGTTTCTATGCCAGAAAACAGCTGGCCAGAGCAAGACTCGCAAAATCCAGGGACAAGTATGCCCGAAATATTCTGGATCTCCTTGTCACCAGGGAAGAATGCAATAATTAAACCATTTATGGAGAAGGCAAGAGGAAAAATCACTGGAAAAGGAAAATAAGTAAGCTTTTGTAAAAAATCATGAATTGTGAAGAAAAGTTGACAAATTATTTTGCAATTTAAATCATCTTGTATCATTTGTATCCACACTATAAAATGTGAATGATTAGAAAATTTCAGAATAGAATCTTGTATCATTTGTATCCACACTATAAAATGTGAATGATTAGAAAATTTCAGAATAGAAACCAATTACACATGGCTACATGAGACGGAGTGGTGCATGCAAACATGGCAGTCAGACACAATAAATCAAAACAACCAGCTCTATATGTTTACAAAAATCATCAAAAAAAACATCAACAGATGATGCATGTGAATAGACTGATTTAGCCAGTTAACCCTTTACTCCACAGGCTATTTTTGATCATGACATCATTTTCTATTTTTAGACAACATTGAAAAAATTCAAGGAAAAAATTAATTAAGATTTGTATAATTTTGAAAATATTATGGAAAATTTTCCATGATATTTTCAAATACATGAATTTTCAAAGCCATCAAAGTCACAGGTTAATATAAGTCTATTAAGATAGTGTGCAACACAGCAATAATAGAGTTTAGACAACTTCTATGAAAATTATGATATTGTTGAATTCAAATAAATTGCTGAGAAGTATCTGCATGTACACTGAAGAACTGTAAGGAAAGGATGTTGTTTATAAATTAGTGCAGTCTGTTCATAAACTGGTTAAATTCATACCATCTAACAACAATATTACTTATGCTACCCTCTATTCCCCAGAGTGATGCCGACTTAATTACCAGCCAGGAACAAACAGCGGATATGAAGACAGATCTGTAACCCCATCTTAATCAATTCACAATAAAAGCATGCACCTAGTAAAATGATAACTGTAAACTTCCTCTTTTGCTCGGCCCTGTTATGGCGAAAGGAGGTATCTTGAGTGTTCTCAAGACTATAATGTATCCTTGGCTCGAGCAGCTCATTTATTCCCAAGGATTGCGTTCCAAACATTTTGGGTTTGACTTTGTACCATGCTGTTATTGTGACGTTATTGTTAAATTTGACATTTATTTCAGTATTACTGAAATTCTCCGTCGGTGCTTAGGATGGGGGTTTTCCAGATTCGTAGTGGATTGTGAAAGCAACTCTTGCAGGGATTGTTCTTAGGACAATCCATGCTATGGTTGCTCCTCCTGGTCAACTTTGATGTGGTCTTAGCGATTTCTAAGTTGTCTAAATGGAAAAACTTATGACTGGAGAAGTGGTGCAGTCGGAGGGTATTTCTAGGGAGTTCTCCTTACCTCGCAAAAGGTATATGAGACTCCTGTTGTCTCTGACTTAATGGTCAGTGATGAGGAAAATCCTTCCTCCCTGGCTTTGACCGCTGGTTCAAACCTGGGGGCTCCTCTTTCTGAATCTTCCACCGCCGGGAACGGTACTGGAAATTCTTTTCAGTTTGTGTGTCAAAGGGAATCTGAAGTGGCCTGTGTGTTCTCAATCACCCTTGAGGTGTCAGGCAACTCGACACCTTGATTCTAGAACATAAAAAAAATCCTTTCATTCTCTTTTTCAGGAAAAAATCACTTTTGCCATAACTCTAGCACTGTAGAGACTATCACTCAACCCACATAAATCTTGTAAAAACAGATACACAGATGAATTTATATGTGATAAAAATGAGCGATGAACATTTTCAGAGGTAAAGTATTGACCAAAATATTACCAATTTTAACAGCTAGGTACACTATGTCGCAGGGTTTTCTACATGTTAGGTTTAGTCAGTAATCTTTTACCTCATATATCACTGCGGTTCTCAGATGAGATGCCCGCTACTGATTGTCGCAGTATTCTACCTCAGTGCCCTTTCAATTGTCAAGCTGAACAGACGTGGTTTGTTCAGCTGTCGTAGTATTCTATACTATATAGCGTACAAAATCAACTTTTTGCTTTTCATAGCATAATGTAAGGTGTATCATATTAAACCTTTATTTTTAATCGATACGTTTCTGAACAGAACTTTAGCTTGTTCATAAAAAAAATCCAACGCGGTTGGAATTTATCTTGAGTGGTTTGCTGTTATTAGGCAGCCATTATTGTTTACACGTATAAGCATTATTGGTTAAAAATACAGGGCTGTGACAACTATAGCTAAATTTAGATTGTCAATTTATCTGTAATTTTTACTATGCGTGCATAGTTGTTGGGGCACTCTTTACTGTTCGGCCAATCGTTGAACAGGAAATATCCAGTTTCGATGACGTTTAGCACACATTAATTTGTGCACACGTTCTTTCGACAACACAAAAACAATGGCAGATGCCGTGCTAAATAGACTCCTCAGCAAAACGCGGGTTCTGTGGCCCAGGCAAGAGTCAATATAACGAGAACCTCCACCCATCGATAACCAAAGGAAAGGGCAAAGCCCCTGCCCCAAATCTGGTTCCTCCTCAAATATGTATCAGAAAACCACGTCACACGTGACCCTACAAAAAGTGAATGCCGAAATACTGTCTATTTCTACCGGGATGATACACCAGCAGGTCCTTCCCAGGTGGCGTTTAACGCTGAGGCTATAGCTATCCTACGTGAGATGCACAATAATCAGAACAAAACCAATTAAGTAGAAAGCCTGGCGTTGATGAACTCTACAACTTTGATTACATGTATGATGAAAATAATAACTGAGCCAATTGAGGACACGCAAGACATTGTATCATATCAAGACCCCCAGGATGTTAGCAGTAACCAGGGTGATTCTTCTATTCACATAGATCATATGGATGAGGGTTCCCGAAAACGACCCATCAATGATGCTGGTGATTCTGTATTCGGTTCTTCACTAAGATTTCACTGCAATTACGGTGATATGCTTATGTAACACCGTAATTTCAGTGATATATCACTGTGATTGCACTCATATATCACCACAATTGCGGTGATAAAGACTGTAATTGCTACCAATTTTAGCAGTGATATAACTGCGTAATAATGGTGATATTATGGCATAACAACGGTGATATTACCCCAACTTTTTCACCAAGACAATAAAGATAACTTACTTTTATAACAAGAGGGCCCTCGGGCCCTGGGTCGCTCACCTGAGAATGACTGATCAGTGGAGTGGAACCATTTGTGAAAATATGGTAGTGCATCATGAGGAACAATTCTGTGAAATATATTGAATTTGGGTCAGTGGTTCAGGAGATGTTTAAAAGATTACTTATCTGGAGCTCTGGAAGTCCTCCTGTTTGGTGGAACTCTGGTGCTGTAGCGACTATCACTCATCCCACAAACAATTTTTTAAGCAAATACACAGCTGGATTTATAAGTGATAATAATTCGCGATGAATATTTTCAGAAGTAAAAAATGACCAAAATATTACCTTTATTAACAGCTAGGTACACTATTTTGTGCACTCGTTGACTACAACCACCACACGATGACTGCGCTGTTCGAGTACACTGGTTCTCTAGCGTGTAGAAGATCAATATATATACTGTTACAGTGAGTAAAAAATATGAATTGTTCTTGTATGTTCTTATAGTAGTTTTTAACTTCTGAAAAGTTGGATATAATTTTTAAGCCAAGGACTCCGCCTCCAGAAGCTATGACAAAGACCCAGTATTAATAGAATTTACGTCAGATCGACACAGTGTAAAATCTACAGAGCCATAACG
This sequence comes from Loripinus fragilis, assembly GCA_964019695.1. NCBI lineage: Eukaryota > Metazoa > Mollusca > Bivalvia > Lucinida > Lucinidae > Loripinus > Loripinus fragilis. Next base: position 130,803,274 of record OZ026514.1, read on the forward strand.
ATCAAACAAGCTCTAACAGCAGTACAAGGATACTCTGGAGAAGCTGATCTACTAGAAGACCTCTACATTACACCCGAAAGCTCCCCAGCCTCCAGTACCACCGACGACATGGAAGGCTCAAGGGTCCAAAATGTTTACAAAAGTTATGGGCAGACAGCACTAGGAGATAAAGAATTAAATGTGCCAGATGCGAAGATACCAGACTTTTTGAAAATATGGTTAGTCAAATATACCCTTCAGAGCTCCAACTTAATAAAGCCAATGCCTCTGATACCGAAGCCGCATTTTTAGACTTGCATTTGTCAATTTCTAATGATATTGTTTCTACCAATATTTATGATAAACGTGACGATTTTGATTTTGAAATTGTCAATTTCTCATTTTTAGATGGTGATGTTCCTCGTTCTACATCCTATGGAGTCTATATCTCTCAGCTCATTCGTTTTGCTAGAGCATCTAGCTATGTTACTGACTTCAACACTTGCAATAAATTGTTAACTCAGAAACTTCTTAAACAGGGCTATCGGTATCATAAACTTCACAAAACATTTTCAAAATTTTATAGACGATACTATGATTTGATTTCTAAATTCCAAGTTGGACTTAAATCTCTCTTGCGCCAAGGACTTTCGGAACCTGATTTCTATGGTGACTTGGTGTATAAGTTGAAGAAGATTGCTGGCTCTAATAATTTTTCAGCGCAGTTCATTAAAATAATTTCCCATTATAAAAAGATTGGCTATAACATTAATATATTGCAACAGACTGCATGCTTGGTAGTCAACCCAATCACGGTTGGCAACTTTGCTTTCCTCTTTAATTGCACGCCGGTGGGTCGGACTTCAGACTCTATGATGGTTCCGACTTAAAGACTTATCTATTGATGAGATGGTAGGGGCCTGATGCTTTGGCTGTTTGTCGGGCCCACCGGGGTTTACCTGTTGGATTTCTTTTGCTCCGGTATTCAGTTTAATTTACTGTTGAGTCCTTATCTCCTTTACTTGCTTTAGTTGCTTTATCTCCTTGTTATATCTTGATTTATATGTTTTAGGAGATGATGCATTGATAAGTTAGGGGTCTTTCATGCAAACCAAATATCTATGTGTCTTGATCCACATCTGAATTAAGGGTGAGGTTGGCGCCGTTAAACCGGTTTAAGCCCTCCAGTAAAATATTTTACTGACCGTTCCAAGGCGGTACTTCTTTTGTGGATCTTTTATATTTTTGTTCTGTCTTGTGTTTGCTATGTTTTGTGCGCGTCTGTTTATATACGCTTTGTGGTCACCTGCTGGGAAAGGGCTGACCTCTTGGCTCTCGTTTGTGCTGTCTTCTGTGAGTTTGTCACTTTCCCATTGGTATCCTGGGTCAGGTGTGGTACTTGATTGTATCGTTTCCTGATCTTTGCAACCTTACTTACTTTGTTGCATGAATGCGAACAACAAAATAACAGACCAGCCTATGCACCTGGGCTGTCTGGGCAGCCCTTTTTCATTCCTTTTCGGCTAAAACACAGTATTGGTGCTGATGAGTGTTTCACTAGGCAAAAACTATTTTTCTGTAACACACTTTTACCTAAAGGCTTGTACAAAGAGAAATTTACCCTACCTAAACAGTAACATAACAAGAGACATTAAGCAACCAACATAAATCTCCTCATATGCACCAAATACTTCAAGTAAATTTGAGCTGTGACATGAGATTTCCAATAATATGGTAAGTGCGACCAGCAAAGGCTCAGACCAGCCTGCGCATACACACAGTCTGATCAGAGCCATTGCAAGTCGCTTGAATATTCTATGACTGTTAATCTACTGACCAAACTTCATTTGGAGTTATTAAGCTTAACAGTGGGCTGTACATGCTTGTCTGAGTCTACCCTTGTCAAATTGCCACATTGTTGGAAATCACGTCACAGCTCATTTATATTCAAGAACGATTTTCATGCATCCTTGAGCTTTGCTTAATCTCTCTATCTTAAATGCTTATCTGGCCTGAAGTCTTGTCGACTGGAACCTGCAATATTTCACACTATGTTCATGTTCGACTCTTTCCTTGTGGTTTCCCTTTCAACAGCTTCTGCTCACAAGAAGAATCCCATAGACCATCCTCATATCAATCATAGATTATCTCCCATAGACCAGTATCTTCTCACTGGTTCTGGAACAAATCAACATCTTTCTCCGTCAACCTCTGATCCCAAGAACCATCCTCATATAAATTATGGATTATCTCCCATAGACCAGTATCTTCTCTCTGGCTCTGGAACTCAACATTTTTCTTTCTCAAATTCTGATCCCAAGGTCCATCCTCATATCAATTATAGACCAGTGTAGTACACCAGTATCTCCTAACTGGTTCTGGAACAACTTTTCAACATCTTTCTACCTCACCTTCTGATCACTAGGAACATCCTCATATCTCCAATTACAGACTTAGACCTATGTACTTAACCAGTATCTTCTTTTAACTGGTTCAAGAACAACTCTTCAATATCTTTCCTTGTTAACCTCAGACCACAAGACCAGCAAAGCCCACCTCCCATCATAAATCAATAACAATGTACAGAGCAGTTGTGTCTCTGAAATATTATAATCTCCTCACTGTATCACAAATATTTGACTGGAATTAGGCTTTCCAATAAGAGAGATTTTCTTCTATTCTCAACTAACCAAATCAAAATACCTGGAGCCTTTTTTTAACAAACATATAAGCTAACATATCTACACCAGTTGTTATTTGCAAAAAGTCAGTCAGTGATTTATGCCACAGCTTGTTAACTAGAAGATTATCATCACATATCTGAAGATTTTCATTAAAACTATATGCCTCAGCTAGATATTTTAAATGTTTATCATCACAAGATAAGACAGTCAGCTGGACTGCAGGTTTATGATCACCAACCAGTCAGAGGGACTGGCCATTTATATCATCACAAGTCCTTTAACCAGATCGAAGGTTTACCATCACAAACATGTCAAGACTATCTGAAAGTTTATCATCACAAAGAGCTGAAAGAGGTCACAGCTACAGTATTTGAAGATTAATCATGTCAGTCATGTTTTCTGGAGTTTTATCACTATAACAAACCGACTATATTTTGTCTAATTGTTGGAGATTCAACTTGTAACCATCAACATGCTATCAGCCAGAAGTAGTTTTCTTGACTAAATTTTCTCTGAGGTTTATGACCACCAAACATGTCAGCCAGAGGTGGTTTTCTTGACTACTTTCTCTCCGAGATTTATCAACAACACATCAGCTAGGAGTGGTAGATTTCTTGACTAATTAGTCTCTTGAGGTTTATCATCCCCTTGTCAGCTAGAAGTAGATTTTTTGACTAGTTTCTCTCGCAGTGAGTTCATTTTCTCTTCTATTTCTGACAATGTCATCTCCTGGATAGGAAAAAAACTGTATATAGAGGATCTTACATGAATGCTCATTTTTATTGAATTTATTAAATGAGTTAGGGAAAAGTGATAAAATGCAAGGTATGCAGACCATTTTATCACTTTTTCGCAACAAGTTTAATCAATTCAATAATACAAGGGCATGAAAGTTAGATCTATTAATCATGACATTTATATTATTTTGTAATCACCTTTTGATGCGAAAATGTTAAGATTTAGCAAAAAAAACATGACTTTCTTACCTGCATCATTTAATCTGTTACCAAAATCTGTAAACCATTGATGGCTTATCGATTTTAATACATGACCTTATATAACTCCCAGACCCGACATCATATGATACCATAAAGTATATGAGCCGCAACATGAGATTTCCAACAATGTGGTATGCGCGACCAGCAAAGCCTCAGATCAGCGCAAACGCATATGTGCAGTCTGATCAGAGCCTTTGCTCGTCGGTTGAATATTCTAGGAGTGTTAAGCTACTGACTGAAAATCATTTGGAGTTTCCAAGCTTAAGAAGAGGCTACACAGGCTTGTCTGAGTCTACACTTGTCAAAATGCCACATTGTTGGAAATCACATGTCATGGCTCATTATAGAGAATACCAGGTGAGTAGCTTTTGATATAAAGTTTACCAGGGAAGGTTTCGAGAACCCTTGTTGAATTGCCAGTATCACACTGGTTCACCCTTCAAACTGCCCATAGGATCACCATTTGTCATAACAAGGTGATCTTACCCCCACACTCATGATAGATTCTTTTTCTTGCTCACATTAAATACCGCATTTTATACCATTAAAACTGCATTCTATATACTCTGAGCACCCCAAGATGATCTGAGATGTGACCTAACATCTATGACATCACTTTTAACATAACAGTTACATCTCTTGCCTTTTGAGGTGCCACTGCATGTTTTTTATCACTCTCCCAGTTGGTACGGGGTATTTCAGATAGAATTTTCTCATATGGGTAAAATCATCAAAAATTCTATCTGGCGAGCAAGAATAATATAATTCATATCTACCTTGTGGCCAGCGCTTGAAGTTCTTCCCTGAGATCTTTGTCGTCTTGGCGGAGGAGCCTGAAATTGCCATAACCAAAACTAAAGCAAAGAGTTAACCATTATCCTGCCACTAGTTTTTGTCCAGAAATGTCATCTGCTTTTATGTCTGCTGCATATCTTCAAGTGCATTTCAGACTACTGCTAGATTTTCTTTCGTGAAGCGAACAATAAGAACCCAGATCAGACTGCTTCCTTGAAGCAGTCTGATCTGGATTCAAATTGTTTGCAATATGGGCTACCCAAGAACATAAGCAGATGAGGAGTAGGTGACAAAAGTCCTAACTGGGGGGGTCGAGTTAACCATCACAGTGCCAATCACAACTGTAGCAGAAGACAAAAATAAATGTCTTTCTCGATTTATTAGGAAAAAAAATGTCTGCAACATCAAATCTGGTGTCTTACAGGTACAGCAAAATTTAAAGACTTTTGTCTGCTATAAAATGTTGTAAGTTTCAACCAATGTTGTGTCATGAGAAACCAACTATACTGAGCGAAACTTCCAAACCGCCACTCGAATTTTGTCGTATATCTTAACATATGATACATACATGGCTACAATTTACATTCAATATGGAAAAATCAATTAAACAAAACTTGTCAAAATTTCATTTTCATAAATTGAAAGTAACATGCTCAATTGATAGACTGTGTAAAGGCACCATTGCATTTCATTTTCACACAATCGCTAAAAATTGAACTCATCGCTTAAAACCGAGTATTCCAGGAACCTTGAGAAGAAAACACCAACTTTATGCTGTTATAAATGGACATTATTGAATATTTTTGGGTTTTGCTTTTATTAAGTAGGAACTTTCAGGTAATCCACAATGTTTCTATGGAAGCCCATATTAGTACTGCAAATATCAAGGTGCTGAGAGGGAGTTTAGGTGCCCTCTCTGTTAACAAGTTGAGTCATATACCAAAGTTACAGCCAATATCTGCGGTTTATGAAAACCAATGATGTCGCATTTGGTCCTGTGTACTTATCGAGTTATCTGCCCTTGAAATACCCCACCCACTGTTTAAGCCTGAGAAGCGATAAATATGCTAAATGGAAAAATAATTGAAATTAATGAAACAGATTCACATTTTTTACATAGTTTCTTGTTGCCGATACTTTTAAGTATATAATAGGCAAATTTGATTACAAAATAATGTCTATAATTATATTTTCTGACATTTAAAGTACAAAATTTATGTTTAAAAAACTGTCAGAAATAAAATGCTCTTCAAATTTTAACCAGACTTTCTATTAATTCGGTCCAAAGTTTCAAAACCACATTTCCATAGCGAGACCAAAACCTTTGCTACGTAAGTATTGTAACAGTTACCTAATACAGCAAGTTTAAATGCCCCAAAATGGCACGAAGAACATGTAGGTACCCCACCCACTTTTTAAGCTGAAGAAGCGATTATTATGCTTAAATGAAAACCAATTGCGGTTGTTAAAATTGATCGGCAATTTTTGCATATTTTCTTTCAAAATATACTTTCAGATATGTAGTAGGCATATTTCATCACACAAACATGTTTATAACCATATCATCTTACATTTAAAGTACACATTTATTTCTAGAAAATGTGCAAGAAAAAATGCTATTTCAATCTTAACCAGACTCTCCTTTAAATCTGTCCAAAGTTTCGAAGTCGCATTTTATAGCGACACAACAATTTGTGCTACATTAAATTGTAAAATTTACATATGATAGCAAGATCAAATGTACCAAAGGGTCATGGAGAACATGGAAGTACCCCACCCACTTTTTTATGAATAAAAAATAAATTTCTATTTCTTACCATTAGGGCTTTTTTAAATGGACCCTCTTGTACCTTTATAAATATAGAAATGGATCAGTATTTTGCGTACAAAAATAGATTTATGTGGCCTTGACCTCAATGTCATTCTAGAGGACTTGAGTTCCTCTCCATTATCTCTTGGACAATATTTTGACAAGATTTAACTCGAAATCTTATCGGCCAATTTAAGATATGCCAATGGGTACTTAATGTGCTCTTCTTGTTACAGATTTATGTTTGTGTTGTTATCAGAGAGACTTCATTTTGTCTCTTTCTGACAATAATCAAGCTGATGTTGTTGCAGCATTGAACTCTAAATCAAGATAATCCCTATTTCAAACAAATGGTAAGTCAAATATATCCCATTGAACCTCAGTTAAATAAGGCAAATACCTTTGATACTGAAGCCCTCTTTTGGAACTTGGACCTGTCTATAAAAAATGGCACAGTTTTTAAAAGAGTTAATTTCTCATTTCTTGATGAATGTTTCTAGCTTCCCTTCCTATGGTGTATACATTTCTCAACTTATTCATTTTGCGAGAGTTTGTTCTAATGTTGGTAACGTCAACGAAGAAATCATTTTTTTTAATTCTAATCATGTTTATACCCTAAAATCAGTCTTAAAATGGTTTAGGGTAGGTAACTATCAAGGGCAATAACTCTGTAAGAACGCAACTCCGAAACCGACATCATAGTTTCTGAAACTAGGTATGCTAACAAACAAATTGGTATATAACACTACTTGTTGACAGAGAGGGCACCTAAAAGTCCTTAAGGCTCTCGCTTGCTCTGAACTGCAAAAATCAAGGCATTGAGAGGGAGTTTAGGTGCCCTCTCTGTCAACAAGCTGAGTCATATACCAAAGTTACAGCCAAAATCTGCGGTTATAAAAAACAATGATGTCGCATTTGGTTCCGTGTACTTATCGGGTTATCTGCCCTTGAAATACCCCACCCACTTTCAAAGCTTGAAAAGCGATTATTATGCTTAAAGGAAAACAAATGATGATTTATGAAACGGACCCACATTTTTTTACATATGTTTTTGTTGAAGATACTTTTAAATGCATGATGGTCAAATTTCATCACAAAATGAAGTCTATAATTATATTGGCAGACAATTAAAGTACACAATATATGTTTAAAAACTGTCAGAAAACAAATGCTCTTCCAATTTTGACCAGACTTTCTTTTAATACGGTCCAAAGTTTCAAAGTCACATCTTTATAGCGAGTCCACATCCTGTGCTACTTAAAATATAACCGTTGCCTATGCCCAAAAGGGCATGGAGAACATGAAAGTACCCCACTCACTTTTTAAGCTGAAGAGGCGATAATTGTGCTGACATGAAACTAATTGTTATTGTTAAAACAAATTTGTATTTTTGCACCTTTTCTTGTAACAAATACTTTTAGATGTGTCATAGGCGAATTTCACCACAAAACTAGGTTTATAACTATATCAGCTGACATTCAAAGTACAATATTTAAATTACGTTTAAAAACTCAGAAGAAATGGCAGGCCAGTTTAAAACATACTCTACTTTAATTCGGTCCAAAGTTTCAAAGTCACACTTCTGTAGTGGAACCACAGTCTGTGCTACACAAAATCATAGCCTTTACCTATGATAGCAAGTTCAAACGCCCCAAAAGAGCAAAGAGAACATGGAAATACCCCACCCACTTATTTGTGCATACCATAATGAAATAATTTTTTGTAACTCTTTCGGACTTACAAGGAATCTTCTTCTACCTATGTTCATGTAAATATCTAATTGGATTACTGTTTTGTTTTTAAAAAATAATTTATTTGGCCTTGATGTCAAGCTCATTCACGACAAAGGTGTTTAAACTTGTATCACGTAACATTGGCGTCCTGATTCTATCTGTTGTTGTGAACGGCCAAAGGTACTTCATGTCTTTGAAGATTAGTTTTACCCCCTGATACAAACTTATCACTTCTAATGATTAATATCAAAGTTTAAATTTCTTTTTTTCAGTTCATTGCAAAACGTAGACGTACCCCACCTACCTTTTTCGCCTGCATTGCTCACTTATTTGAAACTTTTGGAGAGTTGGACGGTCTTAACGTTTGAACAATTGACGTTTGCGAAAATATAAAAACTTTGATATGTTCCGTTTGGGTGTTAATAGTGGCATTAAAGTCAACACTAAAGCTACCTTCGAGCGTCTTTTCTAAATAAATGCAGACATATTCTTGCGTCAATGGTCTGTTTACTCAGTCATAATGTTTTCCCAAAGCTAGGTCAAGGTGAGCAGACAAGATATTTTACCTCACCTGAGCCATTTACTCAAAGTGAGCTGTTGTGGTCTCGGTTGCCCGCTGTCTGTCGTCAACAATTGCTTCAAACATCTCCTCCTGCATTATTGGGTGGATTTTGACCAAACTTGACATGGATGATCCATATATGGCCTTCATCAATTTTATTGTTTAAATGGTTTTATTCCATTTTATACATGTATCTAGCTCAAAGGGGCTAAAATAGACTTTCGAACTAAAAAAATAAAAATACACAAAGCATTGAACCTTGACGCTTAATATGAAGCATTACCTAGTAAGCGTCTACCAAGTCTGTTCCAATTATGGCAACGGGGCCAAAAGTGGATCTGTCCTGGGGTTACAATATTTACATTGGCTAATTATAGGGAAAACATAAAACACATCTTCTTGTCTGAATCGACAAGGCCAATGGCCTTGATATATCTATGGACATTTGCGTCCATCTGTCTGCCTGGAACTGTTATCCATTAACCATTGGCCTGATTTGTTCCATTTTGCTTTAAATGTTAATATCCACTGAGGTTTATCTTTACATTCCTTAACATTACATATACACGTTCAAAACCAAAGTTTTATTAAAACTACAGATACATCGAATATTGTCAGCTGTAATGTTGGGAGTGATTATGTTTTTCCCTTCCCTTACGAATGGTCATATCAGGTGAGCGACCAAGGACCCAAGAGCCCTCTTGTTTAATATTGAACTTAAATTCGATAATAGCGAATCTAGTTGCCTCACAAATAATTGAAACACTCACAAAATGATTTTGTAGACATAAAAACACCAGCTCGCTGCATATTTGAATGATTGCAACAAACAATTGATCAGTCAAGTCATCCCCGGAGTTAAAGGGTTCGAAAATAATTTATATTCTTATTTTGCTATAAAACATAAATTGTGTGTACTCGTTTGGACCGACTCATTGATGCGCACCCACAGTCTATATTCTGAGCAAACGTTAGAATGTATTAATCTTTCATCTGAAAATTATCAATTATCACAGCCTTAAAATGTATTCTGGTGGTACTGTCATCCTGAGAGGAGCTGCGTCCTAAATCAAGGAAGAAAATCCATCCAGCAAAGATTCAGGTGAAATTTTTGGCTTTAATTCTACAGTACAGTTTCTGCAGTAACTCTAAAATTCGGTCAAATATCCCAAAACCTAGTCATAGTTTTATCATGTCCAGGTGTTGCAGACATGCAAACTCCATTAAAATCTACTAACATGCTTCAAGCGATAATGTACATTTAAGTACCTTTGGTCTAAATTAAGCAGGTTTTCTTCTGCATCGACATAGAAATTAAAGTCAAGAATTCCATAATACAATCCACTATTTACCTGATCATACAAATTTGGTAAACTTTGAAACATCGGCCGACTCCTCGCAAATTGATTAACTTTTGCCTAAACTTAGCAGCTTTTTCTTATGTAACCTTGAAAATAAGAAAATGGTCCCAAAATCTTTATCAGCTGTTGTCATAATCAGATATTAATTTCATCCAAATTTAGGTAATATCTGCTGACCCGTTCTGAAGATAATGCGCATTTATTTAGTTTAAGCCCAAAGGGGGTCTTGCATCTGTGCCCACGCATGGATTTTCTTTAAACTTTGCATGATAATGACTCGTTATATACAAACTACGAAAATGTATGTATTGAATTTGATAGTTAAGAATAAGGCTTAGGAAGCAACCCTGACGTACTCCACCTTTGAGGTGACACCTGTCTCTAAATTTCCATGTCCTAAATCTATAGTTTTGTTTATTTCTATAATTTATCATCTAGATTAAATCCAAAATACCATAGACATTATATTAATACCAGAAAACCATATGGATATATTATGGTTTACGTATTCTGAAGAAGTGATTATAAAATTTCAATATTTTTTTTTCCAAAATTTACAAAACATTCAACATTAATTTCCAAAGATAGATATGTTCTAGTCTTTGTCAAGATATCATATTATCACAAAAACATGCCATATATATCCTACTGATCTGAGCCAAATTTCATGAAAATCCAAAACCGGTAACTTTGTCATTTCCTACCTCTTATGGGTATAGGTCAGTTTTAGCAAAATTAATTATTTGGTTGAAATGAATCAATAACTCGACAGAAGGAGGTTGTTTTTAAATCTACTTCCACTTTTCTTAAAGAAAGACATGTTTAGACAATTTCAAATGATTCAATTGCCGGAAATGCGAAATGGTCATGGCCCCATGTCATGGCACTATGGGGCCAAGCCAATGTGTATTACTTCCTCAAGTCCTGCATGATATTGTTTAAGAAACATAATATTCTATCAATAAACATGTGAAAACAAGAAGACCAAATATTTTTATACATCCCAACTGAACTAGAGTAACCACATTTTGGTGCCGTGACCAGAATTAAGTGTAACAGAGTCATATCAAAGGTATCATAGAACAGTGTTCTACATGAATAAGTGAGGTCCAGAAAACGAAACTGTATGCCTGGAATATACAGCCAGCCAAAGAATAAATGTTGCCATTTGATGGAAACCAGCATCAGTTTTACAAAATAGAATAAACAGAGAAGATTTAAGCATTAATTTAGCAATTCCTTTGAAGCCAAGAGTTCTCTGTGACCAAAATGGTTAATTTTAACCAATAGGTTTGACAGGGGCTTATTCTTGTGAACCAGGTTTAGTAATTAGGCTTACAAGTATAAAACCATACATATAAGGTTCTTCTCCTGTATGAACTGACTTGTCATAAAGTTTCTCTTCTGTATGAATTAAAATTCTTAATAATGTTACATATTAAGTGTAACATTGGTTAGATGTAGTTTTAACGTTAGAAACTAGATGTGGTAAGTCCAGTGTCACCATATTGTATCGTTTTGGGTAATATTATTGTGTAAGCACTTCATTAAATAAGAATCATGGCACTTAAAGAGACTAAGTCTGCAACTATGAACATTTTTCGAATTTTTTTTTTATTTTCTTTTTAAATCATTTGTAAAAGTAGAATTAAGTTATGTTTTCACAATAAATCTGTTTACTATAGCTAAAAACTGCATGGAAAAGTGAATTATCTTATTATATATTATATATAGTTTGACCTTTTGTGTGTTGGTAATTATTTGCGTCCCTCCAGTAATTATAGACAGTTAATTTTAACATAAATGCTGTTGTTTTGATACTGATAATTTGTTACGATTTACGTAATTGGTGAAAAGTATACCAGAATTTTAGTTTTTTTTACTGTGTTCTTGAAAATTAGAAACATTGGTTCTAAAATTAAAAGATCAAAAGTTACAGACTATGCAGCTTTAATATCAAAGAATATTGTTTTTTTTTTCTTTTTCCAATCAGCAATAGGGAAAAACACTGAACATATCAACTTCTACCAATAAACGTACTAGCATGGTGATTCAAACTAAGCAAGTATTCAAGTATGTTTTACAGTGAAACATGATTATTGTATTTTTTTACATTTTGATGAATTAGGGCCATATGTTTACATCAAGTTGAAAAATATGTTACCGGTCCTTGAATTTAATGAAATTTTGTCTACATATTCTTAACATATATGGAAAGTTTATATGTTGAAATGGTATCTTGACAAAGACCGCAACGTGTAAAAATTTTAATTCCAAATTCGACTGAATACAAAATATACAGTTGAAAATTGGGGTACCATCTCATAAAAATGATTGCCCACCCGCTATCCTAATACATACAAAGCCATTTATAGTATCAACGAACTTATCAATGATATAGTTAGTAAATAAAGCATTTCTGCGCCCGTTACATGATATGTCAATTACTTAAGAAATGATTATAACTGGATACCCTAAGGTATTGAAGTGATATCATACATGACGTCATAAATTAGCAATGGAATTGCATAAAAACTCAAATGCACCATAAATATAAAAGTCATACCCCAGACAATTAATAAACATAATATTATCAAATTCCAAGCGTGGGCAGACTCCCATGTTAATTTCCCATACCATGAAAGAGTCCCTTTGACTTTTTTTCTTGTGTAACCTTGAATAATAAGGTCAAGGTCACAAAAACCGCATCAACTTTTGTCATGTCTAGGTTTTAAATCATGCAAACGTAAATTCCGTTCAACCACTCCGAAAAAAATATGCATTTAAAGGTTTTCAGCCTAAACTTAGAAGTTTCTTTTCCAATGTGACCTTGGAAATAAGGTCAAGGTCCCAAAAATTTTAGCAGCTTTTTGCCATGTCCATGTATTAGATTCATGTGAACTTGGGTAAAATCCGCTGACCCAATCTGAAGATAATGTGCATTTAAGTAATCATTCGCCTAAATCAAGCAATTTTAATGTGACCTTGAAAATAAGGTCAAACTCAAAAACTTTAACGGCTTATTGCCATATCCAGATTTTAAAATCATGCAAGTTTGGGTAAAATCCGCTTACCCACTGCAAAGATAATGTGCATTTAAGTACTTTTGGCTTAAATTTAGCAGCTTTGTTTTCTAATGTGACCTCGAAAATGAGGTTTGTCATGTACATGTATAAGATTCATGCAAATTTGGAAAAAAAATCAGCTGACCCAATCTGAAGATAATGTGCCTTTAAGTATTTTTGCCCTAAATTTTGCCGTTTTTATTTTAATGTGACCTTGAAAGTAAGGGTAAAGTCTCCATCCTTTTTCTTTGGCTTATTTTCATGTCCATATATTAAATTCATGCAAATGTGGGTAAAATCCACTGACCCACTCCAAGGATAATGTGCATTTAAGTATTTTTGGCCTAAATTTTGAAATTTCGATATCTAATGTGACCTTGAAAATAAAGTCAAGATCTCCTAAACTTTATCAGCTTTTTGTCATGCCCAGTTTTAGATTCATGCAAATTAAAGGCAAAATCAGCAGACCCAGTCTGAAGATAATAAGCATTTAAGTATTTTTGCCCTAAATTTAGCAGTTTTTATTCTAATGTGACCTTGAAATTAAGGTCAAGGTCTCCAACATTTTATCGGATTATTGTCATCGCCAGATATTGAATTCATGCAAATTTGGGTAAAATCCACTGACCCACTCCGAAGATAATGTGCATTTAAGTATTTTTGGCCTAAATTTTGCAATTTGGTTTTCTAATGTGACCTTGAAAATAAGGTCAAGGTCACCAAAAACTTTTTTAGCTTTTTGCCATGTCCATGTATTAGAAGCATGCAAATTTGGGCAAAATCCACTGACCCACTCCGAAGATAATGTGAATTTAAGTAGCTTTTTGCCTAAATTTAGCAGTTTTTTTCTACTGTGACCTTGAAAATTAGGTCAAAGTAATATAAACTTGTTCATTATTTTGCCATGTCTAGTTATTAAAATCATGCAAATTTTATAAATGTCCGATGACCTACTCTGAAGATAACGTGAATTTAAGTAATTTTTGGCATAAATTTAGCAAACTTTTCTCTGTGTTGACCTTGAAAATGAGGTCAAGGTCACCAAACCCTAGTCGACTATTTATCATACCTAGTTTCTGTATCCTTGCAAATTTTGATAAAATCTGATCACCCAATCAGGAGATATTTAACATATATCAAAGGGCCACACCTAAATTAGTGCTGACACCGACGCCGGCGCCGTCAGAGCCCGCTACAAAAGGCATTCATCCCAATCCCCTCTTTTGTCGGGTAAAATGAATAGAACTATAACATATTTTCTGTTTCTGATTCAAACTTTAGACGAAAATACGTAAAATTGGTTATTTCAGGCAAAACAAGCACATTTTATGCTCATTTTATACCCTAAAATCAGTCTAAAGAGTGTTTAGGGTAGGTAACTTTCAAGGGCCATAACTCTGTAAGTACGCGACTCCGACACCGACATCATTGGTTTTCTAAAACTAGGGATGCTAACAAACAATTTGGTATATAACACTACTTGTTAACAGAGAGGGCACCTAAAAGTCCTTAAGGAGGCGACTTTTGAGCTCTTGTTTGCTCTACTATATGACATAAAACAACACAAGAAAGATTTATGGAGATGACATGTTTTTGTCCACAATATTATTGCAACTTTCTGTTTTGTAAATGAACATTATTGGACACTATTGTGTTTATTTTGTAATAAAGTAGCAATTTTCATGCAACAGTGCTCCTATGGAGGCCCATGTGGCCTAAACGAACACAGAAATGTGTTTATGGCTATGAAATGTTTTTGTCAAAATTATAATTGAAACATCCGTCACCCATTAACTTTGTACTGCACATCAATCTCGTCACTTCTGACGTTCCAATGCAGCATTTATGCACCACTGCACCAAAGTATGGTGGACTATACAGGACATTTTATGACATATGTTATACTCAAGTTTTGCTGATCTTTCTTGTCCTACAAGTGCAAAAATGAACAAGGCAAATTCGACGAATTTATATCCCCCGACGAAGGTTTTTTGAGAGAAACATGTAAATCACAAAACATAAATCCCATTTATCTAACCCTTAGTTCACCTACAGTATCATTCAGATCATAACAAACGCCTGTCAAGTATGTTTTAGTGCTTAGTTCAATTAAAATTATACTTACATCTGCACAATTTCAATATATATCTGACCTTTAAACCCAACCTCAGAGGTCAAGATTGTGTGTTAATTAAAAGTGTTACCTTGCATGTAGGTCAACACTTCTTCCACTTTACTTTGATATGCAACATGACCACTTTTAGAAAAGGACAAAAATGACCCTTTGACCCCACCCCAGGGGTCGTTGGTGTGTGTAATGACAGCACACTTGCTTTCATGGTGCTCTGTGCTCAATTCCCTTTAATTTGATATGCAACATGGCTACTTTCAGTAAAAGATAAAGTTTGACCTTTTGGTCAAGGGTGTGTCTGTGGGCAAAATATTTGCTACCATGTTGCTGCAAGCGTCGTCAGCTTTAATTGATATGCAACATGACTACTTTCAGAAAAATATATAGTTTGACCTTTTGACCCCATCCCCTGGGTCGAGGGTGTGTCTGTGGGCAAAATATTTGCTACCATGTTGCTGCCAGCATCGTCAGCTTTTATTTGATATGCAACATGACCATATTCTGAAAAAGTTTAATTTTGGCCTCGGCCCCACCCCCTAAGTCCACCAAAGGGGCTCGGAATCAGACCTTCAAACTGAAACCCCATTTGATATGTTTCATATCTATTGCTGCTCTGCCTGCATGCAAAATTTTCAACTAAAATATTAATAATTGCATTAGTTATTGCGAAATTTAAATATTTGACCTTTGACCCCTAAGGTGGGGTCAAAGGGGGTGGGGTAAAACTTTGACACTGCCATTCTTATCTACAGGCACTTGGCAATCATGTTCTATAGCGAGAAGTTGTTAAATATTATAGCTTTGATGAAATGTGAAGATCATCACACAAAAAAGCTAATATAGGTTTTGCCTTATAAATGCCTATACTTAAACAAGGGCAATAACTCAAGTGTTAAGGGGTCGATTTTAGCCAAACTTATAGGATATCAAGAGTCCTTGGTACTTATCATTTGTACCAAGAATGAATTAAATCTGACCAATAGGAACTGAAATATGGTTCCGGACGGACGGACGGAATGGACGGACAGACAGACGGACGGACGCACGGAAGACGCCAAAAGTATATCCCTCCGACTTCGTCGGGGGATAAAAATGACTGACAGGTTGTGGTGTAAACTTTCGGCTCTATCAAAACATATCAAACTTTATGATAAATTATAGATCAGTCTCAGTGAGGCCCCCATTTTCGATTGGACCCACAGCCTGACCCCTCTACTTTATACTCATATAACCAAAACGTTGGCATTTTTGTGATAAAATAAAGTTGTCGGATAGTTGTCGATGTAGATACGAGTATACACAAGGCAAAAACATTAAGCATCGTGTGCCATGTGCAAAAACGGTATTAGTACTGTATTGTTACACATAAATGAACATCCATATTGAATCAAACTTTGATATGTTCAATCACCCGATACATGTGCCCAAATACACTGTGTCAAATATCATTTCAAACAGTGTAATAATAAATGAGCTATATTGAAAAAATGTGTTTTGTTAACTGGCGGTTTAGAAGTTTCGTTCAATATATATGCGAACAACAAAGGCTTGTATATGCACACATAGACAGTAGTCATCGGCAGATTTGTAAATTCACATTTTGCTAAACACTCATGAGAGGTTGCTTTTTTATGCTTGTTTTCCATCTAAGTATAGTATGGACTTAATTTAATTCTTATTCAATCATTGAGGCCCTTTTGTTTGTTTGAGGTTTTACGTCCCAGTCAACAGCAGGGCTAGGAAAATTTTCAAATCCCATTCGGTCCGAACGTCGGCCGAAAATATGACCCCCCTACCCGCGATACATTTCGAAAATAGTATTGTCATTCATTTAGTTTTGAATAGTGCAATGATGAGATTATCCAACTCAATGCAATCGTGAAAATGGTTGTCCTTGCGGACATTTATCATTGCATTTAAAACTAAAAGCTACATGTGTTTACATCGGCAACAATTCAAAGCGGTGTCCAAGTACTATTGACCCCATGAAATATATCGGCTAAAAATATTGATCAAAAACGATTGCAAAAATATTTTTGAGTAAATGCAACTTGAATTCGGTCTCAGTTAGTTATAAATTCCAATAATACCCTTATTTAATCATCTTGTTCGCAATGAACATAGCAAAAAATCAAAGGACACTTTCACATTGGTTATTTGAAATAGACTATAATTCAAGGAATGTAACACAATTAATTACAATTTTAATCGGGTTAGTCCATGTGCAACCCAGACAGACAGTGATCAAGGTGTGTTTGCAGCTTTGAAATGGAGTCTATATCTCTCAACTCATTCGTTTTGCTAGTGCATCTAGCTATGTTGCTGACTTCAACACTCGCAATAAATTGTTAACTCAGAAACTTCTTAAACAAGGCTATAGGTATCATAAACTTCGCAAAACATTTTCCAAATTTTATAGACGATACTATGATTTGATTTCTAAATTCCAAGTTGGACTTAAATCTCTCTTGAGCCAAGGACTTTCCGAACCTGATTTCTATGGTGATTTGGTGTATAAATTGAAGAAGATTGTGGGCTCTAATAACTTTTTCAGCGCAGTTCATTAAATTAATTTCTCATTATAAAAAGATTGGCTATAACATTAATGTATTGCAACAGACTGCATGCTTGGTAGTCAACCCAATCATGGTTGGCAAATTTGCTTTCCTCTTTAATTGCACGCCGGTGGGTCGGACTTCAGACTCTATGATGGTTCCGACTTAAAGACTTATCTATTGATGAGATGGTAGGGGCCTGATGCTTTGGCTGTTTGTCGGGCCCACCTGGATTTACCTGTTGGATTTCTTTCGCTGCGGTATTAAGTTTTATTTACTGTTGAGTCCTTATCTTTGCTTTATCTCCTTGTTATATCTTGATTTATATGTTTTAGGAGATGATGCATTGATAATTTAAGGGTCTTTCATGCAAACCAAATATCTAGGTGTCTTGATCCACATCTGAATTAAGGGTGAAGTTGGTGCCGTTAAACCCGTTTAAGCCCTCCAGTAAAATATTTTACTGACCGTTCCAAGGCGGTACTTCTTTTGTGGATCTTTTATGTTTTTGTTCTGTCTTGTGTTTGCTATGTCTTTGTGCGTGTCTGTTTATATGTGATTTGTGGTCACCTGCTGGGAAAGGGCTGACCTCTTGGCTCTGGTTTGTGGTGTCTGCTGTGAGTTTGTCACTTTCCCATTGGTATCCTGGGTCAGGTGTGGTACTTGATTGTATCGATTCCTGATCTTTGCACCCTTACTTACTTTGTACCAGATGTCACATCTCCCATTTATGTATACAAGCAGTGATGGTGTCGGGCTGGACATGTGCACAGTTTTGACTGAGTCTCCGCTATCGATGATTAAATATTGAGCTGGTCCAAACAACTCTTCGGGAACTGAAATCACATGCTGTCCGCCTTCATGGTCAAAAGAAAACGGACTTTGACAGATGGGCAGATCAGCCTGAAGTTCAGAACGTCATGGCATGAGCCAGATATGAACATAATCTTATCAACATTTTATTATTTTCACTCGTTATTCAAATAGCCGAATTCAAATTTAAGTTACTCAAAGGTCTTTGCAGATTTGTCAAATTGAAACAGGTAGATTAAAGTTTTACAAGACCGATTTCTCTATATTTTTTCTGTCCCAAAGTGACCAGCCGTTTCAAGTTCCCCAATCATCCTTATGACACATGCATTGTTCTTGGTTGCTAAATGGGCAGACCGATTGCTCCATATGTGGTCCAATTAAGTGACCAGTTAAGAAAAGTTCCCCAGGCTAAAACAGAACAGGTGTGTGTATCCGATTTTAACACAAATCTTGCGAGATGAAGACAGAGATGGTATGGATCAGTCAAATTTTCGGAACACGTAAAAAGGAGCACTTAAAAAACGGATTTTCGGACTGAATAAAAGGGGGCATTTGAAATCTCAAACTGTCTCAGCAAAAAGAAATTGGTCAAAAACCGAATTTTACCGGTATATCTCGACCCCTGGTCAACAGCTTTGGTCATTTCTAGATGGTCAGTTCACGTAACCACACTTTTTTCCTGAGCAAGCTTGCTAGGTGGTTGACCAGTACTTTGTGTAACTGACAAAAACCCTTCTTGAATCAGTGGAAGGGAGGAGAATGGCCAGAAAAACTATTTCATGATCAATCTAAACCAAAGCATGGGACTCCACCAGGATCAAACTCCCAACCCCTGGATCTGCAGTCAAACTATGTAAGGAACCCGGTATCAACCATTGGGCATTAACAACCTGTAATGACATCTACTATGAACTTTAGCAAAAATACCATCTGGCATTGCTACACAATGAGCATTTATTTAATGAATCAACAACTAAGATTATTACCCAACCTACTATACGGTATGCAGAGTTATTAAGCATTTTTGACAGTTTGGCAAATTTTCCGTCTCTGCCGGTTTGTCCGGTTTCGAGTAACTGTTTCCCCTTGAAATATTTTTAACTGTTTCCCAGTCACGTGATACGCTGATCAGCTGTACACTGATGACGTCAAACATATTAGTTAGCAGCCTCACGCTGTAGGAAAGTTTTGTTTCATTTGATTCTTTACGTCCCAGTCAATAATTTTTCATTTATGTCGGGATTGAACCACTACTAAGCAATGATTAATGTGACAACGCAGTGGCACCGTTGAGGCTTAAATCCACAACACACGAGCATTTTACCACTGCACTCTCTACGCTGTATGAGATGCGGATTTGTTGCAAAACAGAAAATTGTGCCTAATCTGTTAAATTCTGGTTTCAAAGTGTTCTGCTCATTCTAAGAAAACGAGTACGAACACTTTATATTTCTGACCACAAACGACAAAGTTATTGGGAGTTTAAAGAGCCGCTCCCGCCATAGTCTTCCGTCGTAAACGAACTGTGCACATCTGCATTACGCTTATTATTACCCTTTGTAAGCTCTGAGTTGATAAAAAGTTAATAAAACAACTATTTCATATCTTTCCTTCAGCCTCGTGCAACAGAGCCATCAGGTCATCCACATCACCTCGGTGTGATAGTTTTGACTGTTGCGCAGAAAGGTATGAAATAGTTGTATACTAGCCCTGGTAATGGCATATCTATTGAGGTCTGACAGTTTTGGTTGCTATGGGTGACTGATTTGTAAGGAATCTGAGTGGCCATTCAAACATTCCAGACCAAATTTGATCAGCGACTTCAAAAGTTTGTTTTAAAAAAATTTGTTTTCTCTTTAATGGCTGGCCCTACCCAGGTTTTTTTTTTTACTTTTTTCAATGCAAAAATGTTATAAATCAATACACTTCAATAATCACAAATATATAAATACAAACACTATCATCACTTTCTGATAAAAAAGCCTTATAAAGAGCTAGGGATGTACTGAATACCTACCCCTGCTGTGAAATATTCAGGTGACAAACTCTCCAGAAATAGTACTCTTTCTTCAAGAACCTTCAGTCGACTATATACATCTGTCTTTGATGATCCTGAAACCATTTATGATAATCCTTAACTCTTGGATGCTGGGTAATTCTAAATGATTTTTTGTCAGCTTCTGATTCTTTTATATATTATTTTTTTTTAAAACTTCCTTCAAGAAAATATACATGTACAATCAAAGTGCCAAACAGCTTGGATCCAGGTCAGGCCCAACATTTTGAATCAAAGGGGCAGAACTTGGAAACTAAAATATGGGGGAACAATGATTCTTGCATGTGACACATCGACATTACCTAATACACACTCCTATAAAATTTCATGAAGATATCCCAAACGATTACCAAGTACAAGAGTGGAAATTACACAAAATAAGCACACAAAAAGAAACAATCAAAGGGCCATAACTCTGACGACATTTTGTTGGGCCTAATCTGGATCCAAACTGTTTGCAAAGTTTATCAGCTCATTAGCAGGCAAAAAGTCAGACTAATAAAATAACTGCAGCAAGTGACTCATTTCATGATGCTTCATTTACAGTAAAAAAAATGTGGCTTGCTATTTCCCTTGAAACTTCTGCTAATATGAACTATTTAGTCTTCTATGTTTTGTTGTATGTTACTTTATGTCCATTCTAGTTTTACAATCATCTTGATGGGGAAGAGAGAGCTGGTTGCTTTCTTAATTTGTCTTCCTGGTGTCTTCCGATTGTTGTGTGGCTCTTCCTCGCGGTTCCATTGGTTTGTCTGCAGCTTGTGATTGTGGTATTTCCTCATCATACTCACTTACTATTTATACCTAACTTTTTTGAAAATTAGGAAAGATTTTACAAAATTTGTCGTCTTCTGCAGTCGTGAAAGGCGCTTTAAGGATTAACGGTGAAAAATATATCCTGCATGGACCCTTATTTGAAGCTGTCTGTTTACCTTTAACTTTTAGATGTGTCTCTATATTTTGAAGACGTTCCTCTATCCCATCTGTCGGCTCTGTCTTCACCAGAGGTTTAGATGGAGAAGCTTCCTGTCCCAAGCCTAGGGCTCGTGTCTGTGGACCATAGGAATTCACTACTCTCGTCACTGAAAATGTTTCAAGAATATCCATAGCTTTATCTCTTTTATCTTTTTGTTGCGGACTGATTTTTTCAACTTTTACGAAAAATACTTTCAGGAATACCACCAGAATGCCAAACAGTTTGGATCCAGATAAGGCCCAATGTTTTGTTGGGCCTGATTTGGGTCAACAGTTGGCATTTTAGGTTACCAGCAGAGGGCAATTGTAGGTAGTGTTATAAACATCAAATCTTGCAGAAAAAACAAGAAATGTCACAAACACGTGACGAATGCCCCCAAAGGAATTGGTCTAGCATAAGACACATTTGAGAAAAGTTAGCTGTAATATAGCACGAAAAACCTAGAAATTAGGCCAGAAGTCAATGTCAAGGTCAAAGTGACTCAAAATGGTATACACCACTCCGCCATTCCAAGAGAAATCACCACCCCAAATTTGGGAATCCTACATCAAATAATATAGGAGATATGCTCTGGACACAATAATTCTTGAAAACTAGGTCAGAGGTCAAGGTCACAGTGACCCAAAAATGGTTTGTGACACTCCAGCATCCAAAGATTTATTTACATACCAAATTTGGAATTCCTATTTCAAAGAATATAGGAGATATGCACCAGTTTCTAGAAACTAGATCAGAGATAAAGTTCAAGGTCGCAGTGACTTAATTATGGAATGCGACACTTGGTCATCCCAAGATGCATCCACACACCAAATTTGAGATTCCTACCTCAAATAATATAAGGGATATGCTCTGGACATGATTATTCTAAAAACTAGGTCAGAGGTCAAGGTCACAGTGACTAAAAAATGGTACATGACACTCAGTTATCCCAAGATGCATCCACACACCAAATTTGGAATTCCTAACTCAAAGAATATAAGAGATATGCTCAGGACACAATGATTCTTTTAAAAACTAGGTCAGAGGTCAAGGTCACAGTGACCCAAAAATGGTATGTGACACCCGTCATCCCAAGATGCATTTACAAACCAAATTTGGAATTCCTATCTCAAAGTATATTGGAAATATGCACCAGACTCAATGCAGTTTCTAGAAACTAGGTCAGAGGTCAAGTTCAAGGTCACAGTGACCCAATTATGGTATGCAACACTTGGTCATCCCAAGATGCATTCACACACCAAATTTGAGATTCCTACCTCAAATAATATAAGAGATATGCTCCGGACACTATTATTCTAAAAACTAGGTCAGAGGTCAAGGTAAAGGTCACAGTGACCCGAAAATGGTACATGACACTCCGCTATCCCAAGATGCATCCACACACAAAATTTGGAATTCCTAACTCAAAGAATATAAGAGATATGCTCAGGACACAATAATTCTAAAAAAAACTAGGTCAGAGGTCAAGGTCACAGTGACCCAAAAATGACATGTGACACCCTGTCATCCCAAGATGCATTTACACACCGAAATTGGAATTCCTATCTCAAAGAATATAGGAGATATGCACCAGACTCAATGCAGTTTCTAGAAACTAGGTCAGAGGTCAAGTTCAAGGTCACAGTGACCCAATTATGGTACGCGACACTTCGTCATCCAAAGATGGATCCACACACCAAATTTGAGATTCCTACCTCAAATAATATAAGAGATATGCTCCGGACACAATTATTCTAAAAACTAGGTCAGAGGTCAAGGTAGCAACCCCAGCTGTTTTTTTAAGTATAAAATAATGCTTTTATTCAGTATCCATCTAATGCAGCTTGTGAAAAGCTGCACAAAACAGTTTAGATTTTGAAGATACCTTTACTAGAACCAAAGTTACAACAATTTTAATACCCGGAAAATCAGTCATTTTCTGGAATTTTTCTGCTATACTGGATGCTGAATTTTAGTGTGCCGCGACGAACCCGACGTGTCGCAGAATTTTAAAGATATTGTTATAACTTTTTTATTTTTCAAGATATCTTTATGAAACTTTCAGTATATATGTATTTTTTCCTGCCCAGTTCATTTTTTATGTTGCTTTTGCTGTATCTCTTAAAACAAAGAAGCTATTCAATAATATATGAAGCACTTTTGTGTGTAATTTTTTTCTTCGTTCACACTGATGTAGGTCAGATTTTAAAAATCATCTGTATATGGTATCAAAGTGTTATAATTTATGCAGAACATGTAAATAAGCATAAAAGTATATAAAAATGAATACATTAAAACATTTATATACAGTGTTTGTCTTGTCTTTCACTCCTCTCTGTCCCATTTCACTACATATAAATTTGAATAAATTTAAGAGAACCTCTTGTTGGAGCTGATCAAAATAAGACGTGCAATAACTCGACTCCACATGAATGAAATATCTTGGATGGCTAAAAGCCAAATGAAAGAAATGAAGTTAAAATATTTCAAATATTGGATTTATGTATGTTAAAAATAAGGAAAGTAAATTGCCTTTCTCCAAAAATTATTTCTGAAACACTACCAGAAATTCGGCAGAATGTCAAACGGTTTGGATCCAGATCAGGACCGATGTTCTGTCGGTGCTACTGATCTTTTGATTTGTAAGTATGTTAAAATTGATCTTTGGATTTATATGTATGTATGTTAAAATACAGAAAATGAAATTGACTTTTCCAAAAATACTTCTGGCCCAGCTCTGGAACAACGAGTATCAAACGGTCCAGGAATTCAAATCAGGACCAACTTTTTGTAGGTCCTAGCTGATCTGGGTTCAAACTGATCTTTGAATTCATATGTATGTATTGTAAAACTGATCTTTAAAGGTATATATGTACATTGTATGTGTGTTAAAAATATGGAAAATGAAATTGACTTTTTAAAAAGAAATCATTGTGGAACACTATCAGCTAGAGCGTCAAATGGTTCGGATGGAGATTCTGTTAGTCCTGATCTGGGTTCAAACTGATTTGGATTCAAGCTGTTATCAGTTAAGGTTATCAACAGACAACAAAAGTTGCCTCTAGCAAGGAAAGTGTCAATAAGACTTCTTTGTCATGTTTGTATTTCATACATATAGCATCACTTTGCTTGTATTCTTTAAGTAGCAATTGTCTACAGAGATGATGCATATTCTGGGATGAAACCCTGTTTTAATACAAATTGTTTATGAACCATTTACAGAATTGCCCATTAATCTTCCATTGTGGGCTTTTATTAGGGTCACCCAGTCTTGTTGGGTATTTTTCTGGAAAAAAAAGGAAGAAGAAAAAGAAATTGATAGAATGTACGAATTCTGGTACTGTCCGAATATAGGTTACACATTTATATATGTCTGCCGATGGTCGTTTTTGAAGTCTGTGAAAATGTCCAAATTTAGCTTGAATCATTATCAAATTGTATCCAATTCATAACAGTCTTATACTTGAATGGCCAATTCATGATTTTCTGCAGCGATTTTGTGTTTTATTAATGCAGTGATAGGCAAAATAGACATTGCACTTGCAAACGGAAAAATCTCCAAGCGAGATCGGCTTCACAATGCGTTTTTGGGTACTGTGGGAAAATAGAAAAAAAACGGGAAAGATAAAAAAAAATGAGGGATATTTTTTAATTTAAATATTAAATATAAGGGATAAATATCATTTCTGTAACACCTTTTGTGCATGGGACCAGTTAGTTCCACTTATCTTTTGAGATAAACTTTGATAATTTATTGACCGGTAGCTAAAATTCAAGATGGCGTCGGTTGTTTACAAGTCAGAATTGGGGATTTCCGTGAGGGTCATGACCTTTGAACCGCCGTGCGGGTCGGTAAATTAACTTGAAATACCACAAAATATACATGGTTAGAAAGGGAATAAGGTATAGAAAACGATCTATTGTGCGCTTTGGTGATTTACCAAACAGTTTTCAACCGATTTTGCCTTGACTTTCACTGAATATAACATAAGTTTGGGAGGTCGTAGCAACTAAGCGCACATTCCATGGGAAAGCTTGACATCTCATCTGATTGGTTATGCTATTTATAATTATGCAAATGACCATGCTTTTGTCGCATGCTAGTTCATTTGCATACACCGTCCTACTTTCGCGCCCAAAATAGCCACAATTCATCTCAGGTGTTAATTACCTACAATATCGATAATTACCTGTCAATTAAGTAATTATTGGAAATTCAATGACCACAAACAAGGTATCTTCTGAAAGCCCATTTTATTTTCAATTAATACATGTAAACAATATTTGGACTATCAAAACAGTTTTTATGCAAAATGGATATAGATTGCAGTGGTATGGTATTTTTCCACTATTCTTAATCCAATATCTGGCGCAGCTGGGGCTGCTAGTCAAGGTCAAGGTCACAGTGACCCGAAAATGGTATGCGACACTCCGCCATCCCCAGATGACTCCACACACCAAATTTGGAATTCCTACCTCAAAGAATATAGGAGATATGGACCGGACACGAAAGCGGGACGGACGGACTGACGGACGGACTGACAGTGCGATTACTATATGCCTCCCAAAGTTCCTTTGGGGGTATAAAAAAGCACATCAAGTGCCAGATGATGGTAAATCTATATTCAAATTGGTGCTTGAATATAAGTAAGTAAGTAAGTAAGTAAAGGCTTTATTTAACGAGGGTGACTACATTTAGTGTATACAAATAATTAGGGCTGTGGATCGTAAGGTAAGTGGCGATCCGATCTGATCCACGATTCATGGGTGACGATTCACAGATCGAACTGCGAGTCACTGGTTAATAAAAACAGTAAGACTCCGGTTATGAAACATCTATTGTTGGGTCTATTTACTTAGTAAATCAGCCCTTGCTGTTAAACCAGAAGTACCACATGTATACAGTTAGTTATCAAAGAAGATAAGACTACATTTCCACTCACGACTGTCAAGGCATGCAACACAATTTGTAAATTTTATTTTATATTTTCCTGAACTTGGATAATCAGATATTCAGACAGAAGTGTGCTGATTTCAGTGTAAGGCCCTTTTCCTTTGTCCTGAAGTTCACACATAGACAACATGACCTGGGTCACGTAGGCCTAATCAGCTGTCACCTTGTCGGCAAGAAGTAAACTTCAAAGAAAAAAAAGAACCCTTTGAAATTTATTTGATCATTGACATTTGATGATTTTTTTGGCTCTGTTTATTATGTACCGATGAAGGTGCCCCGATGAATTGTGTTTAAAAAAAAAATAGATCGGAATATATATTATCAGCGGATTTTGGAATACTTTGAGGATTTTAATGACCGATAAAGGATGTCACTAACCTACAAGAAACAAAGGTATTTGAATAAGATATATTATCAATTAGAACCGTAGTCATAGTGAAAAATTTCAATGGACCATTTTGTGAAAACTTCTTGTTTCAGTAAAAAAAAAAAAAAAAAAAAAAAGATCGCGATCCAACGATTTCGGCAGTGACGAATATTCATACTCGATTTTATATTCAGATCCACGAGTATCCGAGTACTCGGATACTCGCAGCAGCCCTACAAATAATGACAAATGTAATAAATAATCTTCCATGATGGGTGTAAACTTGAAAGAAAATACTTAAAACATACCCTGATATGCTTGCATACCCTAACAATGAAAAAAAATTTGCAGCCAGGACTGAGGAATGATAAATTTGTTGATGCTTTGATTGCATAAATGTTGCATGCCACAACGATGTTGTTATGAAATAATGACAAGAAGTTTACAAGCCAATTCGCTTGTAAGAAACACGAATTTTGGATAATCATTGTTTAAGTGTCGAATTGCCAGAGACTGCAGGAATCCTTTCGAATAATCCGTAGTTCTAATGATCGAAATCGGGAGTTTTCGGTTATTTTCGGAAAATGTATGCTTTCATAGAACGTCACTATTTTGACAAAGTTTGCAACTTCAACTCGTGTTTTCCGTGACGTTATCGGAACATCTGTCAAAATGAGCTCATTGGAGGTTGTGGCCTCATCGTTCTCTATGCTTTGCAGGTCCAAGAACGTAGAGAAGAAAATTAGAGCTTACATCTTCGTTGACATCCACTATATACATGTATTTGTTTATAACAACAATGAAAAAATAAAGGTTTAATGTAAATTGACGAACCATATTTACTGACTAAGTATTGTCTCTTTTTTATCGCCCTACTGTCATAAGGTCTCCACCCTAGCACACGACGTCTGGCCATTAAAATTGAGATGGCCTATCGCTGGTGGGCCATTGGTGGCCCGATGTGTGCTTTTTAGGCAGGTTACTTTTCTTTTATTTCAGCGAAAACATACGATTTGGGTGTTAAAAAGAACCTTCTTGATGAGCAGGTCCTTTTAAGCATCCAAACCTAGGTTTTGGTTGTTATCCCTCAATAGTAAAATTGTGTTTCAGGCATTCAAAAGAAGTCTCGATGAGACGGTTCTTTTGAGCACCCAAAACACATGTCTGTGATATTCGTCTATTTTCGAAATTGTTATTTTTGTTGCAACCTGTTTCGTCTTCCGATAGGTTTACAAAATCAGTGCGCTTGGTGTGTTTGCGTAATGTAAACAGTCGTCAAGCGAGAGACAATCAAATTAAAATCAATTTTAGCTCATTTATGCCCCTAATTACACATTTAAAAAACATCAAACAAATCCATCATTGCAGACGTCCTTAATTAAAGACACCATTTACTCACTTAACAGTTCATAATGCAATAGTGTAAACGTTAATCCGGTGTCAATTACCTGTTGCAACTTTGTTTGCTAATTCACTCGAGTGTGTAAATAGAACTCGACCAAACAAAGAAATCATGATCACCATGCGTGACATTAGGACTTCGAATCTTGAAGGGTAATTTAACAGCAATTTCTTTAATCGGGGCCGACAAATCACTTCGAAAAGTTGAATTTTTTGGATAATCGAAATTCGAATAATCGGTAGTTTTATTGCATTAGATAATAGAGAAAAGTCGGGACTCTCCGTCGTCTTCGAATAACACAGTAGTTTTGGATAATCAACGTTCGGATAACCAAGATTTGACTGTAAAGTTAGGTAAAATGCAAAAATAATGATGAAGAATGTTTCATGAAGATGTTTGTTTCATTGTGAAGGCCTAACCAACATCGCAATTTCCATCTCCAGTTGGGACAATATCCATGCGTCCAGGATAGCAAACTTTTTGTGGGTAAAAATTTTGTTATTTTCTTGTGACTGTCCACCAGTTTAAACAGTTTTGGTGCTCAAAAGAACCATCTCATTGAGACGGTTCTTTTAAGTACCCACAGCATATGTTTTGGTTGAGAAATAAGGAAATTAACTTTATTATGCACTCTTATCTAAAGGCCTGATATCAACCATTATTACCCAACCGTCACAGTGATTCATTTACAATTTCTGGCTTATAGGTCCTGGGACTCGTTGTTTCCAATATCAATGAGTCCCAACTGCAAACTTATGAGTCCAGAACACTATCTTAATGACAAGTCTGCAATACTATTGCATCCAGGGACTTGCTGAAATAAAAACTTATGCGCAAAAGATGCAGGATGCGCAGGTAACAAAATCACTACCGTCATATACAGAGTAATTGTCTATTTTTTGCGATCTCATGAGTCACTGAACTATTGCCCAGGCAATAGTTTTTAATATTGACTGACACTATACCATGGCCTGGTTTCCGGCTTTGCTGTTAAATACAGGGAGGCACTTATCGACATGGGCATCGAAAATACGCGTACAGTTCATTTATGAAAGAAGACTTTAGGCAACAATGGTGAAGATGAGGCATGGTTTGGCAACTTTAAACTCCAATAACTACTCTGTTGTTTATGGTCAGAAACATAAAGTGTGGGTACTCTTTTCTTAGTTAGAATGAGCCAAACATTTTGAGACCAAAACCGCATCGTCTATACTACTCTATTCAAAGAACTTTGCTTAGTATTTCGTCAAATGGGTTGGGTAATTGAACAGTTATTTCATGCCTGTTTGTATTATAGTCAAACAATTACCCCTCCGTACCGTGGACAACCTGATGAACTTAGTTGCACAATTGCGCTCAACCTTCGGCCTCGTGCAATAGTGCATCAGGTTGTCCTTGGCACCTAAAGGCAATAGTTTTGACTATACTACAAACAGGCATTATATAACTATACTATTCCATCTACAAGGATATAAACTAACCTTTCATGTGACTCTTTCCCCCTGCTCTTGGTACAAACACAGCATCTGTTCTAGCACAGCTGTCTTCAGAGTCTGATTTACAAAAAAAAATAAAGTTATTCCTGGCCGCATGATTAAAAATACTTTTCTTATTCCTCAACCAAAACATATGTTGTGGGTACTCAAAAGAACCGTCTCAATGAGACGGTTCTTTTGAGCACCCAAAACAAATGTTAAAACTGATGAATAAGAAAATATTAACAATTTTACACCGAAAATATGGCAGGAAAAAAAATATTTCAATATTGCACTTGTCCTGCAGGACGAGTGACTTACAATTTTCACTTGTCCTGCAAACACATGCACTTGTCCTTTAAAGCGTATGCAATAAAGAACATAAGGAAGTAATATGACTTCCCCGAGTAATTCTTCACAAAGCACTCGTCCTACAGGATGAGTGCTTTGGAAAGAATTACTCCTCCCTTCAGGATTTCACACGTAATTACGAGCCGAATCTATGTTATTCTTAGAATAGATGGCTATCATTATTGTTACTCATGTGGACAGAGCTCTCACTAGGATTTTGAAAACAGGAGTTCAGGACTCCCATCTGGCAAAAAGTAGGAGTCCCACTGGAAGAAGTGGGAGTCCCACTCAAAAAAAGTTGGAGTCCCACCAACTTATGCTTACCGTATATCTTTTCCATTTTAGCCGGAAGTGATACATTTGAATAATTTTTAGATTGACTGATTTTAACCCATTAAGCATTAATGGATTGTTCCTACTTAACAAAACAAAATATTTTGCTATATTTTTTCATGTAACCTCAACACACTTTTTTTTTTGTTCGGCCTTATCAAAATAAAAAAATTAAACTGTTGGTACTTGTTTTATCTATTAACAAGACAGACAGACAGACAGACAGGCAGGCAGGCAGGCAGGCAGACAGTAGTCCTCTGATTTGTATAATCTTATGCAGATGGAAGTCTTTTTTTTTCTTATAAAAACGCATCTCGTAGTCGTTAGTGTCTACGGCGATTGCAATGAATAGACTGACAGTACTTAGTCATTTTACATTTTGAATGAACGATTTTACTTGCTGAAAGTGATTTGTTTGTGTTTATTCATCTAGACAATCGGCTTGAACATCGCACGGCTTGTAGTGTAGCTTCATTTGGAACTTTTGTCAGTCGGACGTTACCGTATACGGCTTACCGCTGTACCGTTTTTTTGTTGTTTTTTTCAACAATTCTCAGACTCTTTTGTTTGCCGTAGCAATAAACGAATGACGAAATACAAATCCGTCAACTTATTATTTTTTTCTCCATGTTTATGTTGCTGAAATCGCAAACGAGTGCAATTAAATATTTTTTTTTTTTCATCCCTAATCAGTCGAATTCGGAAGTCGGTAGTCCGATGTTGTTTACAATACCCTATTAGTTTTTCTCCCTTTAATTAACGGTAGATCGGTAGCGCATCTGTTTCAAACAATTATCTGATAATCCTTGCTTAATTACTTTAATAATCACCTCGTAATAATCACACTGTCCCGCATCGGTAATCCTGTCAATCACCTGTCAGAAATGCTACACTGCAGTCCGAGACATACGATTGGTCAACAGAGACAGGACACTAATCACGTCGCCCACGCTCAAAAAGCGTGTCGCGATCTAGTTCTAGTTCTAGTTGATAGGAAATTCCTCCACTTCCTGGAGCACCGCCGTATCGACGTAGATTGTTATTACTAAAAGGAATCTCTTGCAATCTCTCCCAGGAATTTCTTGTTTAAAACCAATGAAGAGATTGCAAGAGATTCCTTTTAGTAATAACAATCTAGGTCGATACGGCGGTGCTCCAGGAAGTGGAGGAATTTCCTATCAACTAGAACTAGAACTAGATCGCGACACGCTTTTTGAGCGTGGGCGACGTGATTAGTGTCCTGTCTCTGTTGTGGGCTTTTGATCTACCGGTGTTTATTTATCTGCCAGCTACTGGAATTTTAGCGCGTGCCGACTAAGAAAACATGCGTACGCGGGACTCCTGCCTAGCGAAAAACATGCGTCCCAGGGAAAAAACGTGCGTACCAATACGCGTAATTCTGCGTTTCCGAGAGCTCTGTGTGGATATCTATTCATAGGTCAAGATAAACAAAAGAAATTAGCGTAAGATTGTGAATAATTTCTGATCCATCAGTTTCACATTTGTTTTGGGTGCTCAAAATAGATGGTTCTTTCATAAAGACAGTTCTTTTGAGTACCCACAACATATGCTTCACTTGAAAAATAAGAAATTTATTTTTTAATTACAAAAACATACTTTTATCTGGAGGCCCAGACTGAAACATCAGTTATAGCAATTGTGTCATGTCAGAAAAGGCAAACAAGAACTGCCAGCCTCCAACAAAGAGCATCAAATTTACATCCAGGTCAACAATTTTTCAGTCATGTCAAGATAATTCCCTGCCATCCTGGGTTGAATGAGTACTAAGCAGCTGATAAAGTGTCTTGCTCAAGCGACTCCAATGAGTTATGCGGCATTGCTTACGTACATGTTAAGGGGATTTCTGTCTTTAACCCTTTCCTTCATGAATATTCATGCTTAGCTCCACCCACTATGAATAATTATATAAACTCTCCGAGTTTCACGTTCGTACGTGGTACAAAGAAATTACTTGTCAGGTCCACTAGTGTAGGATAATATCTAATATTTCCAGAGGCAAACAGAGTAAACCCTGATTAGGCAGCTCTTACAAAAGCTGCCTGATCTGGGTCTGCTCTATTTGCAAAAGCGTCTCTATGAGGTAAAGGGTTAAGTCCAGGGGTGGGGGGGGTACTCTGATATTTTATACATACGTAGGCTCGGGTCATATTTTTGGGTTCAAAATTTTTAATTTCAATATCTTTGGGGGTTTTCAGAAAAATTAATATTTTTTTATTGGGGGGGGGGGGTATGAAGATTTTGTGAATATTTTTTGGGGTCATAACAAAATTGGACTTTATTTAGTAGTCATTTCTATGCATTTTCGGATCTTTCTTAGGTCAGGTACAGAATCAAGGATATTTTTTGGGGTTGCCAAAATTTCAAATATTTTTTTTTTTGGGTGCTTCTTGATATTTTTTGGGGGTGAACGGTAGATGCTGGGCCCGAGCCTACGTATGAAGAAAAATAAGAGTACCCCCCCTCCCCCTATCCTCCCCCCTCCCCCCCCAGGGTGTTAAGTACACTGACCTTCCATAGACTGGAACACACTACAAAATTCCTGTCTGTTATTTTCATCCACCTCATTCTGTTTCTTTTCAATAAATGCTGCAATACGACGCTGAATCTGAAATTGAGCACTCACTTTACACAACAATTTAATATACACCTTATGACAGTGCAGTTCCTTTATAACACACCTCATTTTGTTTCTTTTCAATAAATGCTGCAATACGACGCTGAATCTGAAATGGAGAACTCACTTTACACTACAATGCAATATACACTTTATGACAGTACAGTCGCTTTATAACACACTTCATTATGTCAAATGCACTCCAGAAAGCGCAGTGGCTCAGCGGTAGAGTGCTTGACTCGAGACCGAAGGGCCGTGGGTTCGAGCCTCACTGGCATCACTGTGTTGTGTCCTTGAGCAAGAACATTAATCTTAGCTTAGTACTGGTTCAACCCCAGAAGACCTGTCCCATTATAACTGAAAGATAGTTGATGGGACGTAAAGAATCAAATCAAACAAACAAAAATCATTGTATTTTAACCATTTCCTCCATGAATATTCATGTTAGGCACAACCCACAATTAATAATTATAAAAATAAACTGTCATGTTGATACATAGAACAAAGAAATTACTTGCCAGATTCACTAATATAGGACCAGATGTATCACATTTCCAGAAGCAAACAGAGTGAACCCTGATCAGGCTGCTCTTGTCTTACAAGAGCTGCCTGATCTGGGTCTGCTCTGCTTGCAAGGTGTTAAAAGGCATCTCTATGAGGTAAATGGTTAATGTCCCACCAACAGCTAAGGTCATATTAAGACGGCCACAGCTTAGTCTCATTGGACAGACTGCTGAAGCCTGGGATTGAACCTGCGACCCCTGGTTTACAAGGCAAGTGGCTTATCCACTACATCACCATATTTTACAAAGGAATAATAGGAAGAAAATGGCCATGGAATTTTCCTATAATTCCTTTGTAAAATTGTCCCTTTAAAATACAATTTGTTTATAACATGGTTTGCTCATATGGACCCCAAAGAGACTGCATTGCAATTTTCAAAAATTGTGTATGTGGGGAGGGGCTAGAGGATGTAGATCACCCAACTTGCCAATCTCCCTGCCGTCTCACTGGAGATTCCCTGCTTGCACACACAAGATCAGACCAGGGGTAGAGAAATCTTCAAATCCCATTCGGTTTGAAGGTCAGCCCAAAAATCCTCTTCTAACCCAATACATGTATCAGTCAAAAATGTCTGATGGATAGGAAAATATTCTTAATCTAATGCTTAAAAATTGTTTAGGGTAAATAAAGTATTGCTTGGTCAAGGTTATAAAACTTTTTCATGCTCGACTCAAATGATCATGAAATTTATCCTGCTCATAAATGTTAAAATGCCAACAATTTTTGGCATTTTTAACATTAATTAGCAGGATAAATACAACATCTGAGAGTTTAAAAGCATGAAAAATCAGTGTTTTTTACCATTCATTTTTCATGAGCAGTTGAAATTTTATGCTCAGCAAAGTTGAGCATGAAAAAAGTTTTATAACCATGGGGCCTGGTGTTACTGCTTGATGTTTTAGGAATTACCTCTGCATTCGATGCTTTTATCTGAATCAGATGGCTATCATTCTTTGCTCTCATTCCCTGGAATGTTGCTGTTGTCTCACTATCATCCGTTCTGGTGCTCCTGTCTTCTACTGCAGCCAGTTGCCTTTGGTCATCAGTATCAGAGGAGGAACACTCCATTTCCCGTTTGTCGTCCATAACGACATCCATGTCCTCTTTCGCAAGTCTGTCCATTTCAGCATCAGCCTGTGTATATATATACTGTAAAACCTGTGTAAAACGGCCGCTCTCAAAGATGGAGAATTGGTTTATCAGGACCAATTATCGTTTAATGCAGGTCAAAAGTACAATGTATTGCAGAATGCTCCAAGTGGAGCATTCTGCAATAATACTTTTGACCTTCATTAAGCTACCATTTGTCATTAGGACCTTTATTTTGTCTATTTTGAGTGGCTGTTTTACGCAGGTTTTACTGTAATGGTGATTTAGGAGGGCAATGGCTCAATGGTAGAGTTTTTGACAGAAGATCCAGAGGACGCTGGTTGGTTTGTTTGCAAAATCATTATCAGATGCACATGCAGACTAGATACAAGATACAAGAGGCTTTATTTAACATTGGTTACATATAACAAATAACATTAGCTACAAGAGCTATTTTCCGACAAACATAGTATAAAAGTTATGTTAACAAGTGTAAAAATTTCTAATGTGTAAAGTGGTACAAGTACAGATAAACTTGATTTCATGTTCGACCCTATGTCACTTTAAGTGCTAATCAAACACATTTAACAAATTACATGTTTATTAAGTCAATAGAGCATGTCTGGTAGCTACCAGTTAGATTTAACCTGGTGACACGTCTGGAGCAAAGCACAAACTGTGCTGAAGTAGTGACACCGCGAAAAAGCGTCTGAAGTCCGATGTTTACCCTACATAATTTTGTAAATAAAATCACTTTCAAAAAATTGTTTGGAGATGTAAAATTTCGTGTCCAACCATGTTACGTCTTGTCAAAATGTACTTAAACTCAATTGTATTGACAGTAAGAAGAGAGCCACCAGTTGGAATACGAATATTAACGAGTTGGGAACAATGCTTGGACAAATCAGTATTCTTAAAACATTGAACACAAATAAAAAAGGAGGTGTCTACAGGTACGGGCCCGTATCCCTAGACTAAGCTAGGATAAATGTGTCTTGCTCAAGGACCACAACACAGTGACGCCGGTAAGGCTCGAACCCGCGGCCCTTCGGTCTCGAGTCAAGCACTCTACCACTTAGTCCGAGTTTTCTCTGACGTTTTAGTGGCTTTTCTTTATTTTGATATTTGCCACTACAAATATCAAAATATGTAAAAGCCACTTAAACATCAGAGAAGGCTCGGATTATCTATCACTGAGCCACTGCGCTCCCTATCCACATTTGTTAAAAAGTGATTGTATTGATCGCTGGCTCCCAAGATAGCAACCAAACAGATTTGCATTTGCGACACAATATTTTGTTGCATTAGATTATCTCAAAAGGTAAAATAACTGCTACCAAATATAGCTGAAATTGTAGAGATGTACCCGTAGCCAATCCTCAGTGGACTGTCTACAGGTACGGGCCTGTATCCCTAGACTGTAGTCTAAGAGATACGGGACCGTACCTCTAGACCGTACCTCTAGACTCATTGTCTAGAGCAGTGACCTATATAAGAGTGACTAGAAACTCCAATAAAATACCAATACTCAACTCAAATAACACTGTCGTGTATCTTACACAGGTAAATGAGGGAAACTCGATATCATTTATCTACACGATTGGCTTTTACCGCTGTTTTGGAATACACAGCGTAATTTCTCTATTGTTTACCTAAACTTTTAACACCTTTATAAACACCGAAATTATATAATAACGATAATTATGAATCATTGGACATCTTAGGTTATGAATATTGATAAATCGAGACACAGATATAGCCATGTTTGAAGCTTTATTCGTCAGAGTGAAAGATGTATTTTTGAAGCCATTTTTTGCAGATTTCCGCAACTTTCTTAAAATCGGCCGTTATTTACACGGTCTTAACTCAATCGGATTAGTTTTTACATTGCAAAAACAAAATATTTAGCAATATTTCATATGTGTTTTTTCGATGGTTATTAACAATATTTACATATAAGCGATATTAAAGACGAAGTACGCTCTTTAAAGTACCTATAAATGCAGCGGTCGCACAAGCTGCATCGCCATTTTGAGTGTGTACGATAAAAGGCGCACCAGGCGTTAGTCACGTGACACATGCCACGACATACCTATATGGCTGAAAAATGAAGTGTCCAGTCACTCTAATATAGGTCACTGTCTAGAGTTACGGGCCCATATCTGTAGACACTTCCAATAAAAAAAAATATCGGATCACATGTATAATGAAACTAGCCAGGATCCTGAACCACATGTTCGAGGGCCGGGTTTGTAGGGGTCGAGTTTGGTCCCCAAATATATGGGACCCGAGTTTGTTAGTGGCCGAGTTTGTCAGGGGCCGGGTTTGTTAGGGGCCTTGTATCTTGTATCTTCAGCCGTTACAGGCAGCACTGTTCTCACAGTTGGTAATATTGTCTCTATGTAAGTCTCTTCTCAAAGGTAATTTTCTCTAGGTATTTTTCTAAGATTTTTGATGAGGTTTAAGATGTAAACAAAAAATGCAAAATTTAAATTTTCTGTTCTCTGAGATTTGTTTGATCTAAGCGTCCTGTCTTTTCTATGTAGCTGCAGAGACTGGTAGTTACAGTATCTCTCCATCCCTTGAAATCCTCCTTGTCTTCATAAGAAAGTAGCTCTAGTGTATCTAAATGTGTGATTCCTACTTGTGATTGAAGAGTAAACAGAAACTGTAGTCGTTGGTCCTCATACTGCTGACACTCTAACAAAAAATGTTCAGTATTTTCCACTTCACCACATTCACACCTGTTTGATTCAACCTGACCTAATTTTTGTTTGTAATCATTCAATTGTGAATAACCTGTTCTTGGCTGCAGCAGTAGGGTGAACCCTCTATGGTCTGGAAAGTCAAATCTGGGTTTTGGAAGTATTGGGGGCCCCGAGATGGTCAACTCAACTGTACCGGTTTCCTTGAAGCCAATGCTTGTAAACAATTATCGAATGGGAAATTTGACCTTTTTACTGTTATTTGTCAGTTGGCGACACATGCATGCTGTTTCCCTTCGGATAATTACTTTATGTCTAAGGCAGGCTTTTAAAGCTTATTCGGTCATCTGCTAGCGCTTACCCGCTGTTGGATAACCACAAGTTTTTTACACGCTTCAGAGCATTGTCATCGACCGGAAGCATTTTATCCTTTAGTATCGCACATGCGCAGACAATGGCGGGAACAAGCAATATCGCTTATACACCTGAAAATAATAATTATAACTTTTCACTATAAAATCATTTAATGAATTACTTACCCTTTTAAGAAAAAGACTTAGGAATTATATTCCAGGGCAATCTTAAGTTTGACAAGCAGATTTTAGGTAGTGTAGGCAAAGCCAACAAGATTCGTGGTCTAATTAAACGTTCTTTTGTACACATGGACTGTGATTCGTTAATGAAACTATATAAGGCACTGGTGCGCCCCATCGTGGACTACGGAAATGTCATATGGTATCCATACACCAAAAAGAACAAGAAATTAATTGAAAATATACAACGTCGGGCAACCCGTATGATTCCAGAGTTAAAAGGACTGTCCTACACCGATAGGCTACAGCATTTGAAATTATTCTCTATGGATTATAGAAGGAAAAGAGGAGACATGATTCAGTTGTTTAAAATTTTAAATGGATTTGAAAACATTGATGTACAGACCATGTTTACTTTTGCAACCTCTCAAACTAGGGGACACAATAAAAAATTATATAAGCCAAGATGTGCAAAGGGATTTAGACAACACTCTTTCTGTATACGCAGTATTGACCCATGGAACAGTCTTTCACAGAATGTCATAGATTCGAGCACTGTAAATGAATTCAAGAATAAACTGGACAAGGAATGGAGGCATATTCGTTTCAACGTTGACGAGGTGTATTAACTGGCTAGGGCATATGATATATAAGGCAACATATTTAATGGGAATGAGCATATATACACATAAAACGGAAGTTTGACCACAAGACTCAAGATGACACAATATTGGCGGTGAAGACAAGCCTATAGGGCTTACTATCCTATCACCGATGGATCAAGTACGTTATCAAGTACGTTAATATATGACAGCTAGCAGAGTAGCCGAAGACAGCAATATTTTATTTTATCTTATCTTTTTTTACAATAATTTAGGGAGTCTGCAGATACTAACTAAAGTGCGACAAAATCGCTGAAATGAACGATACAGAAGCAGAAGCAGACACTGGGAGGTTCAGCTCATCAACTCTACCTAAGCTGCTCTTTGAAAAACATCAAGAACATGTGATCAGGTCTGGGGACCCTGGTTGGTTGGTTGGTTATATGACCCAGATATTATTGGAATAACAGAGACTTGGTTGAATAGTAAAATTTCGGATAATGAATATTGTATTGAGGGCTACCATAAACCTATTCGTCAAGACAGAGTCGACACAAAGGATGGTAGAGGAGGAGGAGTATTATTGCTTATAAAGAACTCTATTAATTTTGTTCAAATTATTCCTGACTAACAGGTAAAACTTAAAAACGCGAAAAGAACCATTCGGCAAACCTCGTATGACTACGAGAGCCTTCGTCATTGTTATAGATTGGTTCCCCTCGTTGATAAAGCTCTACTTCCGTTACGCATATAACGACTGGTAACGCCTATTTTTTTACAAGTAGAGAATCCTACTCATGCGACTGCGCATGCTCCAGAAAAGTTTTTTCAACAAAAACTTCAGTATTTTTTCAGTTGCTATAATTTGATAATTAAGTAAGAGAAAACAAATATAAACTCCCCGAACAAAATAAGCTTAATAAAACGCCTTGTTTAAAAAATTCACTTTATGTCAAGGGTATTTTCCAATACCACGTCACTCATGACGTCAGTGTGTATGCTATACGTAGGCGCAATGGCGAATACACGTTACCTGTCTTAATATTAAAGGGAGAGAACCAGTCTATCATTGTTAGAGTTACGGACGTGACGGAAACATCCGAGTTTTGACGATTGGAAAAGAACAGGAGTTTACTCACCGGAATAGACAGAAACGGATCGGAATGGACATCTAAACCCCGAAATGGATCTGAATTGCCTTTAATTGCATTATCCAACGGGCTTAAGATGTTCAGCAGCTGGAACAGCTGCAGCGTTCTATAATGAAACGTATACAGTGTCTCCCTGTCGGTACTGCAACCCCTGCTGCGTATGGCCTCCTAGGCATAAGACCGATCCAACAAGAGCTTGATATAAGAAAACTTACACTTCAAAGTAATGTCCTGCTAAACAAAAACACACTGGAGTATGAGATAGCGCAGCGTCTATTGGCAGTCAAATCTATAGAAAGCAAGAGCTGGTTTGCTGACAGTAACCGCCTCCTATTCAAGTATTACCTCCCAAACATTTACCATGTCATTGACAATACTGAGTCCTCGGAGGGGTGGAAAGTCCTGATAAAGAAACAGATTGACTCTTATGTTGTAAAGAGTGGGCGTCGGATGTAAAGGTCTCATTACAATGGCTGAATATGCAGTCCATGCGTGTAGGACAGGTTCACCAAGTATGGAAATTTATTCCCCATGACGTAAGGACAATCAAAAGGGCGTACCCGAAACTCAGACTACTTACAGGAACATACATTCTGCAGGAAAACCGGGCCAGATTCGGTGGGTGCTCAATCCGGGAGTGTTGTCTGCTTTGTGGGAGGGGGGTGAGACTCGTGCACACTTTATTGCAGGGTGCTCTAGGCTTGAGGCTGTAAGAGTGAATTTTAAGGCTCAATTAGTTACCATCCTAAATAGTAAGTGAGTATGATCAGGAAATACCTCAATCACAAGTCGTAAGAACCCTCTTAATGTTGTAAATGAAGTCTTGTCCAACCCAAATAGGCTTGTTGAGTTAATATTGGATTGCTCAGTGACTGTCAACAGACAAACTCTTAAGTTAGATGAAGACGTGATCAGAGAAGTTGAACAACTTTCAAGGAATATGTGCTATTCTCTACATCAGAAACGTTGTGAGATTCTTGGCCTTATCCTAAGGAAGTGAAATTTCAAAACATAGACTTAGCACTCAGTGGCAAGCAAGATATCCAGTTAGTTAGCATAATCGTGTACATATATGTGCGTGCTGCACTGCTTGTATAAAGAATCTGGTGGAGGGGCTTTCTAATAATATTATCATTATTATTACATGTATTATTATCACTAATGATATATAATCAACTGATGAACTGTATTCAGAGTAACAAGAAGAACAGCTAGAACCGACATATTCAGATTTATGGATGGTGATATATATTGATCTATGTGTAAAGGCCAGAATATGGAATTTTAACATTTATTGTAACATTTATTGTATCATCAATATATTATATACGCTTGTGGCAATTTAATGAACAATATAGTGGTTTTTGCCAATAACTTTGTCAGCTCCAAGAGTTGCTGAGCCTGTATAGGCTGGACACCTTAACAACAACAACAACTACAACTACGATAGGGAAATTAACGGTAGAAAGATTTTCTTGGTTTTTTTTGTTGTTTTTTTGTTGTTGTTTTTTTGTTCAAAATTCCAAATTCGCACTCCCTGGCGCAATGATCGCATGCGATCTTGCTTGTAGAAAAAGATAAGATAAGATAAGGGATCATTTTCAAATAGTGACCTATCTGATTTGAGGATTGTGGGTACATGCGACATGCTTGTTTACCGAATGCGTCACCAAATCATGTAATCTGCCTGATTGGTTGATTCAAACTTGTTATCAATCTGTGTCATCACTTGTCACTGAAACGGCTTTTTTGACCTGGTCATGTGCGAAATGTTTTCAAAAATGTTTTAGTGTTGAAAATCTTATCGTTCTCTCACTAAATAATGTAATACCAATCATTGTTATTGTTAAGCTACGAAAATTACTTGATGTTTCCACAAACGGATAATTTGTAGCCATTCAGTGCTTGCTACTTTTTTAACACAGTGGCTCTTCCTCGCGGTGCCACGGGGTTGTCTGCAGTTTGTGATTGTGGTATTTCCTGACCATACTCACTTACTATTTTTGAGTAATGCATACCGCGTATTAACAAACACCATTTTTCAGTATCGATGTGCTTTAGCAGACAGGTCGATTCTTTGAGTATCTTGCAAGCGCAGACAATGCCTTTTAAAGGTCACTGGACATTTCGGCCCATAACAATCTCGGCCCATGTCAATTTAGGCCCATAACCAAATCGGCCTATACAATGTCGGCCCACAGGTATAATAATGTATAATTGGTATGTTCGTCTATAATTGGTATAATTAGATCGGCTTACCTGTAATCATCCACACAAACATAATAATTAATAAGAATGGTTCGTTTTAATTGATAAGGAGTTGTATGTAAGAGCAGTGACCTATATAAAATCTATCTAATATATGTCACTGGTAAGAGAAAAGAATATCACATAGGCAACAGGCAGCCAAGGCTCAGACGAGCCTGCACATTTGCGCACTCTAGCCAGAGCGTTTCCTGCACGCATATGAAACGCAAGCGATTCTTTCTTAATCCAATTATTCAGATTAACTCACTGACCAAGTTGTATTTGCTAATGGAAAATATATAATATGTGATTTATGATTATTTAATCTAATAAAGATACCAGTCTAAGCGTTTCTAGTCTTTACTAGTTTGTAAAATTAATCTATTTTCAGATTTTTTTTCTCAACATAATTCTATTTATTAATTTTAAATATTTTCAATAACATATAGGCGATGTCTATTGACAGCCGGCTGTCAATAGCGTTTTATGTCTAGTGCCAGCCGGCTGGCAATAGACCTAAAATGCTATTGACAGCCAGCTACTTGATTATAGATAAAAGGGATAAAAACAAGTAAAAGTTAGAAGATATCATTTATTTTTTAGTGTAATAACAATGGTGATACATGTATATAAGGTAACAAATAAATTGGTGATGCTTAGTTATTATCAAATAACAACTAAAAAAATAGCATTAGCTATTCAAATAATCCTACTTAAAATTTCCCTGCTAGTGGCAACTTTCGCTTTCTACTTTTGTACGTTAAAAACAGTGTGGA
Organism: Loripinus fragilis; assembly: GCA_964019695.1. Classification (NCBI taxonomy): domain Eukaryota; kingdom Metazoa; phylum Mollusca; class Bivalvia; order Lucinida; family Lucinidae; genus Loripinus; species Loripinus fragilis. The sequence continues at coordinate 130,845,955 of OZ026514.1, forward strand.
CCAAGGTCAGCCTGGACCTGATCTGGATCCAAACTATTTGGCACTATGATGGTATTTCTGAAAGAATTATTTTAAGATTGTTCATTTTGAAAAATGCCACACACAAAAAGCTTGCATAAACACCAAGGAGTTAATTTGAGTGCCAGCACCAAACTATCCTGACAGAAAAAGCCTGAGCAAATAAACAATCCTGAACAGTTTGCTCCTGGAGGAGCAGTCTGGTCAGGACTATCAGATTGCTTTCTTCATCATTCTCGATCAGCTGGAAGACTCCATTTTAGAAGTCACACCCGTAAAGAGTTTTTTCCTCTAAAATATATTTGGGACAAACAATACTGCATCCTTTTTGGTAACACTGTGGATCCAGAGCAGCTGGTTTCTGATGAAGCTGTCTGATCAGGATCCACTTTTTTCCTGAATAGAATTGAAATTACATGCAAGCTATACCTGTCCAGTAGTCAGTAGATATAGTGCGACCAGCTTACAGAGACTGGGCGTGTCAGACAGAGCACTGTCATACACTGTCAAATAAGACTAGTCTACAGTAAATTGGGTGTAATAGCCTATGTACGCTTTACTCGTGCAACCAACTGAAGCGCAGATGACAAGGGTGACCAACTTTATACGTTAGCATGCCTGGTAAACGTTTGTCTTTATTATGCTGCTGGAGACCTGCCTTATTTCATTTTCTGGGATGGATATGTTGTGGAAGTTTTGGGGGAGGGTAGGTTTGTACTTTCTTCAAATTCTGTCTGTATGGCAAAACTGGTTTGATTTTCAAGCGTGATACAATAATAATAAATTATCAATTAGAACTCAGCGGGACAATGATTAAGTATCTGGATCATGAGAAAAGGGCATACAAACATGAGATTTGGTCTTACCGCATATCCGAAAAAGCCTCTAATAATCGCCCAATCTGGCGTGTCCAGAGCGACTAGATTTCTAAAAATTGTTCGGAGCCTTCTTTAACTTGCATACTTTGTTTATGCGAGAAGCGAAAGCCCTGGCGAGGTCATGCGTAAATGCAGACTCGTCGGAGCCTTCGCCACACGCCGATGTAATAAGAACCATCATTTCGTGTGCTGACCAATTTATAGTATTAATTTTTCATTGCGGACCATTTATTTTATTTTCTTATTCAGTATTATAATTTGATTAGTTAAAATTTCGAAACATTGTCAGAGCACATATATCTAGACTAGTCAGTCTCCTTGTTATCCAAATTAATTCGAGATGCCTTTTTCTCACAATGGGCTCACAGGTGAAATAATACACTCTGTCTTACAGATTTTTATATGGAAATGTCCATGGGTGTGTCTTTGCTAAGAACCGCCCAGTCTCTCTTAACTGGACGGACTATAGAATGCTGTAGGTTATCCCAGGCTTTCAAGCCGGTCCTACTTTTCCTTTATTTGCTCCTACTTTTCCCTACTTTTTCATGAAAATGCCCTACTATCCCTACTTTTCCACTGTAAAATGTCATTTACGCGTAAAAATCCAGAAATTTTTCCTCTCTCACTCGGATTTCATATCTTAACCAATGTACAATTTCAGGGAGCACGCTGAAAACATCTCAATTATTTATTTTTACCCCCAAAAGTCTCTCTGTTCAGCTTGTTCTATTGTCACAGTTATTATCCTGCTTATTTACTTTAGTGAACCTTCTTATTTCTAACAACTCCTTCTGATGAATTTTGAACTTGGAAAAGCCCTACCAGCCCTACTTTTTTACACCGATAATCCCTACTTTTTATGCTGCCAACGTAACTTTGGGAGGCATATAGTAATCGCAGTGTCTGTCCGTCCGTCCCACTTAGTGTCCGGTGCATATCTCCTATATTCTTTGAGGTAGGAATTCCAAATTTGGTGTGTGGATGCATCTTGGGATGACAGAGTGTCGAGTATCCTTTTCGGGTCACTGCGGCCTTGACCTCTGACCTAGTTTTTAGAATAATCGTGTCCGGAGCATATCTCTTATATTATTTGAGGTGGGAATCTCAAAGGGGTATGTGCATTAAGGGGCTATTTTGGCCCCCTCTGGAGCCAAAAACTGAAAGTTGCTTTTCGTCAATTTCATCATGTTGGTGAGGGAGCGCAGTGGCTTAAAAAAGAGAAATTGCCATTTTAAGCCAAATTTGAGGCTTTTCGAGACCTATTTTTTAAGAATTAGATATCAGCACAAGCTAATACCAAAAAACCTTTTAATATATTGTGTGCCGTGATAATTCTCATAATCTGTTAAAGTATTTTTTGGTATTTGCTTGTGCTCTATATCAATTTATTGTTACATGTCTCAAATTTGCTCCAAAATGGCCATTTTCCTATTTTCAGCCTATTTTTGCGGCCATTTTTGTTACCATAGCAACCGTAAAAGTCGAAAGAATGCCAGACTTCTATACACTTTGGCTATTGTTCAAATAAACTAATACAAAGAAACTTGTGAAGAGCAACTTTTATTTTTTGACCTCATAGGGGGGCCAAAATAGCCTCTTAATGCACATACCTCTTTGGTGTGTGGATGCATCTTGGGTGACAAAGTGTCGTATTGGGTCACTGTGACCATGAACTTGACCTCTGACCTAGTTTCTAGAAACTGCATTGAGTCTGTTGCATATCTCCTATATTCTTTGCGATAGGAATTCCAAATTTGGTGTTCATTTTCAACTAGAAAATTAATTTTCTTCTTTATCAACCAAAACACATGTTGTGGTTGCTCAAAAGAACCCGTCTTAATGAGAAGATTCTTTTGAGCACCCAAATTATATTTAAAAACTATTTACAATTTTAGGCATAAAATTTTTCTTTATCTGAACCGATATATTATAGCCTATATATTATAGGGCCTATATTATAACTGCAGGTTAACACTGATGGAGACATTATCAATTAAGGCCATCAAATCAAACAAAAGCTCAGAATGAGTTTTACATCTACTGTCTACTGATCCCTCCCATCATCATCAAATATTGTCATGCAAAATTCACAAAAAAAACCTCAGATGGTATATGCCCACCATTCTAAAACACCTCGCCTAAAGAGTCAATGCTAAGAAAGTGTGATATATCAAACAATAATTCACAGTTTTGAAAGCGCAAGGAAAGAGCCTGCTAGCTGACGTCATTTGTTACTGCAAAATTATGTCATTCATGGCGTTAGACGGTGTAACGTTGTTTTTATGCCTGAAAGGTGTTACAAATACATTAGTAAACAAATGCGACATAGTCTAATTATTGGTGGGGGTTCTTCAGTGCAATGGTGGAACGTTGGAAGAAGCTGAAGACTTCAAATGTGTTTTTGTCGTTTTTTGTGTGTTGGAATCGAAATAGATCAGCTCCAGTGCATGAATTGATGAGTAATAATTCACTGTTTGTCTGTCAGTTGTGCAAAGATAAATCATCATGCTGCACGCTCGTGATTTGATCTTTACAACTGACCTCCAAACATTGAATTATTACACAACAATTCACTGCTAGAGCTGATCTATATTAAATATAAGCAATTTGGATGAAAGTTCACAGTTCACACATTTTATCATTTTGGTGCCATCATGCGGTTGCCTACGTGTGCAGTACACCCTGATTTTTTGTGTTTTGTTTCTTTTCGGTCTTGTGTTTAAATCAAAGGGGAACATAGAAAACTGCCCTGCTTCTAAGAATGAAATCAGGTGATTTCTCATTCTGTCTTGACAGAACAGTATCTTGTTAGGCTCATACCCAAAACAAAGTGCAACAATGTTTGCTATTGCAAAAAGTCCACAGTCCACGGACCCATGTTGTTGTTGAACAGTCACTTTATTTACTGTGACAATGGTGCCTTCATATTTCAATATAGCGCAAATTTGACTCTTTACCTGAGAGTCAGGCTCTAAATTTAAACTATCATAAATGTTCACTAATGCTATCTTTTCAGTTGTTTGATAATAACAACGTAAGCATGTATTATATAACCAATTTCTTTGTTACCTTATATACATGTATCACCATTGTTAATACACTGAAATATAAATGATATCTTATATAACTTTTTACTTGTTATTATCCCTTTTATCTATATTCCAGTAGCTGGCTGTCAATAGCGTTTTAGGTCTAGTGCCAGCTGGCTGGTACTAGACCTAAAACGCTATTGACAGCCGGCTGTCAATAGACACTTCCTAACATATAATATCGTTTGCAGAAATCCCGGTTGACAAAATTATGGGCCAAAGTTGCTATGGGCCAAAATTGCTTTGGGCCGAAATTGACATGGACAAATTTTGTTATGTCCCGAAATGACCTGGATCCCTTTTAAATGGTTATTTTAAGACATGTCATCTTAACTTATGGTTATAAAACTTTTTTTCATTCTCAACTCAACTGAGCACGAAATTTCAACTGCTCATAAAAATTAAAATACCGACAAATGAAAAAAGTTTATTGCTTAATTCTCTCAGATGGTGTATACACCATGCTAATAAATGTTTAAATGCATTTGTTGGCATTTAAAAAATTATGAGCAGGATAAATTTCAGCTGAGTTGAGCATGGGAAAAGTTTTGTAACCTCGAGACCTGGAGTTTCCAGACAGTTCTATGCTAAAAGTGTTTTCCAAAATTTATCTTATTACTAATACCATATTTACAACAACAGACGTGACCTGAAATAAGGGTCATTACTTTCTAATGTCATAGCTTGTACGTCTTTCCTTGATAAAAGTCATTTAAGATTAAGTGAAAAATCAGAGCACTGAAATAATGAAGCATTGAAGATATTGCTGCAATGGCTTATACAAACATATCTTAACGCATGCTAGTTTATTTGTAGAGACATGTCTACGTGTATGCATCAATCTATGTAACATTAGATTCTGCACAAAAAGGAAGTGAGTATGACCAGGAAATGCCACAACCACATACTACAGATGGTCACTGGACAGTTTGGCCCATAACAATTTCGGACCATGTCAATTTTGGCCCATAACCAAATCGGCCTATACAAAGTAAGTAAGGGTGAAAAGATCAGGTATCGATACAATCAAGTACCACACCCGACCCAGGATACCAATGAGAAAGTGACAAACTCACAGTTATACACCACAAACGAGAGCCAAGAGGTCAGTCCTTTCCCAGCAGGTGAACACAAAGCACATATAAACAGACGCGCACAAAGACATAGCAAACACAAGACAGAACAAAAACCGGCTTACCTGTAATTATCCACACAAACATAATAATTAGGAATGGTTCGTTTTAATTGATTAGGAGTTTGTATGTTAGAGTAGAGTTCATCACATAGGCAACGAGCAGCCAAGGCTCACACGAACCTGTGCATTTGCGCATGCTAGCCAGAGTGTTTCCTGCTCGCATCTGAAACGCAAGTGATTCTTTCTTAATCCATTTATTCAGTTTAACTCACCGAACCAGTTGCATTTGCTAATGAAAATATATATGTGATTTATGATACCAGTCTAAACGTTTTCTAGTCTTTACTAGTTGATAAAGTCTCGGTCCCAATTATACTCGGTCTGAGGTAAAGTCAATCTGTTTTCGTTTTTTTCTCAATATAACTCTAATTATCAATTTTAAATATTTTCAATAATATATCATCTCTTTTGCAGAAATCCAGGTTGACAAAATTTATGGGCCGAAATTGCTATGGGCCAAAATTGACATAGGCCGAAATTGACATAGGCTGATTTTGTTATGGGCCGAAATGACGCGGAACCCTACAAATCAACCCATGGCCCTGCAAGACAGAGTCAAAGAGCGATAATAGCAACATGACAATTCAGGACACAACAAAACTAGAGCAACCGGCTCTCTCTATGATCAGGAAATACCACAACTACACATTGCAGACCAACCAACTGTACCATGAGGAAGAGTCATAGAACATTTATAGTAATAATACATCTGTAATACAATAATAGCAAAGCAACGAGCTTTCTCTTCCTCTTCAAGATGATTGCAAAACTAGAATGGAGACAAAGTCATGCATAACAAAACAAAGACTAACACAGAACTTCCATAAACAGTGGGAAGTACATTAAACAATAGATCAACAACAACAACAGAACCACTGCCTTAGAACGGACAGCAGCCTAAGCCACGGGGAATGCAAAACTAGAAAGGACACACGGTGCTGCAAAACAAACCAAGCAGCACGGTTAGATGCCCCAGCAAACCGGACAATTCCAGACACACAAACCCCACAGGATGCAGAGCGAGGAACACCACCACCCAAAAACTGGAAACCGACAATACCATTTATCGCAAACTCGGGCAGAAACAGCATCACCAGAAACGGCCAACTGCAAGCCCAAAAATGAAGCTTCAGTACCAGAGGCATTGGCCCTACTGAGCCAAAACCCGCAGCGCACACCTGACTAACAATACCACCAAAACGAATATTATTTATGCCTAAAACACCATTCAAACATTCGAGATGGAGGAGCAGAGGATCGTTATACCGTTTATATTGACCCGTGGAGATAATTCTTTCTGCCTAACTCCCTGGTCAATGAAAAAGGGTCAGATAACTGCCCCACCTTAAACCATTGAGGAACAATCTGAGTACAGGTCTTTCAATAACAACCAGTCATCCCCATGCATCCCCAAGTATAGCTTTCTTAGAAGGGAGTTTTGATCTATCACATCAAATGCTTATGTTAGTAACAGGTCTTGTTTGAGATTTTTTTTATTCAAGGACACATTCAGTAAGTATTAAAGCCCTGAGTAAAACCCCTCTGAAGTATTGATTGATTGATTTATTTATTTTGGTATAAAAGATCAACAATACATGTTACAGCAACAATGTGATAACAAATATTCATGCTAAAATAAGTCTGGACTGTGTTTCAAGGAAGATTTTGCTGTGTCTATTACTGAGTATATGCTCAAGAATTTTTTGAATAAGACGGATGTGACTGTTATACCCCTGTAATTCCCGGGTCCGTGTCATCACACATATGAGCACGGATCTGACAAAAGGGTCCTTCGGGCATTTAAGCAGTTTTTGTCTAACTAAAATTTCAAAAACGTCTGAATTTTCAAGATTTTGCATGTTCTTACAATAGAAGTAAGTAAGGGTGCGAAGATCAGGAATCGATACAATCAAGTACCACACCTGACCCAGGATACCAATGGAAAAGTGACAAACTCACAGCAGACACCACAAACGAGAGCCAAGAGGTCAGCCCTCTCCCAGCAGGTGACCACAAAGCACATTTAAACAGACGCACACAAAGACATAGCAAACACAAGACAGAACAAAAACATAAAAGATCCACAAAAGAAGTACCACCTTGGAACAGTCAGTAAAATAGAGTCAAATTGCTTATAACATGTAATACAATAAAAGGCGCAAACAGTTCTGATAAAATTAAGTGATACGTATAAGGTATGTTATCATGGCAACAGCTGTGCATATGGACTACACACTTCCTTTAAAACAGGGTACCTAATTTCAAATGCTTTTGTAAACACGGGATGAGCGGATGTGGGCTATTTGTGCAGTCTATGCAATTGTATAGACATCAAATTTACAGAAACATGAAGCATTTTTGAAATATTGCTCCTAGCGTCTTTGTATTAGCGTCATATGTTTACACAATGGCGTTGACGTCAGAACGTCGTTAACAACGTCAAGTGACGTCATGTTTAAAATGCATCATCTACACGAGTTTATAGGGATCACACATGTTTTTCATGCATTAACATTTGCCGGCTCCCGAGGAAGCTGTATGAACATGAGGCAGTTAGGCCGAGAGTTCAAACATCGTCCGAGGGACCGGCAAGTGTTAATGCAATGAAACAAATATGTGTGATCGTTATTCTTGCATATTTTACCTGATTTCAGCATAAACCGCGCTGAAAACGTCGATTAAACATTAAATATCGCTTCTCTTAATCTTGATTTCTCTAAACAAAATGGCATCAGGGTCCGAAACTTTCGAATGCCATTACGTAGCCACAACGTCATATATACGCGTGCAACGTTTTCGCGAACGAAAGTATGGGCGAAATGGTCAGTCACGACCACAACGCTTTCCCATGAAAAGTCATCATACAAATCAGGGCCCAGTTAAGGCTTTTTCAAGTAAAAGCCATGTTCAAACAGCACGTGGATCTCATGATTTGAACATGGATTTTGCGGCTTCAAACAGCTTCACGAAACGACTTCCCATGCAAGAATAAACGTTCATATTTTTGTTATTTATAAAGATAATCTCTTCAAATTTTATGTGATTGTTCACAACAGCTAGGTGTTTCTTTCTCTGTAAATATCTCACTTTTGACTTTTACTGCCGGAAGGTCCCGGCTCATATTATGACGAAGTTCGTTATTTAGTGTTTCCATCCTTTTCGCGTATTTTTATTGTGTACTTTAGGTTAATCCTTTTTTAACGTTGTCAGCGGCATTCGAATGGCGGATTTCATGCATAAACTGCATTTTATCAAACTTTATCAATCGAGTAACGCAAATTATTTGACTTTTTGACTTCAAATTCAGCTGAAAACAATATTCCAGAATTTCTTTTTGATGTAAATTTCTTTTGAAAAATTGATTCAGGAACTATAGACCGTCAGAGAGTGTGTTTGTTAAAATTCAGACGAAGTCTGGTTTAGCTACCAGGCGACATGGACGGCCAAGGCTTTTCTTATGGCAGTGCTATGACTCCACAACAGGTAAGAATAATATGACCAGGACTTTATCAAATTTCACACCTCAGCTCTGGACGCTTATTTGCAATTTTAACAGTCTGTAAAGAAAACCAGGGTGGAAAATGTGGCTGGAGGTCAGACTCGACATTTCAGCGACAGAACAATTCGGCGACATTTTTTGAGACAACTCCGCGACACATTTTGAGACAATTCAGTGACGCTTTATAAGACAATTCCGCTACTCTTTTGTTCAACGTCAATTTACCCGGTCATCCGTAGCTGATAATTAAAGTTGGTAATCAGGTGCAATTAGGGATAATCATTGATCTGAATGTATTCTCGGGTCTGCTGAGAGATCACAGCCTTAGCCGCAGGTAAACAAATGTACCAGTAGGTGAATTGGCCAGTGAATTTTAATATTACTGGTAACGGGAAATTGATGAAAAACGGGCTGTATTTATTCAAATTCTCCGATTTTTTCACCAGTCTGCGCTTATTTCGAAAGAAAAACATTTTTTAGTCCCGCCAAGATTATTTTGATTATAATCGCACCGATTTTTCACAAGTTATTGGAAAAACTCTGGTTGGGTGTGATGAACAGCAATCGGTTTGCGATCATTTACGCATCAAAAAAATGAATGTTGCTTGAAGATTGACCAAATTTTGAGATCGCTTATCCACGTAAATTTAGCTTGCTGCGGAAATGCACAACCACCAGCCAATTGCCAAGGGCTTCCCCAACAAAATACACTTACATTTAGCAACTTACAGGTTAGCACATTTAAGGGCAAGGGATATTTATTATAATGACCCTAACTGTCTATCGCAAACAAAATGTGTGTAAAGTATAGGAAAATATAGTGACAAGCGTGATGTGTATTCAGCAGAATACAAATGCTAAGTGGAACAGCTGATCGATAACCACAGAAAAAATTTCCAATCGGATAAATAAAAACTAGTGTAACTTTTTGTTTGTTGCTTATCGAAATACAAGCCTTCTGGTAACAGTTTCTGCAATATTGCCGCAATATTGCCGCAACATTGCGGCAATACTGGATTTCGCATGCAAAGTAGTTTCTTGCAATATTGCAGCAACAGGTTCTTGCAATATTGCCGCAGTGTTGCGGCAATACTGGATTTCGCATGCAAAGTAGTTTCTTGCAATATTGCAGCAATTCTGGCAATATTGCAGCTATTCTGGCAATATTGCCAGAAACTGTGTACACATATGCATATGTATGCATTGATGGAACAAGCTTATCTATAAAATACACATTTTACTTCTTTAGAATAAGCTACACTCATTCTTCTACTTTAGAACGTGTTTCCTAATGTTATTGCCTGTAATAAAAGGACATATTTATTAAAGGTTTAATTTTAATGGCTAATAAAGTAATATTGCAGTACTGAATGCCATTGTGAAAAAAGTGGGTTGGGTGCCTGGTTAATAACAAACAGTAAATCTTTAGCTCTCTCAGATTATATCAGTGACAGATGAACATATAAATAAACTTACTTTTGATCCTAATTGTGCAAGAGTCATTTTGTGATCAAATAAAGCTCAAATCAATCCTTTTTTACATGGAATTCCAGAAAACAAACTGACTCTCATCTGCTTGCTATATCATCTCTCTTCCCCTCCAAAACTTTATGTTACACACAGTGGTCACATGACTGAAGCTGCAATATTGCGGCAATATTGCCACTAGCCGCAATATTGCAGCTTTCAGTATATGCTCGCTCTGGCAGTAGCTGCAATATTGCCACTAGCGGCAATATTGCAGCTTTCAGAATATGCTAGTTTTGGCAACAAATTCATATTGCAGCAATATTGCCGCAATAATTTGATTTTGATAAGGGACGTCCGATTTTAATGGTTTAAACGCCCAGTTATTTTGCCATTTATTCTACTTTCATCCCATGTTTTTGGATCCGCAGAATTAAAAAAACATTGTTATTCCTACCTTGTGATCAAAACTCTTGTCAAGAATGTAAATCAGACATCACCTTGACCTGTGTGTACACATTTTCCTTTCAGAGTCCTCTAATGTCCCCAGGAACCCTGAATTCCTTTGGACTTGGACCGACACCCAATCCTGTGATGCCACCATCCAATGCCAGTTTATACCCCTCTACTCCTGGACCAGGGGGACCAATGACCCCTATGACCCCTGCTACCCCAGCTTCGGAAGGCTCCTCAGGAATTGTCCCAACACTACAGTAAGCAGAAACATTTTTGTTTTGTACAAAATTACCTTGGGAGCGCAGTAGCTCAGTGGTAGAGTGCTTGACTCGAGACCGAGGTCTCACTGGCGTCACTGCGTTGTGGTCCTTGAGCAAGACACATTTATCCTAGCTTAGTATTGGTTCAACCCAGGAAGACATGTCCTGTTTAACTGAAAGATTGTTGAAGGGATGTGAAGAATCAAAATAAACAAACAAACAAACAAAATTATCCTGAACACTTAAAGATTTTGTACATTTTTAAGCAGATTATTTTGCAAAGATGTCAGTTTATTCTTGAGAGTATTGATAATATGTATCAGGATGTCCACTGCACCATGGTATAGATGGGGAAATCTATCTTTAAAAGGGCTGTCAGTGATTAGACAATTTTGTATTTTAATTTTAGGAAAACCAAATTTTGGCAGGTCATATGGTCAGGGGTTTAAATCTTTCGTTGATCATAATTATTTTTAGAATAACTGAGGAGAACTGTGCCCAAGGTTAGAAAACTTCTATTATACTCAAATCAAGTGAGCATGAAATTTATAATGCTTATAAATATTAAAATGTCAACATTGTTGGCATTTTAACATTTAAGCATGATACGGCATCTGAGTCATTGAAAGCAAGAAAAGTTTTTAGTCTTCAGCATTTTAGCTTTCATGAGCAATTCAAGTTCATGCTCTGTTGAGTTGAGCACGGAAAAGAGAAAGTTTTATAACCTCAGTCCCAGGTCTCTATACTGGCATCAACTTTTATTTTGTTTACTTCCTCTTTATTAACAATTTATTCTAATTGTGATTCTGTGAGAAATGATATTCTCACATTGTGTATTTAACCCATTATATACTAGTAAATTCTAAATACTCCTAAATCTTACATGTGTAGTTAAGTTTGGCAAACAATGAAGACACAGATGATATGCTGCATAATGCAGCATTTCATCTGGGTCTCCACTGCTTGCTAAATTGGAATGATAACCTGTGATCCCTTGATATAACCAATGAATCATCAGAACATTATTGTATAAAACCAAAAGGAAGAAGCCATTGGAACACAAAGAGTTAAATACATGTACATGTATATGTTATAGGAACATTGTGTGTACCGTGAACCTTGGCTGTAAATTAGACTTGAAGAAGATAGCTTTACACGCAAGAAATGCCGAGTATAATCCAAAGCGATTTGCTGCTGTGATTATGAGAATAAGAGAACCCAGAACTACTGCACTGATCTTCAGTTCAGGCAAGATGGTGTGTACAGGTGCAAAAAGGTGAGAAGATATTAGTAATGAGGGGCTCATTGGTTTTATGGGAGCGCAGTGGCTCAGAGGTAGAGTGCTTGACTCGAGACTGAGGGGCCGCGGGTTAGAGCCTTGTCGTCACTGCGTTGTGTCCTTGAGCAAGACACATTAATCCTATTTCAGTACTGGTTTAACCCAGGAAGACCCGTCCCTTTATAACTGAAAGATTGTTGATGGGACTTGAAGAATCAAATCAAACAAAACATAGGTTTTATGTGGATCACCTCTGCTCGACCATTGCTTTTTATCTTTGTTCTGACAAGTGAGTTGATAACTGAATTTCAATACTTTTTGCATGATTTGGTCCTGTCTTTGGGGGCATGTAGCTGAATTTCAGTATATTTTGCATGATCTGGTCATGTCTTTGGGGGCATGTAGCTGAATTTCAGTATGTTTTGCATGATCTGGTCGTGTCTTTGGGGGAACGTGTCTGGGTTGGGTAAGACTGACTCCAGTCTTCTCAGCTACAGAGACTAGTAAGAATATTGAAAATTTGAAGCAGGTTTTGCAACTATAACTTCCAGAGAGTGAATAACAATGGTGCTGATCAGACTGCATCAATGCTTAGGCATTTTTGTCATTTGCATGTTACCTAATCAAGTTTTATCCCAAAGAGGCCCATATATATACCAGGTCCCCAGATAAGAGTGCGCAACTGAAAATTATTTTCTTATTTCCCAACCAAAACATATGTTGTGGGTACTCAAAAGAACCGTCTCAATGAGACGAAACACATTTTTAAACTAATGGATAAGAAAATAATCGCAATTTTACGCTGAATTTTTTTCTTAACTGGCCCTATATATACTTGAGACCTTGCCTTCATATTAACCCTTTCCTTCATGAATATTCATGCTAAACTATGAATAATTATATAAATAAACTTTCACATTGTATTTGTATATAGAACAAAGGAATTACTTGTCAGGTCCACTAGTGTCTAATCTAATCATATTTCCATAAGCAAACAGAGTAGATCCTGATCTTACAAGAGCTGCCTGATCTTGGTCTGTTCTGATTTCAAACGTGTTAAAAGGCGTCTCTCAGAGGTAAAGGGTTAAAAGAACAAGTGTCACTTTTAATGCTAAAAATTGGCCCCCAAAATACTTGTCTGCTCTTTATCTTTTGAACCAGTTGATAATTTATTGGAGGCCTTGCATACATGTACTTCATAATTGTAATGATAAATAATATGTGACTGGTTGTAAAATGACCATTGTGCTGGAAGTGGTGAATGAAAACCTGGATTACAGTTAGGTACAACTTATTTAAATTTAGAAGCATATAGATGGTCAACCCAATTTAGAAGGTCCAAATAACCTTTGTTCACCAAATTATCAGAAGAGTGCAATACTTACAATTTATTTTTGCCTTGCTGAGATTTGAGATTTATGAAGAGTGTATTGGGTCATTGGTGCAGTGTGAGACTTGAGATTGAATGGTCGCTAGTTAGAGGCTCACTGGAGGCACTGTGCTGTGTCCTTTACCAAGACACTTTATCCTCTGCTTAGTACTTGTTAAACCTAGTAAGACAAGAAAATGTTCTGAATTGATTGAAAAATTGTTGACTGGGACGAGAAACATTAACACAATTATTTTAACTCACTGAGATTTAATGAGCCATTGCCAAGTGGCCTTACTTGATCAAAATGCAAAAACACATATACATGAGCTTTAGAAATTTGAAATATACAGTAGGAGAGGTGTTATGTCTGTGATTTGTCATTTTGGGTCAGTTGGTCTATTGGTGAATTATTTTTTTTCTGTGCATTTTGTCTGTCAGTTGTCTTTCTGTCAGTTGTATGTGGGTTAGTTGTAGTTTGTCACTCCCTTGCAGACTCTCTCACATTAACAAGGTCCACAATATTTGGATCTCCTCTATATTTATCGCTGCTTTCTATGCCAATAGTAGACCATTTACAGAGCTCTCGGAAACGCAGAATTACGTGTATTGGTACGCACGTTTTTTCCCTGGGACGCATGTTTTTCGCTAGGCAGGAGTCCCGCGTACGCATGTTTTCTTAGTCGGCACGCGCTAAAATTCCAGTAGCTGGCAGATAAATAAACACCGGTAGATCAAAAGCCCACAACAGAGACAGGACACTAATCACGTCACCCACGCTCAAAAAGCGTGTCGCGATCTAGTTCTAGTTCTAGTTGATAGGAAATTCCTCCACTTCCTGGAGCACCGCCGTATCGACGTAGATTGTTATTACTAAAAGGAATCTCTTGCAATCTCTTCATTGGTTTTAAACAAGAAATTCCTGGGAGAGATTGCAAGAGATTCCTTTTAGTAATAACAATCTACGTCGATACGGCGGTGCTCCAGGAAGTGGAGGAATTTCCTATCAACTAGAACTAGAACTAGATCGCGACACGCTTTTTGAGCGTGGGCGACGTGATTAGTGTCCTGTCTCTGTTGACCAATCGTATGTCTCGGACTGCAGTGTAGCATTTCTGACAGGTGATTGACAGGATTACCGATGCGGGACAGTGTGATTATTACGAGGTGATTATTAAAGTAATTAAGCAAGGATTATCAGATAATTGTTTGAAACAGATGCGCTACCGATCTACTGTTAATTAAAGGGAGAAAAACTAATAGGGTATTGTAAACAACATCGGACTACCGACTTCCGAATTCGACTGATTAGGGATGAAAAAAAAAAATATTTAATTGCACTCGTTTGCGATTTCAGCAACATAAACATGGAGAAAAAAATAATAAGTTGACGGATTTGTATTTCGTCATTCGTTTATTGCTACGGCAAACAAAAGAGTCTGAGAATTGTTGAAAAAAAAAACAAAAAAACGGTACAGCGGTAAGCCGTATACGGTAACGTCCGACTGACAAAAGTTCCAAATGAAGCTACACTACAAGCCGTGCGATGTTCAAGCCGATTGTCTAGATGAATAAACACAAACAAATCACTTTCAGCAAGTAAAATCGTTCATTCAAAATGTAAAATGACTAAGTACTGTCAGTCTATTCATTGCAATCGCCGTAGACACTAACGACTACGAGATGCGTTTTTATAAGAAAAAAAAGACTTCCATCTGCATAAGATTATACAAATCAGAGGACTACTGTCTGTCTGCCTGCCTGCCTGCCTGCCTGTCTGTCTGTCTGTCTGTCTTGTTAATAGATAAAACAAGTACCAACAGTTTAATTTTTTTATTTTGATAAGGCCGAACAAAAAAAAAAGTGTGTTGAGGTTACATGAAAAAATATAGCAAAATATTTTGTTTTGTTAAGTAGGAACAATCCATTAATGCTTAATGGGTTAAAATCAGTCAATCTAAAAATTATTCAAATGTATCACTTCCGGCTAAAATGGAAAAGATATACGGTAAGCATAAGTTGGTGGGACTCCAACTTTTTTTGAGTGGGACTCCCACTTCTTCCAGTGGGACTCCTACTTTTTGCCAGATGGGAGTCCTGAACTCCTGTTTTCAAAATCCTAGTGAGAGCTCTGATTTATCTATAAGCATGGTCACCAGAGTAGTAAATAAAAGTTAATTTTCATTTCTTTTCATCTCTTAACCCTTTGTATAGAGAAACCCCTAAACAAGTACATTATATAAAAAGAGTGAAGACCCAGATGAAATGCAGCATAATGCTGCATTTCATCTATGTCTACACTGTTTGTGAAGGTAAAAAATTCTTCAGGCGAAAGGAAAATTATAACCTGACACCCCTGGATATGCACAATGGACTATCCCAAATTTATTGTATCAAACCAGAAAGAATCCATTAGCATACAATAGTTTAAGGCCCTATGATGAAGACAGATTGCACCTAGTTATCGTGTTGACTACCATATGGGCAATCAGTACATGCTTGAGCAATGAAGGCTCAGGCAAGTCTGCACACTTGCACTAATGTGCAAACTTACCAGAGTCTATGCTGCTTGCATACACAAAGTTTAGATGAAGACCTAAAGAATTTCTAGCGATAAGGCGGGCTATTTCCCTGAATAAGAAGTTCGTTTTATTTTGTTGAAATAAAGACTGGAGACACTAGGCACACACAACAAATACATAGACGAGCCGTCTATGTACCCTTGCCCGCTAGTTCGTATATTTAAAACGGGTTTTGCTAAATGCACGTAATATATCTACACCGTTTTGAATGAGAATTTATTTTGATCATCAACTGTGCTCGCTATTCAGTAACATGTATGGGAAATAGACCTTTAAACTAAGGTAAACAATCGTCCTACATTTATCACGATAGAGTATATTATGTATATTTATACAGTTGATGTACAATAAAAACAACCATCTTGCAAAGTGGTCTATTTTTGTCAGATGTGTCGTAGAGCGAAAATAAATTACCTGCCCCAGCCGGGAATCGAACCCAGGTCGCTGGATCTACAGGCAAACACTCTACCATGTCGCTGTAAAAGCCGGCTTATACCGCAAGGCAGTAGAGGTGTGTTATATACCTAGCCCCGTGACAGATGATTGAAGTCTTCTTTCGCTTATACAACCCCTTTTCCCCCCTAGAACCAAGACACCCTTTACACATGTTGTATATTTATATAATTACATTCAATTGTCCAAATGGAATTTTGGGTCAAGGGGGGGGGGGAAGCATCTGAAAACAGACTGAAAGACACCAGTTTCATCTTTTCAAAGTCAAACATCACAATTTTAAGTATATTTCGTACGCATGCGCAGAAGGAATACTGCAAAGTTTTTGAAACGAAGGGCATTTATATCCTTAATAATTTAGTACTTTTACTTTTTTTAAAACCTATAATGGATTTACTAAAGTTCTGGTCTAAACGACACCTAGTATAAAGACGTAAAATGAGGGGTGGGAGTAGAAAGCGCAAGTTTTCAAGGCTTTGTTAATGATGAATCTCTTTGAAACGTATTTTGATGCTAACTATACATATTATACTACCCAAGCAGATGAATTTTAAAATCACAAGGGCTATTTGAAAATTTAGCTTTTGTAATCATGTCAACTAGTAGGGAAAATATACGCCTTATCGCTAGAGCTTTTTTAGACCTAGCCCTCACTGGACAATCAATTTGTGCATTTAAAGCAGGTGTATTCACTGCCTCATCAACTGGTTCTTTATTACCTGTTATACTTTCAGTGAAGATCAGGCAAAGCTGGCAGCAAGAAAGTACGCCAGAATTGTTCAGAAGCTTGGATTTATGGTAAGTACTGGTAGCTCAAAATTTCAATGCAAACACACCAATGTTATGAAAATTTTCTTCAGAACTCAAAAATAGTGAGTATGATCAGGAAATACCACAATCACAAAATGCAGACAAACCCATGGCACCGTGAGGAAGAGCCACATTACAATCATCAGACACCTGGAAGACCAAACAGAGCAAAGCAACCAGCTCTCTCTTCCCAATCAAGATGATTGCAAAACTAGAATGGACACAAAGTAATGTATAACAAATCATAGAACAATTACCGAATTCCTCATCCTGATAATTTATTAGTTACTAACAGATTATCATCAAACAACTTTTTAAAAGATTTTTTATAGTATTTATGATATTAATGAAAATTGAAATAACAAAATGACCATCTGACATTGCTGAATTGACGTGACTAGGCCATATTATCACAGGTGAGGAGCTTGGGTTGCAATATTAAGTTGTCATAGAAATACAGATTTTTGGTGTGTTTTTTTCCAGGCAAAGTTTATGGACTTTAAGATACAGAACATGGTTGGTAGCTGTGATGTGAAGTTCCCTATTCGACTGGAAGGTTTGGTCTTAACACATGGCAAGTTCTCAAGGTAGGATTGATTATTTCTTATTTCTCAACCCAGTTATATGGACCAACCTGTGAGACACTATTACAGTAAAACCTGTTTTCAGCGGTCACTCAAAAATAGACAAAACAAATGTCTTAATGGCAAATGGTAGCTTAATGAAGGTTGAATGTATTGCAGAATGCTTCCCTTGGAGCATTCAGCAATACTTTTGACCTGGCCATTAAGCGATAATTGGTCTTAAACCCCAATTTTTGATCTTCTTTTTGAGTGGCCCCTTAAGACGGGTTTTTGCATGTTGAACTGCAAATAAAATGTTATCAAATGATAAGGTGTCACTGTGGTGTTATTTTGCTTTACAAAACTGCAGGCTAAAGCACATATTCGTAAAAATCTGGACCAAATTTCGGCCTGCTGACATCATAAACTAGTTAAGCACAATGAATTTTTGATTGATCTTGCATATTAATTTACCATTTATGTTTGGACCACTTGGTTCTCGGAAACTGTTTTATCATATTATTAATTAAAGATAAGAACTAGTCTTTAAAGCTACCTAATGAATTATGAAGATTGTGGCAATAGAATTTCATTGATTTGAGACCCATACCAGACTGCTGCTTCAAGAGCATTGTCAGTGTTTATTCAGGTTTATATGTGACCAGATAATTTAGGAAAAGACAGAACAGTAAAAACTCTATAATTCAAACTCCCAATATTTTAAATTACCAGCAAATTTGAATTACATTTGGGATACAGTAAAACTTGTGTAAAACGGCCGCTCAAAAATAAACAAAACAAAGGTCTTAATGACGAATGGTAGCTTAATGAAGGTCGAAAGTATTGCAGAATGCTCCCTGCATTTGACCTGCATTAAGCGATAATTGGTCTTGAAAACCAATTTCGGTCTTTTAGAGAATGGCCGTTTTACACAGATTTTAAAACTGTACAATGTTTTAGTATTATGTGAACTTCTCAGACATGCAGACCGGTCTTACCATTTACCTTGTGGAACTATTTGTTTACTTGCAGTTATGAGCCCGAGTTGTTCCCTGGTTTAATCTACAGAATGATGAAGCCGAGAATTGTTCTACTTATATTTGTCTCAGGAAAAGTAGTATTAACAGGTGAGTAGATATGGTAGAACCTTATTTCTTGCACACCCGATAAGGATATCTGAGATTTTACCCTGGGATAGAAAATCTTATCTTACCCATACTATCTTAACCCAGGACGTCAAGTAACGTCGTCCTGTGAAATTGCATCTTAGCGTATTCAGGGACTTCTGTAAGCTTATTTTAAAATAAATAAATAAAAACAGTGGTGAGCAAGAAAAAGAATCCATCATTCATGTGAGGGTAGGATAGAAAAATCCATCCCTTTGGATCACCGTTTATCATCACTCAGCAAGCCCCGTGATGCCAAACGGCGATCCTCAGGACAAATTTTTCTATCCTACCCTCACACTTATGATAGATTCTTATATTCTTAAACCTTACCATGCTGAATATTAAATGTACTACACTCCTTCCCAATCCTGCAGCATTTCAGTTGTAAGCATGTATTTATACCCCTCGCAAACTTTGTTTGTGGTGGGTATACTGTTTTCATGTTGTCTGTCCGTCCGTGCATGCGTCCATCCGTAAGATTTTTTTTTTTTAATATCTTGAAGAGTCATCGCTGGATTTTCATCAAACCTTGCAAACATATTCATATATGCAAGACAAATACTTAAGACAGCTAGGGGCCAATTCTATTAGAGTTATTTCCCTTTGTAGCTCTAAATGGCTTTTAATATAGGGTTTTATGCTTATGCTATTATAGGCCATACACGAGCCGATCAACTCCTACCACAGCTTTTAATGGAACAATTTAATACTTTTCCTATACAATGTAGACACATTGAACATATGTAGGAGTTTGGTTCAGAAAAATCATTTTTGACAAAATGACAGCTGTGAGAACTCAGACAATTTCCTAGTAAGGCTTTTGTACTTTGCCTATACAATGTAGACACATTGAACATATGCATGATGGAGTTTGGTTTAGAAAAAATCATTTTTGACAACATGATAGCTGTGAGAACTTAGACAAATTTCGTAATAGGGCTTTTGTATATGCAAGATGGTGCCTTCATGGGCCGATCAACTCCTACTACAGCTTTTGATGGAACAATTTGATACTTTGCCTACATTTAATATAGGGTTTTATGCTTATGCTATTATAGGCCATACACGGGCCGATCAACTCCTACCACAGCTTTTGATGGAACAATTTGATACTTTTCCTATACAATGTAGACACATTGAACATATGCATGAAGGAGTTTGGTTCAGAAAAAAATATTTTTGACAAAATGACAGCTGTGAGAACTTAGACAATTTTTCCCCAATAGGGCTTTTGTATACATGTATGCATAGATGCCTTCATGGGCCGATCAACTCCTACCACAGCTTTTGATGGAGCAATTTGATACTTTGCCTATACAATGCAGACGCATTGAACATATGCATGAAGGAGTTTGGTTCAGAAAAAATCATTTTTGACAAAATGACAGCTGTGAGAACTTAGACAATTTTCCCTAGTAAGGCTTTTGTATATGCATAGATGGTGCCTTCATGGGCCGATCAACTCCTACCTCAGTTTTTAATGGAACAATTTGATACTTTGCCTATACAATGTAGACACATTGAACATATGCATGAAGGAGTTTGGTTTAGAAAAAAAATCATTTTTGACAAAATGACAGCTGTGAGAACTTAGACAAATTTACCATAGTAGGTCTTTTGTATATGCTAGATGTTGCCTTCATGGGCCGATCAACTCCTACTACAGCTTTTGATGGAACAATTTGATACTTTGCCTATACAATGTAGACACATTGAAAATTTGCCAGAAGGAGTTTGGTTCAGAAAAAAATAATTTTTGACAAAATGACAGCTGTGAGAACTTAGACAGTTTTTCCCTAATAGGGCTTTTGTATATGCATAGATGGTGCCTTCATGGGCCAATCAACTCCTACCACAGTTTTCAATGGAACAATTTGATACTTTGCCTATACAATGTAGACACATTGAACATATACATGAAGGAGTCTGGTTGAAAAAAAACTTTTTTTGCAAAATGACAGCTATGAGAACTTAGACAATTAATTCCTTCTATGGCTTTTGTATATGCATGGATAGTGCCTTTCTGGGCCACTCAACTCCTACCACAGCTTTTGATGGAGCGATTTGATACTTTGCGGATACAATGTAGACACATTGAACATATGCGTGAAGGAGTTTATAATTTTTGTTTGCACAGATTCTACCGAAATCTTCTTTTTAAAACTTAGGTCTGCTGGTTTGAACTATAACTTGCCAAGTTTTTTCACTGAATCTTACTGTGCGGGGGGTATCTAATAAGCATTGCTTATTGACTTTTTTCATTCAATCAGAGTGAAAAATAGTGTAGATTCTGATCAGATGGCTCCATAAAGCCAGCTGATCTGGATCTACACTTTTCTTAGCTCACCAGAGCCAAAGGCTCAAGTTGAGCTATTGTGATCAGTCTTCGTGTGTTTTTGCGCAAAAAAAAGAAATCTCTTTAAATGTCATCTCCAAAGGAGCACAGTGGCTCAGTGGAAGAGTGCTTGACTCAAGACCGAAGGGTCACGAGTTCAAAGCTCGCCAACGTCACTGGGTTGTGTCCTTACCCATCCCGACATAACTGAAAAATTGTTGACTGGTACATAATCAAATCAAACAAATGCCATCTCCTCCTTAGCGACTACCTCAAATTCAAAATAATTTCACAGAAATGTTCCTTAAAATGCCCTCTTCCAAAATTGCCCAAACTGTTCTGCTGCTCTGTGTCATTTTGGCCACAAGAGCTGAAAATCTTACAGAACATCTCCTTAACCACTGGCCCAAATCAGCCAGGACTCTGGCGAGCAATTCAGGGCCCCCAAAAAAGTATAAAAGTAGACGCTCCTTACTGGAGTCAAAACTACCAGGAACCTACACAGCTCTTTCATAATCAAGAGTTTGCATTTTGTTAAATCTTTTTTGAAGATTATGTTATCAATTGAAAGTACTTATGAAATACTCTTTAAACCCTATTGCTATAGTACAGGGTTTCAGCTGGACTGAAATTTACTTTGGACATTTTGTCCAAGCAGCCCCAATTATGTTCGGACATTTGGAAATTTTTAAGGACATTTTTTCAGACACTCATTTTACCACCATAAACCGAAAATGCTATCAGCCCTTCTCATAATGAAACAAGGGGTAGTTTTGCTACCATTTCGGATGGTAGAGACTAAGATGCGGCCTGATTTATTGGCTGGCTTTTTATTTAATAAGGAGACTGGAGCTTGCTGATTGGTGGAAGTGGGTGGGGTACTGTTTTTGCTGCTATTTTCGGCCGCTGCACGACTCGTTAGTCGCGGAAAGTGGCTGTCCAGGTAATGATGGAGCGGGCAAACTGTTTAGGGGCATAAGAAACCTTGAGTTCCTGTTGTTTCTTGGTGGCAATTAAGTTTTTTAGTCATTTTATCGGCGAATGCCAATGCAAATATGCTGTCCGCTTCGAGATGAAATCGAGGGAAGAAGTTTACAGGATGCAATAGACCAATCAGGCGTCGCGTAACAAAACACCATGACTGGTTTGCTTTAGTGAATAAGTATTTTAGGGGTAAAATTATCCAAACCAGCCTGCCGCTTACAGAATTTTGGCCAATCAGCGATCGTTTTATAAAACAAAAATACTATTGCATCACTGTGCATTACCGTACAGTATGCGCTTCTGAAAATCGTCTCGGACAAACTGTCCAAACTGGACAGCAAACTCTCGGACATTTGGAACTATTTTCGGACTGTGTTTGATGGCCGACGCCAAACTGAATCGCAGTAGTATTGGTCATCAGGTGCCCTGATCAGCGACCAGATAATAAGCTATAGAGACGGTACAACATGGGTCATATTCAGCTATTCATGAACCAATGTTTATCAGCTGCCTCTCGTATTAACTGCATCATTGCATGTTGACCTGATAAATGTTGCCTATCTTACAGCATGTATCATGATGATGTTGCACTTTTTGAATGACAATGACATTGAATCGACAGGAAAAATGATAATCACCTCATAATTGCTATAGTTTGACAAGTGAACCAACTTGTAAACTGATAAATAGAATACCAGGTTTGTGTCTTTTGATATCAGGTTACAAGGCTTGGCTTCGGGAACGCATGTTGAATCGTTCTCAAAGCCTTGCCTGGTAAACTTGATATCACTCACCTAGTATTCTCTATATCCCACCCAAACTTTATAAGGTCCCTTATTATGAGTGCTAACCAAAATGGCTGCTTTCTGTCCGTTTGCACTTGTAGACATTCTTACTACTTCATTAGTCTATCCATTGTTTTCAAATTTCATATATGTATTACTTTTATCAATCTCTCACCCAAGTATGGATATGGGTTTTGTCCAATGAACACTAACCAAGATGGCTGCTGAAACAATGTCGAAATAGCTGTCACTTGTCGGTTTGTACTTGTGGACACTCTAAGTAATTTTTTCACTCAATTTCTTGCATATTGTCTAATTTTGGGTCTGAAAATACATCTAGATCCATATAATTTGCACATGCGAGCAGCGAAGGCTCTGGCAAGTTTGCACATATGTACAGACTTTCCTGAGCCTTCGCTGCTCACTGATGCAATAAGTACCAAATTTTTGTACACTGGCCCATAATATACTGGCCAAAAGTTCTAACCCGCCACCTGCATTTTATTAATTTTCTTCAAAACGTGAAATGCTTTGACTAGTTCTTTTGCATCTCGAAACAGCCAGACATGTCATGTACCCTCAGCAGTAAAGATATTGAAAAATGTTTAACAGTACGTGCAGGATGCCAATTTGAATAGTGGTACCCCCATTTTCAAAATTCGCACTTTGGCACAATTTGTGAGTTGTGACTTTTTGCAATAACCCCCGATCCAAAGCAAAACGTTTTCATTTCAAAAGCCAAACTTATATTGAACTTTAAAATGTTGAAGTGAACACTCCATCTGCATGAGACTCGTTGCTATTGACCAATATGTCAAACATTACCCCACCATCCAATAAAAATTCTTGTGAATTTTGAAATTGAGGGTACGTGTATTCGGTAAAGCCTCCTGGATACAAGTTAATGAATTTTGCTAAGCCGTTTTCTGGTATCATATACTGATAGGCTGGTCTATTCGGTACTGCAAAGGAAATTGATATAGTGCTTACAACTTTTCAGAAAATCGGTAAAAATGCCCGTGGCCGGTTAGAACTTTTGACTAGTATATCTTGATTGTCTATTTACAGGAGCAAAAGTACGGCAGGAGATCTATGAGGCATTTGAAAACATTTATCCAATACTGAAAGGTTTCAAGAAACAATAACACAGGGCAGTGCTATTTGTAAATAAATATCATCTCATTATGTACATATCTCAGCCATTTTATTCATAACATATTGACACTTAAAATGCCAATCATGACTACTGCAGACGTCACATCTTGTGATACCTTCCTTTGGGCAAGTTAAGGTTTGGCATTTCATGCTTCTGACGATTTACATGAAAAGCCAAATCTTATTTGTTTACTTAAGAAGCAACAAAAATTGAAAATGTTGTCTGCTGCAAATTTAAGGTGGTGTTTGACGCATTTATAGTGTTTTATCAGAATTCATCAGCCATGTCTGAAGAAAACCTGTCTTCTCAAATTCTGAGTCAGCACCCAGGTAAGACTTAATCCTTATCCCGCCAATAGTTTTTTATCTTGAAAATGTCTGCTTTATACATCTGGTGCATTTACTCCAGTTAATTTCAGACCAGATTTTATCATGGAAGCAAATACTATGAACCCTGTTCAGACTGCTCCTTGTGAGCAGTCTGATCCTGATCCATATTGTTTGTAATATAAGCTACCTAAGAATATAAGCAGACAAGCGGAGCAGACGACAGGAGTTGTGACTGGCGGCAAAAGGGTTAATGACACCTTTTCAGCATCAGAGACTGGTTAGTCTTGAAAATTTTATTGTCACATTTATTATACCATATATTACCTATGGTAGTTGTTTACACTCTACAAACCTCAGATTTTTGGTCAATCCGTTTGTGTAATTTTGTTGTTGTTTTTTCGGTAAAAAACAGCATAGATTCTGATCAGCTGGCTGATTTTGGTCTACACTATTTTCAGAAAATGTAAGTTTGAGTGACTATCAGAAGAGGTCCAGGCTTCTGATGCACATATTTTACTGGTGTCCGAGCCACTTTTTTTTCAGGAAATGGTTTGGAACTTTGGAGAAAAAACAAAACAACATTCTGTATGTTTATAGGTCAAATAGGGTAATATTTGTAGACAGCAAGAAACAATAGTGCTGTTCAGACTGAGTGGATGCACAGGCTGGTGTGTACCTATGTAGTTCCCATGCAACTAAAACAGGTTGCTCTTGGCATGGGTCAGGTGCAAAAGTATGACATGAGATTTAAACATTTACGCAATTCTGAAAGGTTTCATGTTGCATAGACACAAGGCAGTGCTGTTTGTAAATAATTCATTTCATTGTGTATATATTTCATCTCGACAATTGTATTAATAAGAAACACTTGATATTGCCAATCATGACTGCTGCAGACGACAAGTTTTGTGATACATTCCTTTGAGGAAAATAAGGTTTGAAATTGCATGTAGATTGTGTACTTGCAGATGATTGATATGAAAAGTACTTACCGGGCCGCATAGAGCAGTCGGTAATGTGTCTGGCTATAGATGCGAGTCTGACTGCAGATCTAGGGGTCGCGAGTTCGATCCTGGCCCAGTCCCATACTTTCGTGGAGGTTGATCATGAAATAATTTCTAGCTCATTCTCCTCCCTTCCGCTGAATCATTCAAGAAGGGTTGTTGTCAGTTACAAGCAAAAGTATGTGCACAAAGTACTAGTTAACCCCTTGTTCGAAAAAGAGTGGTTAGGTGAACTGACCTTCCCACCATGACCTTAGCTGTTGACTTTGGACGTAAAGCAACAAAACAAACAAAACAAACATGAAAATTAGTCAAGCCATCTTTGCTTTATAAGAGAAGCCACAAAATTTGAAAATGTTGTCTGCTGCAGATTTGATTGACTTAAGAGTGTTTTACCATATCAATCATGTCACAAATAAATTTAGCTACCATAATATTTTCTTATTGATTACTTCAAACATTTGTTTTGGGTGCCTCTATCCAAAGCATCACCCTTGCCCTTGTACAGGCAGACAATGAAACTTTCCTCCCAGTCAGTTGGGACCTTGCCATCACGGATAATCGCAGTAGCAAGATCTTGGATCATGGTGGCCCCTGTATCACCTGCTGCCTTGATCATCTCCACCACTATGCCTGATGGACCTGCAGCTTTGCCCGACTTCATCTTTGAGATGGCCTTCTTCACCATGTCAATAGTGATTGGGATAGGCCGGCCTTCTAACGGAGGTTCATTGGACAGGTGATCAGGGTCCCAATCACCATGCATTCTGCTTTGCCTCCTCACTCATTGACATTTCCCCAGTGTCATTCTTCACTGGCTTTTCGCCTACAACATCAACATTCTCTTTCCTCATCTGGTTGGCGAGGCGGAAGATATCAGACGACTTGTGGTCAATGCCCTCATAGACCACCTTGTCTGCTTCGTGGCGTGCATGGTGCACCACACGTCTGGAGATGCGCTTGGCAGTGTTATATGATGCTCGTGTGCATTTGCCAGCCTTCCATGCTTTGAAAGCTTGGCGCTTGACTGTGATGGCATCATCAACTTCCTTATTCCACCACCAAGTTTCACGTCGCCATCGGTGGGGCTTTGTTGTGCCGCACACCTCCTCTGTTGTCTTCAGCAAACCTGTCTCGAGTTTCGCCCAGATTTCCTCAGTAGTAGTAGCCGCTTCAGTTTCCACAGCGGGCACATGTGCCTTGAAGACTTCCTGGAATCGGCTACACGTTTGAGGATATCTGATCTTCCACACTTTTGGACGTGGGGTGAATTTGCGCTTAATTTGGGGCGGCATATCAATCATCATGTCGCACTCAAGGAGCTGATGCTGCAGAGCAACCTCCTCTCCAGGAATCACCTTCACATCCATAACAAGTTTGGGCAGGCTCTTTCGAAATAACATGAGGTCTATCTGGGTTGCTGTATTACCGGACCTGTATGTGATCAGGTGACTGTCACGTTTCTTGAAACATGTGTTACCGAGGAACAGGTCATATGCTAGTGCATATTCCAGGATCCTCTCACCCTCACTATCAGGGTCTGGCTTGCCATACCCATAGCCTCCATGAACTTCTTTGTAACCGGAGCCTGTACTGCCTACATGGCCATTCCAATCACCACATGGGATGAGGAATTCCGATGCTGGGATCATTGCTGTCACAGCCCTAAGTTGGTCGTAGAATAGATCCTTTACAGAATCACTGAGACCACACTGTGGGGCATAGACAGACAGAAGACAAAGCACCCGCTGACCAATTTGGTATTAATTATTTGAATTTTGTGTTTGAGGCTTGTTGAGATGACGTAAAATGTTCAACTCTTTACTTACAGGGTAATTTTGCATGTTTGTTTTTTTTGCTGTCTGCTGATTTTTTAAAATCAATTTTCTGAAAAATTCTTTCCGGAATAACATCAATGTTTCAAACAGTTTTGATCCAGATCAGGCCTGACATTTTGTTGGGGCAGATCTGGGTCCAAATTGCAAAGGATATCAGCAGACGATACTAGTAGGTAAAAAAAGAGTTAATTCATTCTTTAAAATTACATATGCAACTATACAGTGGGGCTAGAGGGCAAATATTTGGTCTGCCTTGTCTTCATTTAGTTCTATACTATGTGTGTCCGAGCAGAGAAGGCTCTGACAAGACTGCTCAGGTTCACTGGAAAATTGCCCGGTTTATTGAGGTTGGAATTTCATTTTTTTTTTTTTACCCTTTGATGAAGATTGCTTTATCTAGGCAAACAGTGGAGACCCTGATGAAATGCTGCATCATGCAGTATTTGGTCTGGGTCTTTTCGGTTTGCCAAAGTATTTCTTTACAGGTTTCCAGTCATCAAAGGGTAAACTCTTTATCTCCTAGTGTCTCTGCAGATATCTTTTGCAAACAGTTTGGAACCAGATTAGGCCCGACATAAATGTCGGACCAGATCTGGATCCTAAACTGTTTGACACTCTGATTGTGTTCCTTAAAAAGACTAAGTCTGCAACTATGAACATTTTTTGAAAAAAAATATTTTCTTTTTAAATCATTTGTAAAAGCAGAATTAAGTTTTCACAATAAATCTGTTCACTTCACTATAGCCCAAAACTGCATGGAAAAGTGAATTATCTTATAAAAACAGGTGTTTTTTCTCTTGTTGGTAATTATTTGCGTCCCTCCAATAATTATAGACAGTCAAGTTTTAACATAAATGCTGTTATTTTGATACTGATAATTTGTAAAGATTTACGAAATTGGTAAAATGTATACCTGAATTTTAGTTTTTTACCGTGTTCTTTAAAAATAGAAACATTATTTCAAAAATTAAAAGATCAAAAGTTACAGACTATGCAGCTTTAAGAATTTTTCGAGAAAGTTGATTTTGAAAATATCAGCAGCCGACAAAAAAGTATGAAAAGTAAAGAGTTAAACATGCAGGTGAAGTTATTAAGTTTAGATAGGTGTCTAGTTTGAGGTTTGAACTGTCATTCTTGCCTAGACAGCTAAGTGCATAGCTGTTTGAAGCCATTGTAAAATGAAACCAAATCAATGTTGAAATCATGAAGTTCTTGGCTGTAAATATGGGTTTAAACTTTAAAATGCTCCTGGTGTGTTTGTACCATGTTACACAGGTAAGCTTTGTGGCCTGGAATGGTGACTTTATGGCTACATTTGTATGCTTTTGTTTGTTTGATTTGATTCTTTACGTCCACTCAACAATCTTTCAGTTATGCGGGACGGGTCTTCCTGGGTTGAACCAGTACTAAGCTAGGATAAATGTGTCTTGCTCAAGGACACAATGCAGTGACGCCGGTGAGGCTCGAACCCGCGGCCCTTCGGTCTCGAGTCAAGCACTCTACCACTGAGCCACTGCGCTCCCCACATTTGTATGCAAAAATGTTGTAAGCTAAAATGATGTCAGGCATTAGAATTTCAGTGAGTTTGTGTTCATTGTCCCACCACTGATAAAGTCATATGGAGACGGGACCAAGGCTTAAGAGTCAAAAGTTTGAAACTGATGCCATTTTGTTTTGCAAAATTCATTGTAAAATAGAGGATTTATAACAGTTTTAACTGGATTTAAGGTGCATTTTCTGATTAAATGAGTTGAAAATGCAAGAGTAATGATCACGTGTTTCATTGCATAAACATTTTTCCGAATCCTCTGAGGTTGTTTGAACATGCAGCATAGTTTTTAAACAGCTTCCCAAGGACCCATCAAATGTTGATGTATGAAAAAAGTATGTGAACCTTATATTTATTTCCATACTTTATGAAAGTGAGCAGGGAATGTTTAGTGAGATGCACAGGTTTGTCAGACCCTTCACTGATAGCCCATGTAATTACCATTTGAGCCGCCTCATAATTTTTCCAACAAAGTGGCATTTTGACAAGTGTAGACTCAGACGAATCTGTGCAGCCCCCTTTTAAGCATAGAAACTCCAAATGATGTTCAGTAAGTAGCTTAACACTCATAGAATATTCAAGTGACGAGCAAAGGCTCTGATCAGACATACCACATTGTTGGAAATCCCATCCCATTGCTCATTTTAAATTCATACGAGCTGGCTCATTTATAACTGGAGGGGCAGACAGTGTAGACTGGACTTTTTCGCTGGACACAGATTTGTTGAGGTCTTAATTGAGCCTCGTCATGAGATTCTGTTCTCGGGGTTTGGAGTATGCCATATCCAAACCAGCCTGCTCAGCTACAGAGACTGGCTAGAAAATTGAAATTTTGCCTGTATCATGTTTAGATATGATACTTTCCAATAAAAGAATAGCAAATGCGATGATCAGGTCTGCGCCTTTGTTGTTTGCAAACCCTGAAGATAGGTCTACTCGCGTCGAGGCCCAATTGCTTGCCTACACTATTTTGATTAGATCTTTAAAACAGCTAAGCTAAAACAATACATCGTATTTGTAATATTTATAAAAAAAGTTGTTAATAAATGTTGAATTTCAAGGATCAGTTTGTTGTTTTGTCATTTTATACCTTACCACAAAAATTGTTCCCCACTGAATGTAAGTGTCTATCCCATTATTTGGAGATATACTTCTTTGAATGTGTTAACGGACGATGCCGCAGGACGAATGGATGCCAGTCCAAATGTACTCAGGTGAGCAAAAGATACTTAATACTTGTCATGCTGAACATTTTAATGTACTGTACTCCCCAATTTTATCTGGTAAACATGCAGCATATCAGTTGTTAACATGCATTTTCAATCAGAGTGGAAAACAGACCCTTTTAGCCATCAATAGATTCAAACATTATTCTCAGAAACATCTTAGCCGATTGAAGCTAAACTTTTAATAAAGCATCCATTGGATGAGACAATGCAACTTATACTCGGAAAAACACTTGAAGGATATTAAAATTCTTTTGACTATATAACATTTAAGAAAATAATTTACAAACAAATTATTTTTGTATCTGATAGAACTACCAATATGCAATCCAGAAAAAAAGCAAAATAAAATGTACAGGTCTTTGTTTACGATACAGTACCACACCAAATGTACCAACCCTCTATCCAAAGCTCACAAGCAAAAAAATTAGCGTTTATATTTTTTGCTGCAACCTTTACCTGGTCATTACTTATGTTCTAATCCTGACCACAGACAAGTGTTCACCCCCATTTGTTAGTAATTGCACCTAATAACGCGACAACTTCTCAACAAAAAAGCACAGATATGGCATACTGTAGCTAATATGACAACAAATTGGAAATTAAACACTGACAACAACTACAAAATTAGGTGCCATTCTTTTGACTTAGAGCCAGCAATGATTTTGGAGCCAGTCGTTATGGAATACAAACGATAAAAATGGGTTTCAATCATTTTGAATGTTTGTGACTCTTCAGTATAGAGGGTTGGACCTGTACTGTACTTTAATCATTGAAGCATGGCTTAATCATTGCAGATATCTGAAACTATGAAATGCACATACACACTAAGTTTAGTTTTTACTTTATTGAATGTTAGCGATGGAACTATATCTTAATACCCTTCAATTGATTTTCTGAGTATATTATGCAAGTATGACTGCATGATCAAAAAAGCTGTTCTGAAAATGTCCTTTTTTACATCTGCATAAATTATGTTCAAATGCGCTTCAGACTTCCTTTGATCATGGAAGCAAGCCCTATGAACCCTGATCAGACTGCTAAGGGGGCAGTCTGACCTGGGTCCTTATTGTTTGTAATATTATTAGTCCCCTGCCGTGTTTACACTGGAGAGGACTATAGGTTTGCCCTCCGTCTGTCCATCGGGTGAAATTTGGATCCCCAAAAAATTCAAAACTATTCAAGCTAGCTTAATGAAACTTTGTTTGTGAACAGATGTGACAATGTGCTGATTATGCATATCATTTTTCTTTGCTGTGACATGAAAATTGTGGTTGCTATTGTAACAGAAATAGTCAAAAAGTTCCAGAAATATATGGATCCCAAGATAACCCAAAAAAACTATTCAAGCTTGCTTGATGAAACTTGGTATGTATACAGGTGGCAATGTGCTGATTATGCACATCATTCTTTTCCACCAAATACTTACAATACCCAAACTAATAGGGACTTATGTGTTGTGGGTAACACCTGGGTCTTGTTTCATATGGAACTGCTCAAATTCTCAGTGTCAGATGAGCTCTTCAGGACCTTTTGATCCTCTGGTCTAAATTATGCCCCCCCCCCACCACCACCACTAAAGGGGAGGGAAATTGCTTTTTTGGTGCGAATGACGTTGGTGAGGGACTTTCTTGTGTGTAAAGTATCTCGTGAACTAGTGGATGGATTTTGGGCTTATTTTGCTTAGATATAACATTGAGGCATGAAGACTTGATTAGGATTTGGTGACCTTGCCCTAATTTTCATGGTCACATCTCAAATGTGTGTGTGTGGGGGGATTGGTGACATCTGATCTGTTTCCTCTGAAAATACTACTACTTTCTTTTCAATAATAATGGATTTTAACCATATTTTGTACATACAGAAATGGGACTGAAACCTGTAATTTTTCATTCATGCTGCCTTTGAGTCTAAATTTTGTTACTGCATTGTATCCTGAAGCCTAAATTGAAGTAATTCCAGGCCTTTAGTTAAGAGTGCGTACCAGGAATATAACTTTCTTATTTCTCAAGAAAAACATATGTTGTGGGTACTCAAAAGAACCGTCTCAATGAGACGGTTCTTTTGAGCACCCAAAACATATGCTGAAAATTATGGGTAAGCAAATATTTTCAACTTTATGCAGAATATTTTTGCTTATCTAAATCTGTGAATTCAAACTTTAACTCTTTGTATGTGAATGAGAATCCTTCCATCTGCTTTGATACAGTAAACCTGGGATGTCTAATTATCCACATCAAGGGTCAAAGATTATGGAGTATTTTTGCCCATGAAAATTGTTTTCACCATAGCAAACATTGTAGACCCTGATGAAATGCCGCATACTGCGGCATTTCATCTGGGTCTTCACTGTTTATAAAAGAACCCCTTTAGAGGTTTCCATTCTACAAAGGGTTAAACCCAAATTGAATTTGACTGTTTATTATCCTAGTTTTCTTTTCTGTCTCCCTCTCTTGAAAATTATATAACTGAAATATTCTTGAATTGGCCAATAAAACTAGACATCAACCAAATTCATAAAGCAGAATTCTTGGTCTAGCAACAAACAGAAACATTTAGACGAATGTAATTGTTTATTATCAAAATGATATAGCACCCTAATAACTGTTTCAAAAATATAAATACAAACACACTTATATCTGGACAAAATAGAAAGCAGATGGGCTGGTAGGCAAGATTTTAGTACTTATTGCATCTGCGAGCAGCCAAGGCTCAGACGAGCCTGCGCATATGCACAGTCTCGTCAGAGCCTTCACTTCTCGCATACACAAAGTAAAGAAGTAGAGGAAGGCTCAGGCCAAAAATTAGACTTCTAGCTCCACTGTATGCGTCAGTAGGGCTTTAAAAGGCGGCATTTGGGCATATGCTATTTATAAGTACCAAAATCTCATCTCATTATTTTGTTCGTTTTGATGCTTTACGTCCCAATTTTTCAGTCATGGTAAGATTTCCTGTCTTCCTGGGTTGAACCAGTACTTAGCAGTGAAGAAAGTGTATTGCTCAAAGACACAACACAGTGACAGTGTCTCGAACTAGCAACCCTTTGATCCTGAATTATCCAATCACAAGCTGTATTATACATGTATTTACCATTGCATTAGAATAACTCATTGGAAATGCTCTTAAAAGGATTTTTGAATACAATGTTGACCAAGATAAGTATCTAACAAGAAACTTCTCAGAACATAGATGCTGTATTTAACCTTAACTCTTTACATGCTGGGTAATTTGACATGCTTTTGTTTTCATCTAACTTTCATCTTTCAGGAACACTAAGTGTCAAACATTTTGCATCCAGATCAGAACAAACATTTTGTTGGACCTGATCTGGGTCCAAACTGTTTGAAAGGTTATCAGCAAATGACAAAAGTTGCCGCTAGCTAGGAAAGAGTTAATAATTTATTTTCATTCAATATAAAAATACTCTATTCTGGTTACTGTTAATTACAAAATATTATCACAATGCTATTAGCCACCACATACATGTACTACACACATATTTGAGCTGTGGCATGTAATTTCCAACAATGTGGCATTTTGACAGATGTAGACTCAAGACGAGCCTGTGCAGCCTCCTTTTTACTCTTAGAAACTCCAAATGATGTTCGGTCAGTAGCTTAACAGTCATAGAATATTTAAGCGACTAGCAAAGGCTCTGATCAGTCTGCGGGTATGCACAGGCTGGTCTGAGCCTTTGCTAGTCGCACATACCACATTGTTGGAAATCTCATGCCACGGCTCATATTTAAATTTGCTACAACAACATAAGAGACCAGGGTTGTCACCCCAAGCAACTAATATATAGTATATATCAGACTGGTAATCTACCTAAGCCAGGAAGAAGTTGCGAGTTTGATCCCTGTCCAGCCACATACTTTAAAGTTTTGAGTGAGACCGCAGGTAAAAATGAATTCCCCATTCAAGTACTGCAGTTGTAAAGTACTGGAGGTAAGACGCACACTCAGTATCCATCAATTCATTTCCTGTCATTCGTACACATAATCTGCCTTATCATTTGCTAAGGTTCTTTGGTTTCCTATAATGCAAACAATTGGTCCTATCTAATTATGGCACATTATTCCCAAACAATAAAATGGGCCTTGACACGAGAAAACCTGTCTTCCGGGATTGGTAAACAACAAAGGTGCAGACCAGCCTGTGCATCCGCGCAGACTGATCAGTGCCTTTGTTATTTACTTTTTGAAAAGTATCATATCTGGATTTGCTTCAAGCAAAATTTCAATATTCTAGCTAGTCTCTGTAGCTTTTGAGACTGGTTTGAGTCTCGCTTTGTCGGAAACATCAAAGACAGGTTTTGTTGTGACGAGGCCCAAATAACCTTAACCTATTTATGCCTAGTGTGACTGTCCTAAGATGAGGTAAACAAAAAGTAGTGATATACCCAACAAAAAAAGAAACATACAGTACGGCTGGTAAATGTATATAGCAATTAAACAAACAGCTGATAAATTATCAACTGTTTTTCAGCTCCTGGAGGAAATTTCTATCTTACCATTCTATGACCGCTTGACAACAAAGTACCACACTCTGTTGCATTTCATCTGTGTTTTCACTGTTTGCCAAAGTGCCAATTTACAGGTATCCAGTACATATATATAAAAAGGGTTAAGCACCACAGAAAAAAATATGTTTGTGATTTTTGTTACCCTCTCCCTGAGATATGGACATATCTTGAATCCTAAACTCTGCGAAATCATACAAAATATATACAAAATCTTAAATCTAACTTCCCAAAAATATTTTATATCTAAGAAGTATCCCATATCATGTTGGATATTTTTATGTTCCACAATAACTCCTCCTTATTTTGTTTTTCCAATTAACTTGCTGGATTCCAGCTATTTGAAGCACATATTGACAAGCAGAATGGAAAACAGAGTGGACCCTGATCAGCTCATTCCGCTGGCATCTCAGATCTACACTGTTTTCAAAGCAACATATATCCCAATTTAGCATGGTAAGGATTAATTTATCTTTAAATAACCCCAAACATACTGCATAAACATACACTTCATGCAGAGAGAGTAGTGTTTGTGACAATAGTACCAGTCAGGAGTATTAATCAAATGATCATAAAATTATTAATCACGTGGAGTTTTCTTACCAAATGGAATGATAACATACATATTTGTTTGCCTTTAACACTTTTCCAAATTTTCGAGGGTTTCCCCTCTTCTTTAGGGTTTAAAGGGAGACTCTTTACATTTTACGCTACATTTTAATATGGCTTCCAAACGTTTCAGATGTCCAGCCAACATTTAGTTTTCATGGCGTGTCATCATGGGGTCATGTAAACATTGGCTGGACATCCAAATGATTGGAAGTCTTATTGAAATGTAGTGTAAATGTAAAAAGTATCCATTTAAACCCTGAAAAAGAGGAAAGACCCTAAAAATTTGGAAAAGATTTAAAGACAAATATACAAATATTAATCTGTAAATCAGATATTTCCATGGTAACATTTCTGGTTAGCAAGAAAGTTGATTTCTAGGGTGGACGTTAGTGGATGAACAGACAGACAGACAGGTGGAAACTTGCTGCCTGTATTGCTATGCTAAAGCAGGTTGGAAACAAAGTGATATAATATCCTGTATCATACAATATCAGGCCCCCAGATAAGGGTGCCTAACGAAAAATTATTTTTCTTATTTCTCAACCAAAACATATCTTGTGGGTACTCAAAAGAACTGTCTCAATGAGACGATTCTTTTGAGCACCCAAAACAAATGTTTAAACTGATGGATAAGAAAATAATTGCAATTTTACGCTGATTTCTTTTGCTTAACTGGTCCTATGCAATATTCAAAACAAATCTCATCAATTTTTTCCAGTGTATGAAGTTATCAGTGTACTGGGATAATAAGGCTGTGATGACGAAGAATGAAATATCACATTTTAAATGGCAATTCACAATTTTAATTATGTCCCTAACATGACAATGAATAAGATGAAAGAAGGGCTTAATATGCAATACTAACAAACATGCACCGATCCAGAAAGTTTTCCCAGAGGGGGTCCAACTTTTTTTTTAGTTGAAGAGGGGAGGGAGGACCCAAATACCACTACTATAAGGGGGCCATCATCCGCCCACCAGCGAAACACCATTTAAATGACGTTTCACTGGCGTGCCGATGATGACCTAACATGGAATGCTGGCTTGGTATTTTGTAGCTTTGTGATTTTTCAGGGGGATCCGGACCAGTTGCTAAGGAAAACTATATTTTTTGTGATTTTTCAGGGGGGGGTCCAGACCCCCTGTCCCCCTCTCTGGATTCGCACTTGACAAAGCAATGGATAATGGTATTACAAGGCTTGAAAAAATCAAAATGGATATATATACAACTGTTTTCAAAAAAGGAAATTGAATATGGAAAAAAAATTATGTACACAAGGAGCATAATGGGTCAAATGTAGTAAAACCTGTTTAAAACCATTTACTAAAATGTCCACTCAAAAATAGACAAAACAAAGATCTTAATGACAAATGGTAGCTTAATGAAGGTCGAAAGTATAGCAGAATTCTCCAATACTTTTGACCTGCATTAAGTGATAATTGGTCTTGAAAACAAATTATCTGTCATTTTGAGAGTGGCCGTTTTACACAGATTTTATTGTACAGTATATGGCAATGAATTTATTGGTTTTCCTAATATTCAGAGTAAATGCCGTATTATATTAATTATATTCAATTATTTTTCGTATATTACAGGAAATTTTTATATATTCAGGAGCCTTGAATATGTATATCTATCATGAAGGAAAAAAGATATTAATTCACGAGAAAAACTGGTATCGCAATCATAACAGTAAAGTCTCTTAAAGTGTTAACTTTGTGGAAAGCAAACACTAGATTTTGCTTTCCACTGAAAAGCAAAACAAGGATTGTACAGGGTTCTCACATACTATAGAATGTAAAATTCCCTGACTTTTCCCTGACTTTTCACTGACCATATTTAATTTCCCTGACCCAAAATATTGGCATTCGTCAAGTTTTGAGGGAAATCTATGAGCACAGCTAGTAAATAAGCAGCAATTTCAAGCAAATGTTGGTGTATAGTGATAAAATTTATGATCCTTTTATCAGAATTGTTTACTTTAGTTGATCTTTTGTCCTCTGGTGATCTTTGACTTACGCTCAGTCCTAAAATGTCTAGCATTACTACAAGAGAGCAATCTGTTCTGTAATTGTCAAATTGTAATTGTTAACTTCTGAGATAATACATGTAGTGAGATGTAGATGGACCATAAAATAACTTATTAAAATGCCCTGTAACCATAAGGTAAAAGCAAACGGAACAAAACTGGCTAGCTATATATTATAAAATTGTCATTTTACCACTGACTGATATTTTAGCACCAGGCTTCTTCATACATTTAGAAGCATCATGTGTCTATATTGCTTAAACAAAGTTTCAGTGTTCCATCAAAAGGTGTGGTAGCAAATTTTTGCCTGTAACCAGAGGCATAACCCAATATTTTGAAAGGCAAACTAAATGAAGCTGTCAAATTGTCAATAATTTTATAATTTTGGACCCAAATAGTTATATGGAAGGCTCAGGGATTGCCAAAATGAAACGAGTCAGCCTATCCCATGCACCTGTAGGAGAAGGAAACCACAAACAAACAAACAACCTAGAGTAACAAATAATAGAAACTTCACAATGAAAATGTTCAATCATCAAAAGTGTGGCAGGAGTTGCCTCAATCCATAAAAGAACTATTATAGTACAAACATAACCTTTTATATCAGAAAACAAGCAGTAAAAAGTGACTATGAGAAAACAACTGCAATTTCATAAAGACAAGGATTTTCAACAACCATCTTCTTCATGCAAATGCTAATTGTGTCAATGGTGTGTCCTGCTGGGCGAGTAGAGTAAGTATCAAAATGTCTTTCAGTGTAATTATAGAAGCATTACACCTATTACAACAAACAAGGAAAACTTTCCCAAGTATTCAAAGCTACCAATCTGTCAATTATATCTTTTCAGCAAAACTTCTTCAGACGAATGTTAACTGTGACCATGTTATTGAATATTCCATCAAAAAATGATCAACATGCAGATCTAAGCTTAGCCCCTTTGGTATAACCCTAATTAAAAGAGAATTTCACAAAGCATTCATTTTGCCATTTTACATACCTATTTTTGAAAGCAAAGTATCTGAGACTGTTTATAACAAAATCTGTGATATGACTGAGTTGATCAGCACTGTTTCTCTGCATAAGCATACTCTATTAGGATTTACAAAGAGAAATAACTTTTAAAACAATTAGGCCAGACCCTTTACTGTTGTATTATGAGTGTCTTGAGCATATGAATGCATTTGTGACTTTTGAAGAAAATTTTATAATAAGCTCTAAAAGATATTAAAGAAACAAAATGCCACAGACAGACAAATGGAAGGACAGAAAATGAGAAACATTGTTTCCCAATGCTTACCACCTTCTGATGAGAATATATTTTCCTAGATTACCATTATACAATTTTGTGGATTTTACATTTTCGTACTCCAAACAGCATTATTCCTAATATCAGTCCAGTGATTGAGTGTTCTATATAATATTTTGTCTAAAAGTTTGGACATCCCTAGAATTTAGACACATTGATCTACTAATCTGAACAGTAATTATTAACATTAAGAAATATGACAAGTTGTTGTCATGAAATTCCCTGACTTTTTCCAAAGTTTCAAATTTCCCTGACTCAAATCAAAATTCCCTGACTTTTCCCTGACCTTGAACTTTTTTCATTTTTCACTGACTTTTCCCTGTCCTGGGAACCCTGCTTTAGTTAAAAGTGTGTAACAGAAAAATAATTTTCTTATTTCTAAACCAAAACCAATGTTGTGGGTACTCAAAAGAACAGCCTCATTGAGTTGGTTCTTTTGAGCACCCAAAACATATGCTAAAAATTATGCATAAGAAATTATTTACAATTTTCACTGAAAAGTTTTTTTTTATCTAAACCAGTGCAAAATCTTGTTGCTTTAAACAGGTACTTTCTACAAGTTTCTCAAAAGTTTGGCCGCTTGTTTAATTCTCAAATGCCAAGTGAGGAAATGATATTTGAGAAAGAGCCCATATTCATCCTAGAGAAAAATCACAAAAACCAAACCTTAGTTCTGAGTATAATAGGATTAACCATATTGTGTACAGAATGGCTAAAATTCCATAGAATGCTGTCATTCTGAATACAACAGTTTAACTCTTTCCCTCCTAGTGTCGTCTGCAGATAACTTTTGCAAACAGATTGGGCCCAGATCAGACCCGAAATAACTTCGGGCCTGATCTGGACACAATCTGTTTGACACTCAGATGGTATTCCTGAAAGAATTTTTAGAAAAAGTTGATTTTGAAAAAAATCAGCAGACGACAAAAAAGCATGAAAATTTTCCCAGGGGGCAAGGAGCTAACAAAGCTCACCAGTCCTAGATAAGGGGTTATTCAAACTGCTGGTTTTCTTACTTTGACAAGAAAAAATATTTTGTGGGTACGGTAAAATGTTCTAAAATTTCAAAAACTTTTCTCTTTCTCATTTAAAATGTTTGCGATCAAGGCTGGAAATGATAAAATGCTTGTCAGAATACATGTAGCAAACAGGGAAGACCTTGAGCAGACTTATCTGGGTATGCACTGTTTGATTACTGAAGAAGCAGTCTGATCTGGATCTGAACTGTTTGTCTACGCCTTTTTAACAGGCAACTAGTGTTCAAAATTCTAGAATATCTACCATACTCATTAAGTTTACAACTCACAATTTTTAATATGGAATTTGCTTTTAAATATGAAATATATATATAAATTCCACATTTAACTCTTTATCTCCTAGTGTCGTCTGTTGATAACTTTTGAAAACAGTTTTGGCCAAGATCAGGCAGGACAGAATGTCGGGCCTGATCTGGATCCAAACTATTTGATAGTATTAAAATGACCCGAAATAATTTTTTGAATTTTTAAGTTGATTTAAAAAAAATCAGCAGAAAACAAAAAAACTTGAAAAATTACCCAGGATGTAGAGTTAAGCCAGCATATGAGATTTTGGTATTTATCGCACGGTCAAGCAACCAAGGCTCAAGTGAGCCTGGGCAAATGCGCTAATTCGCCAGAACCTTCACTGCTCCCATACCCAAAGTATGGATGAAGATGAAGACTCAGACTAAAATTTAGACCTTTAGCTTTGCTGGCTGTGCCGGTATGGTCATTTAAAGGTTTTTGCACTCATATGATAACCAAAATCCCATGATGACTGTATTTACTTGATACAGTGCAGTTCATTTATAACACTATGCTTGCTGTCCATAGGATTGGACCATGTTATAAGTGAACCATGTTATAAAGGGACGATTTTACAAGCATTTATGGGAAAATGACTCATTACTTAACATGGTCATTTTCCTATAATTCCTTTGTTAAATTCCATGATAAACTAAAATTGACAGCCACAATATGACCGTGTTATATCTGAATCTGTGTTATAATGAGGTGTGTTATAAAGGAATTGCACTGAAAAACAGGCCTTCAGTTAAGAGTGCGTAAAAGGAAAATATTTTCTCATTTCTCAACCAAAACATATGTTGTGGGTATTCAAAAGAACCGTCTCAATGAGACCGTTCTTTTGAGCACCCAAAATACATGCTAAATGTTATGTGTAAGAAAATATTTACAATTTTAGGCAGAATTTTTTTTGTTTATCTAAACCTATGGAAAAACCTCTTATCTAGGGCTTTGCTTAATGTAATCTGAGCCTTCTATGATGTTTAAGTGGCTTTTCCATATTTTGACATTTGCCACTAAGTGGCAAATATCAAAATAAAGAAAAGCCACTAATACGTCAGAGAAAACTCGGACTATGCTTAATGTAACTGGATCTCAAAATACTATTTCGAAAAACACTTTGAGCAATGTGATGATAATTTGCCACAGAACTGATCCCTCCTCGTCTTCCTCATCATCAGATCCCGCTACTCTCGTCACAGTTTGCTTTCCTCCTCTCTCTGCATGGGGGTCATTAGCATTAGCAGCTGTCTTTTCATAATTATAATGGTTGGCTATCATCTGATCATAACTTTCGTCATCAGTCTCACTAACAAGAATGATCGTGATTCGAAATTTTGAATACTCGTAGTTTGGATATCCATAAACACCTATTCCAACAGGTCGATTGTAAACTGCTGGAATATCTATTACATCTAATCCACATGTCACAGACTGCACTATGAAGTCCTCGAAATCTGGATTTGATGTTTTATCGGAGACATAGAGATCAGCATCTCCAGTTAGGGACTCCATCTCAATGCGTATATGTCCTGGCCGACTGAGTCTGTAGTAGGTGTAGTTTTCCCCACCAACAATACCATCTAGGGACTGAAGCACCTCTTCGGCCTGACTGGCATCAAGACAGAACAAACCCAGAGTGATAGGAAACACCAGAATGTTCAGCATGGCCTTTCCAGGATTCAAAAATCATTGATGAATGATGATATCCTGATCTGCAGTAAAAACAAAAGTTACAATAAACCATATAATCAACCTATTAACCCTTTATATTCGGGAAACCCCTAAACCAGTACTTTTGCAAACAGTGAAGACCCAGATGAAATGCAGCATAATGCTGCATTTCATCAGGGTCTACACTGTGTGTAAAGGACTTAGGTTAAAAAAGATCTTCAGACAAAAGAATACAATATTTTCAGGAAAATTATAACCTGAACCCCCTAGATATGTACAATGGACTATATCAAACCAGAAGGAAGAATCCATTGGTATTTAAAGGGTTAAAAGCGTGACTATGATCTTATAAGCGCACAGGGTACTCTATGGGACAGTTACACTATATCAGCTTCTAATTTCTAGTTAATCCAATGATGCAATTTCATTCAATATACATGTGCAACTAGGGATGCAGGGGATAGCACGGGAGGCCACGTCTTCTTGGTATATGAGGGTAGGCTGCTACCCAAAGGGGAGGTAACTCCTTAATGTTATGTCCATCTGAGTCCCCCAGGCAACAGCGTATCGTACCGTCAGATGAGTGCAGAGTACCAGTGCTGATATGTTGGGGAATTAGCTTGGTAC
Organism: Loripinus fragilis; assembly: GCA_964019695.1. Lineage (NCBI taxonomy): Eukaryota > Metazoa > Mollusca > Bivalvia > Lucinida > Lucinidae > Loripinus > Loripinus fragilis. Next base: position 130,888,345 of record OZ026514.1, read on the forward strand.
GCTACACACTGTGACAGTCCTCTTCCCTTTGGTAACGAGGTCTGGGCTGATCAAGTATATTGTATGATCAAACACGTAAATTGGTCTATGTTATATAGTCCAACAACTTGAAGATTTCCACTAGATTGCTTCAAACAGTCAATGATAAAATAATCTATCTTCTTATAGTAAAATTATATTGTTTATAAAAGTGAGCAAAATATAATTTACTTAGAGAATGTCTATCTTTAGTTCTATGTCTCTAAATATCCATAATGTCACTTCCTTGAATTGAATGTTAAGTATTAAGTTCTTGGCTAAAACACTAAGCATATATGTTCTTCTTGATTCAAAGAGAAAAAAGTTCTTCTTGGAGTGAATAAAAGTATAAAAGTTTTTCTTGAATAAAATGATAGGTTGATTAGTTCCTAAGTTTAAAGTTATTAAAAAAGTTACTTTCCTTATACGTTGACAATTATTCTAATATAAATGCAATAAATCCGATCCAAGTTCACAATTTGTTTATGCTGGCCCAACTGCGGGATACAGCAGAGTCTAATCTGACTACATGTGCACAGAAGTGACTCCAATGGAAGACTAAAGAGTGAAGTTTTTGATGAGTTTATATATGTTTTCATGAAAGATAGAATCATGCTCAAAAGGGAAGTCGTAGAAACAGACTGTCAAAAATCAGTGTTCCCACTCAAAATTTAAATTGGGGGTTTTCATACCCCCTCATTTCAATATTTGAGGGTATGAAATTTGAGGGTATGACTTTTTGAGATGACATAAAACTATCATTAAGTTTTTAACTGGCCAGATAGCTTGTAGCTAGGGTTCTAAACAGCTGCTGTCAGTGCTCTGATACTTTTCACCTTAAAATGAGATCTAAATATCTTATTTCAGTTATAATGTCCGTGTAGTACGGCCCCCCCTGCACTTTGCAAACAGAGTGAGATCTAAATATAATAGAAAAATACATAAGTATATGTAGGCAATTTCAAAATAATAAAAGTTACTAATATGCATATCAATATTTATGTCCATGTTTAAGAAAATTGAAGTCCCTAGACTGTATAATCAACAACATCCTAGGTAATTTATAAATTGAATTATACAAATGCAAAAATATCCTGTCCTATGGTTGAGAATTATGTCTTTAGAATAAGTCAACAATGAACATGAATTCCAAAATACTTTAACAAGGGAGTTAATTTACTTATAATGCCCCTTGAAAGTGGTTATTTTTAGCAACTGTCCAGGAGATCACTTTTCAGATTTTGCAACATGCTTTCGATTTTAACCCTGTTAATCATCAGAACTCCATTATAATGAAGGTTAGGTATATTAAAGCGTAGTCTATGCTTTCAGAGTGTAAATATGACCAAAAACTTTAGAGTGAATTTAGTGTCTTATTACGGCGGGTGGGGTACCGCCGTTGAATCAAGTACGATCTTTCATCGGCATTGCACTGTTACAGGCATGAATATTGACACTTATGCTGATCAAAACAACATTAAATATCCAAACAAAATAAAGCTTATCAAACTCGCAGTAGTGTGAATGAAAAGTGATGATTTTCTATAAATTTTTAGAGAAAAAAACGTGCGTGAATGCACGTTTTTGTCCTGGAAAGTGTGCATGATTTTTACAATTTCCGAGTGAATCACGCGCAATTCTACGTGAATGGAAACACTGAAAATCTATCAAAAAATTGATAATCAATAGGTAACATAAAAATAAGATCAAAGGAAGGAAATACCAAAACTAACACAAATTTTATGACCCACTGGTCAGTGTCATATGCCATCAGTTAACAAGTAATGACATCCTGCATTAGGTGCCTTCAGGACTAATCAGGCAGGTAGAAAAGTTCTAATCACATACAATCTAAGGAAGAAGTTTCCATTGACCATTAAGGCCAATTAAACTGTCCACTTTTCTTAAAATATAATGCAATATTGATTTTATCCTAAACTAACCAAGATCAAAACACAGATATTATTAGTTTAAACATATTTTATTGCCAAATATATACAGCAACGGGGTTGGGTCACAAGTTCTCACAACATTAGTTACGACCCTTCCCCTACATTTTAAGCATACACAATAGCTAATAAACATGGCTAGATATATACAAATGCATATGTATTATACACACCTAATTAACAAAGCAAAGCAGTTAGGAACATATATTGGAAACATATCAGAATAAATAACTAAATAAGTATAAATAAATAAATAAATAAATGAAAATTAATAAATAGTAGACAGAAAGAATAATATAAGTATACAGAAGTAAATAATAAAAATAGCTATGTATATTGAGTATACTAAAGACAAATGAAATAGAATGATACAATAGTAAGCAGATAAGTATATATTTAAGTAAGAAATATAATAAGGACTATGAAAAAAAAGAGTACAAGACTGCTATTATGACTACCCCATGGGCTCAACAATAAAACATATAGTTTAGTTGGTATTCACGTAATATGGTGTTTTTAAACAAAGAGTCTAAATATTATTGAAACGTTTAGTAACTTGTATGTACCTTTGGACTGCTCTGAACAAGACTATGTTGTTTTCGAAATTCCAGTTTTCATTGCCAAAAAGTATTAAATTAATGCTTAGAGGTTGTAACATTCTCACTGTATCGTTGAAAACCTGTCTTTCAATTGTGTATCTTCTACAATGAAAGAAGTAGTGAATGGCGTCCTCTACCACACCGCACAAGTCGCATAGAGGGTTATCACGTATATGATTTATATAAAGATCATTATTTAGGTCGCTACACCTATTTCTGAGCCATGCATGTAAGACTGATATATATCTATTTCCAAAGGTAAAATATGATGGAATGTATGACTTGTTGAACTGAGAGATTACATGTTTTTTGAAGGTTGGTAAAGTTGATAAGTTTTTAAAATCATCTTCAAGGCCATTCCATAATCTAATGGACAAAGGTATACATGATTTCTGTGAAATGTTAGTCCTATTATAAGGAAGAGAGATGTTTCTATTATTTCTCAAAGGATAATCTGAAATTTCATTGACTAATGGAGGGATTAAATCCGAGATATATGATGGCACCAAGTCAGCATTAACATTATACATGAATGAAAGTTTATGTTGTTTTCTTCTTTGTGATAGAGTACAGATATTATTTATTGCTCAATTAATGATCAAGGAAGTGGCTGAAATTGATTTTTTGTCTTTGTAGGAAAACCTAATCTGCATTGAAAATTCAGCATTTAGATTTTGTTTAAACATTTATCATTTTTGAATTATAAGCCTTACCTAATTCACACACACTTTCTCACATACAATGAACCAAACACCTATGTATATCAATATTCCTGAAATTAATTTTATTAATATATTATTTACATAAATACTTTTATTATTTATCATTTTTATCATTATTATTTTTATTATTATCTGGGGTGGAAATATCACACGGTGACACATGTATTGTGACTGAAAAAGAGTGCAGAGGGGTTGATGCAATAGTCCAATCAGGTGTAAATCAACATGATTCTTGTTCATAGTAAGGCCTCTTGGGCCTTGGTAAAAACAATTAAAGTTTAGGACAATAAGGGACTGTACATGCAGCTGCTTGTGAGCAACAGATAACCATGTCTGTTGATGTTGTTTACTAGTACATGTATATCAGTGTGCAATACTCCTTCCATGGAAACACATTCACAAATATTGTTCATTAAAGGCACTGGGGTGGGGGGGGGGGGGTCGTGGGGGTGCACTCTCATTTTTTCTTGCTACATAGGCTCTGTACCAGCATCTACATCTTTACCCCCAAAAGTGATCATATATAGAGGATCTAACATGACTAACATGAGTGATTATTTCATATGAAATTTATTAAAGCCTTTGGCGAGTTTAATAAATCTAATATGAAATGATCACGAGTGTAAGATTCTGTTTATTGTACGACCTTTATAATGTGATTTTATCGCATTCAAAGTTTGTTTATTTCAACGAACATTTGCATTGTTGTTAGTTGTAACGGACGTTGCCATGACATTACTTGTTCCTGCCGAAAGTGTTATTTAATGTGTGGTCATAACAGTATTTATTCCACTGAATAACAGTAACATCATATTCCAAATATCATATATCAGTCATACCAAACAAAAAAGACTTGAAATTTTAGCATACCCCAAAGATTGCCAGAAATGGCATCTGACAAGGCTGAAAAAATCCACTCGTCCACTCGCCATGACGAGTACCTCATGCTGCAGGACAAGTAGAAATTTGACTGTTTCCAATGTAAAATACAGTGAATTGAATATACAAACACATATTAGTATTTGGGCATGTAGGATGAGTAAAAATCTTAGAATTTTCTATCCCCGTTGGACTTTAATTTAATTAAACACAAGATCCAATAAGCCAGGGCTGTAGAAATACTATGCCCCACTTGTCCGACTTGAGGACAAATTGAAAATTTCTATTTACTTGTCTTGGGCAAGTATAAATGTATAAAGTTAATACAATTCTGTATTTCATATTTTGATAAATTATTACTATCTATCTGTCTTTGTTTACTGGCTCAATCGAACACAATCATTTAACACGCTAGGGAGTGCAAATTTTGATATTTTGAAAAAAAAAAATCTTTACGAGCTCATGATCTGGATCTACATAAGAGAAGCCAGCTGATCAGGATCCTTGTTCTTGTCCTAGTTGTCTGTATGTTCCTCTGCATGATGGGAGCACCACTCGAGGAGTGTAAAATCTCACTTAAAAACTAGATAAAAGTTCTAACATAAAAATGATCGAGTTCTAATATAAAAACTTATCCCTTTTGTCGTACCTGAAGTTTCCTGACATCATCTTGTAGAAAAATTCTCTGGATATATGCTCAATTCTAGGAATCACCTCTCGAAGATCTGGGTTGATAAGTAATAAGGTCAGGACACACTAGTATATTCTGTTTATTTGACCATTCCTTAAAATATCTGTTCTAAACTGAGTAGTCAAACTCCTGCGTAATTTCTTGTAGTTGTCTAACAGCTGTATGTCTGTATTTGTAGAAAGCTGGACATTTACAGACCAGGTGACTAGGGCTGGCTAATCGAAGCCACAATGCCAATCGATAAACGGTCCTTGCATTTCGATATATAACCGATTAGTAATCGCTCAGACTTGACAGAGGGTCTCGGAACCTTTTGACAACTCTTGCATGGTCAATGACATTGATTTCCCCATCGTTTCACTAAGCAACACTAAGCAGCATGTGTTATATATTCAAAAGATAATAGGTTTTAAATAGAAATTGGCAGCTTTTCTCAAAATAAGTCGTCATCCACGCTGTTGGAAGAAAATTGACTTGCTAATTGGCAAATTCGGTAATTAAACTCGCAGTCGGCCACTGTTGTTAATTTCACGTTGCGTGACGTCATACAAAAAGGAAGTCAAGTTTTAATGTTTCCCCTAGGCCCTTTAAGGATGGCGCTGGGCCATGCCCTTTTCTTGGAGAGCCATGCCCTTTTTTTATGACCTATCATAGCCTTTTTTCTTTATAAGAGCGGTCCCTTTTCTTGGTGTGAAAGTCCATTTTCTTTTGTTACTCTTACTGAAGTCCGAGATTATTGAGTGTGCTAATTATGTAAGAAATTTGTCCTTGAGAAAAGAACAAAATAAATGATTGTACCAGGTAAAATACAGTACTGTACCATCCGAAGCACATCGGAAAAATACCGATAATTGACGGACCGTCAAAGTGAATAACTTATCGCATGAAAAGCATATTGCGATATAATTCACTGAAAGGGGTAGAATTAATGGTTGCATCTGTCTATAGACATGTCCAACATCATGCTCTAATCAAAGGTAATTCACAGATAAGCAAAATTATTTCGATTCTGTATCATTCTTATTGTGAAAATCTTACATGGAACAGAAAGGGAAATATGTACGTCACGAGTGGCAGCGTTTTTGGATGGATTTAATAGAAATAGAAAAGGTACACATATTGAACAACTTTTTTAAACTTTATTTCATACAAATATAAAGTGAAAGTCAGAGAGGAATATTTAGGTTCACAGCACAACAATATCAAACAGCGATATATTTCTCAAAGTATATGATACGAAACATTAAATGATTGCAGTGTACATGTCTGTTCTCCATATCAAATATCACAATCGGATTTTTGATTAACGTGCAGGTGCAGGGGCATCCTCCACATCAGTGGGCCCCTTTCCAGGTAACTGGCTAGCTGCACGCATAGCAGATCTCACACCTGATCTCCAGGTGCTCCTTTCTTGAGGGTCAACTGTGGTGAGCTTCCACTCACGGCAGTCTTTCTCTGTCAGTTTCTTCCATGTTTGCTTGGGCCTCCCTGCCCCCCGCTTGCCGCCAATCTGCATATCATATGCTGTTCTGATTGCACCACTCGAACGCTCCACATGCCCAAACCAGCGAAGCCTTCTCTCTCTCAAAATGAGGTCGAGGTCCTCAAGCTGAAGCTTTGCCAGTAGCTCGCTTGACCTTACTCTGGTCACATCCTCTGGCTTGATACTGCAGATCTGTCTGATCATGGCCCTATCATTGCGTTGCAAGCGCTGCAGGTTCGTCTTGGTTAGTGGCCAAGTTTCACTGGCATGGAGCATGGCGCTCCGCACGCAAGAGCTGTACACATGGCCACGGGTCTTGTAAGAGAGGTGGCGGGATGTGAGAACTGGTAGTAGCTCCCTGAACTTCTTCCAGGCGGTTTTCACACGAGTAGTGACCGCCATTTCAGAGCCTCCACCTGCAGAAAGCATGTCACCTAGGTAGCAGAAGGAAGCTACCACCTCAAGCTTATCAGGTCCGACCTGGACTTCACTCTGTGGTCTGCCGTCAATAGGGCGAGCATTTCCCATGCACCGTGCACACCTATAATCAGGATTTGGTGTCAGAAGTTGTAGCCCACTGCATTTCTTATGCACCCAAAGATTGCAGCCATTGCAGTAGATGCTGTTGTTGCCTACTCCTGTACGACAGACAGCGCATGGGTATTCGCCTGAACTCTGCAAGAGGTCCAGGCCTGTACCACAGATCATGATCTTTGTCTTTCCTGCATTTACCCTCAATCCCTTCTTCTCCATGGCTTCTTTCCATATCAAGAGCCTCCTGACACATTCCTCTAGGGGGTCAGCAATGATGACAAGATCATCTGCATATAGGTCCTCCCAGGGAACACCAGCCCGAAACTCACGTGACAAGGCCTCCAGCACAATGATGAAGAGCAATTAAAATAATTAAAATAACTCTAAATAACTATTAAAATAACTCTAATGTTAATGATTTAATAATATTGCTATTTCTTTTAGTGACTGCCTTATAAACAAATTGAAAGCAGAATTTATTAATACGCTTTGAAAGAGTTTAAACCTTACATCGGTCCGTTAATTTTCGGTACTTTCCGATGTACTACGGTACTGTATTTTACCTGGTACATTACAGTACAGTACAGTACAGACATTTAGTCACAGCCCCTTTTTTGTTCTGCGGTAAACACTAAGTATGCATGACACGAACACCTTTGTGTAAAATAAGACCCGCTGTAAACGTTGGTAAAATTGAAAGCTTCTAAACTCAAATTTAATCGCGGAGAAAACAACTTTTATGCTAGATTATTCATCTGATGAATATTTCGTGATTTTGCACTACTTTAAAACAGAGAAGCGCAAGTATAACCTTTTCTAACAATCAGTTGTTGAGTTAGCCTGCAGAGTACAACGTTTTACTACTTCGTTACAGCAATTTATACACATCTAAAGTTTACGACAATGCACTTCAGGGCACTTCCGGTCTAAACAAAAAATAACACGAGGCAATTACGCTTGGATTTTAATTGAATAAATAGACAGAATATCCATTTAAAGTAACCGATTTTTGAATTTTCATATCCATAATCGTTTTTCTTTTGTATATCAACAGATTTATAACCGATATTTTGATTAATCGTGCCAGCCCTACAGGTGACATATATCTTCATCCTCCAGTAGACAATGCAGACACCTTGCATCAATAACCTTTTTACTGTAGATGTGTTTGGATGACCGTAGGGTGTAGGTACCCATAAGAATCCTAGCACTAACGATACTTCTTTTCACCTGCCTGGAGGTGTCCAAATTTCTCCATACTAGATGAGTAGTTCCAACCCTGAGAGTACTAATTTCCAGGAATCTTAATGTTTTCTTTGACTTGAATTCTTGTCTTAAAAGTAGTGTTGTTCGATTATTGAGGTTTTCACAATCGATCATCGAAAATAATCGGTCAGGAAGTTTCGATTGATGATCGATTATGATTGAAAATTATCAAACGAAAGGGAAACACAGGTTCCTTCTCATAGAATGTCTAGAAACTCTTATCTTTATAAAAAAAGTTGTTAGCACCAAAGTCATGCTATTTTATGTACAGTTTCAAATACAACAGCTGGTCCTGACAGCAAATTCAATTTAACAGCCATTCAATGGCATTTTAACCCTTTATGCACTTATGGATTTTTCCTTCTGGTTTGAAACAGGGTTGAGACAAGCATTGTCCAGCCAGTAAATTCCAGTAGAAAATGCTAGAAAGTACCGGCTTGGCAAATACTCCAAAAATCACTAAAGAATAAAATTGTGTTAAAAACATGCAAAATTAAAAACTTACTTGTTACCCTGGTTTGAAACAATAAATTTTGGAAGGTCCATTGTATCGATATACATAATGTACATCAAGGGGTCACAGGTTATTATTTCCAAATAAAATAATATTTCTTTCTCTGTGAAAATCTTTTATGTCTTAGCAAACAGTGTAAACCCTGATGAAATGCTGCATTCTGTGGCATTTCATCAGTTTTTACTCTTTGTTTAAGTACGCATTTAGGAGTCATTAGCATACAAAGGGTTAAGGTGTGCACTGAAGACTTCTAAGTAGCTGTCATTACAGTTTATATTCCTCACATTCTATAAACCTTTGAATTTATGGACTGCATTTTCTTGTAGCAAATTTGATAATTTAGAATAGTAGCTAACAAGAGAGTCAGGTGAATTTTTTCGATTATAATCGATTATTACCAAACACAATCGATTAGTAGAATCAAAAGAAATTTTCGATTGATCATCGATTATAATCGATCATCGATACAACACTACTTAAAAGTAGTGCTGCAGTCCAGAATGTGTTGATTGCCTTGATAAACTCATATGTTTCTACTGTATCTTGCTTAAATTTCTTATAAGAAGCTGGCTTTGCGTAGGTAGTTCATATGTCTGTAAAATTTGTTCAATAACTTAGAAAAAGCTCCCCAAATTGTCAAAGCTGCAGGCTAGCTGTCTTTTAACTAGGTCTTAATATCTATGTGTCTTGATCCACATCTGAATTAAGGGTGAGGTTGGCGCCGTTAAACCGGTTTAAGCCCTCCAGTAAAATATTTTACTGACCGTTCCAAGGCGGTACTTCTTTTGTGGATCTTTTATGTTTTTGTTCTGTCTTGTGTTTGCTATGTTTTGTGCACGTCTGTTTATATGTGCTTTGTGGTCACCTGCTGGGAAAGGGCTGACCTCTTGGCTCTGGTTTGTGGTGTCTTCTGTGAGTTTGTCACTTTCCCATTGGTATCCTGGGTCAGGTGTGGTACTTGATTGTATCGATTCCTGATCTTTGCACCATTACTTACTTTAAAGCGACAAATATTTGAGCAATAATACTGGTACCACTCATTATGACTCTCTCCAGGGGTCATACTGGGCAGATCAAAAGGACAGCCATAATGAGGTGATTATGACTTCCTTACTGGGGCAATAAAGTGGTCCCATAAAGGGAATAGGTATTTTATGATAAAATATTGATCTTTATCTTAGTGAATGAAATTGTGTTGCATACAGGTAAGTCCCCTCTTGAGGCCCCATTAATTTTGTGAGATACTGAAACTGTCCCTTATCAGTTAATCCTTTAATGATCTCTATTGGACAGTAATCTTTGTCTTTAAAGACACTGGTTATTACTTTTGACCACATTATATAGTAGACTTAGTTGCCTTTTATGTAACTCTGCTTCCACAGGGAGAGCACTGAGCAGGAGATATACCACCGAAGTAGCTGTACACTGAGGTAAAGATTGGATATTTCTAAGAATCTTTATGTGGTATCTAGTAATCTTATGTAGTTGTGTCTTGGTTATGGGTATAATATTAAGTCTGTAGAGGAACCGAGGGAGCACATAGGTTTTATAGATTTCATATGAGATTTCAGGGCTAAGCCCATTAGCTCCATGTAGACCAGTATTTATTAAAGAGTAGGAGGTTTGTCTTGCACTGGATATTCTTTCAACAACATTTATTGAGGATTCAATCTTTCTTTCCAGCTCTTGTAATACCAAGATGTGTAGCAGTTTCATTTTCTCCTAGTAGAGTCCATGTTGAGTCATCCTGTTTATACTCCTTCACGAAATCAATTATGCTGGTTTTCGTTGGATGGATTTCATATCTATGTTTACAAGAGTCAATATCTGGTTTCATCAGGGCCGTCCTCCGCTTTTTGAAAGTGGTACGGCCATTGAACACCGTCGATGTTCACCAAGTGCCAAAGGCACAAGTGGGGGAGAGCACAAGAGGGGGGCAAGCCCCCATCTTGATAGGGGGGTTTGGGGGACCTCCCCCATGACAATTTTGTAATTAAAGATGACTAAAGAAGCAATTCTGTGGCACCTTGAGACCATTTTTGCTTGTGAAACTCAGCTTATTTTACATACAATTTTAGCTATATTTCAAATGCCTACAACATACTTTTTCGACTGCCATCCCACCCGCCTCCCACAACCACCAAAATATCAACAACTATATCGACTCATCGGTGGGTCTCATCAAAGTTAACTGATTCTATAAAAATAGTTTTTCCCTATTTCTCAACCAAAAACTATGTCATAGGTATTTAAAATACCGTCTCATTGAGGTGTTTTTTTGAGAACTTACAACAAATGCTAAATTTTCGACCAAAAGATAAGCTTTGGGTACACAAAAGAACCATATCCATGAGATGGTTCTGTAGCCCACCCAAAACGAATGTTCAAACTGATGGATGAGAAAATCTTCACAATTTCACTCTGAACTATTTTCCCCTATCTGTAGAAGGGAAGTCTAAAATCAGGCTGTGCCTTTAAGCTGTCTGATTATCAGTCTCCGCTGGGCGGAGGGTATTGTGCCTATAGAGCACACAGTGAAAACCCTTCAGACTGCGCGGATGTGCAGGGTGATCTGAGTTTTAAATGGACACAGATATAATTTTATGCTATGCTGTGTCATTATTAAGAATACGTTTAGTTTAGAAACTACACAACTTACTGAAATTAAAAACTGTCCAAACACGCACCTTCAGGTATAATTCTGGCTCAGAATATTATGAGAGGAACTATTCCATTTTATGATATTTTTGTGTGTGTTTCTTTGCCCTTTTTTGGGCAAAACCTCAACAAATTCTGCACCAGAACAGAATTCAGAACCCCAAAAGGTCTACGCCCATGATGCACTGACGAATGCCTAAATTCAGTGTGTAGAAAATAAGATGCCAGTGAGAAAAGCTGCAAAACTGTACAACATACCCCACACCACTTTGAGAGACAGGCTGTCCGGTAGAGTGTGTATAGATACTTTGCTTTTACAGATTGAAACAGTTCTTTTTTCCCCAATTTTGTATTTTAAGAAAGTTGAATGTTGTTAAAACCCAATATGAAGAGCACCCAGAACTACCGGACTGGAGAGAAACCATTAGACAGGAGGTTGCAGCCTACATCGAGGCCACAGGTCGTTTCAGTGAGGAAATTCCAGATCGACCCCCTCCAAATCTTTGATCCGTCAATCCACACCTTGTATTTCTTAAGTACAGTTGAGTTTAGTCACATTTGCGGAAATACACCTACATACGAGGCCAACAGTACATTCGAGACCACCTGTGCCGAAGAGGCCGTGGATTGAGGACAATATTAAAATTATGCTTGGCCTTAATTTTGAGTTTTTCCGCGGGAATGGTGTGACGTCACTCCCCTGGCGGAAGTAGGTCAAACCCAAAATGGTGGACTTCAATTTACCATGTTTAAATAAGCTTCGCGTGTCGTATATAGTACGATGTTGGATCGGAGTAAGGATTTATCGCAGTCAAATGTAAAAATGGTGCGATTATGTTCCATAATGTTTAATTAAACGGCGGAACCAGTCCACAATTGACCAGTCTGGGGAGTGACTCTATTTTTAGAAAAGCTTAACTTGTTCTACTTGTTTTTCATTGGTCGCCTTGTCAAGGCGCCACTTTTGCATTGTTCTTTGTGTTGATCTTCACATTACATGACGGATAGAAACAAGATCAACAGCTACCCACCCACTCGACTGCCTCCCTTAGAGCAATGCAATGGAGGAAAATTTTTTCTTTATTTAGTGCTGGAAGGGAGAAGGTTAATAATGGTGAGTCACTGTATGATGGCGGTGTCTTTTCCTTAATTTGCATACCTACATTTAAAAGTAGTGTATTGAAGTTAGATGTCTTGAATATGTAGCTTATTTACATGTATCATTTCATTGTATATTGCTTCATTCGGAATCTAATTTTCTTTTGTAAATAATGTCAATATTCTAGACCGGCAAACATTAAATACTCTCAATAAAGTCAGAAGCTTGTTTCTACTTCATACCAACAGCAGTTTAATTATGCATAAATAAGGCAAGCATATTTAATTTTGCATGCTTCATTTGATTTATAGTTAGAATTACCGATAAAGCTTATTGTGGCGCAGTTTGGTCACCCGAGGATATTATTTTTTTTTTACACCTTTGCCTTGTGGCCCAGATTCGAACCCACAACCTCCCGCTACGAAAATGGACACTCTACTAACTGAGCTATGACCTATCAGGGCTAGTGGAGTGTATTTCATATCTGGCCTTTTGGCACAATCTTTTCCAGTGCAAAGATTCTCGCAATATACGTAATGTACAAGATAGAGTGGGGGTCCAAACCACGAAAACTGGTTACTTTTACAAAATGAGTCTGCCAGTTTCATTTCCTTAAACTATTCTAATATTTTTTTATAAATACGTCATAGTGTGTTGTGAAAACCTATGTTAGTAAAAAATCAAATACATCTTACCCGAAATTGACAGGTAAAGACACTGTCCAGTTTTTTTAATTTTTTTTTTTACTAAATCGGGTGTACTCGTTTAGTTATTGCCTGACAGTTTCGGGTCTGTGTGGATGTCTTTATCCGGACATACTCTCGGTGTTGGAGTTCCACTGAGTTCAACCCCTTAAGTGCCAGGTGGTACGTGTGAAAACTGCAAGGAAAGCAATTAACTCAGTTCAAACTTTACATGGTCAGATCCTGGAGGTTGACACAAGTGCTAAGTGCTTGGGGGTTGATATCTTGGAACTCTCATATTGACAGAATGACTGGAAATGCAAACAGAAAGTTAGGATATACACGCTGAAATATCAAGACTAAACATAGTAAGTGAGTATGATCAGGAAATACCTCAATCATAAACAGCAGACAACCCCATAGCACCACGAGGAAGAGCCGCTCAACCATCACGAGACACCAGGAAGACAAATTAAGCAAAGCAACCAGCTCTCTCTTCCCATCAATATGGTTGCAATACTAGAATAGACATAAAGTAACGTACAACAAAACATAGAACAGTTACAGACTCCCACAGTGGGAGTGACAATTAACAAAATGTCAACAACAACAGAATCACCGCCTTAAACCCAAAAGGTGAGAGAAACAGCCTACACTTTTCCGCCCTCAGCTGGAGTGTGAGGCTGCTGTCTGGAACCCTCACACTAAGGAAAAACTCCTGCAGCTTGAAAAGATCCAAAGAAGAGCTGCACACTTGACCACCAGTAACTATTATTACAGGTCAAGTGTGACATCCATGCTTGACCAACTAAATTGGAGATCCCTTGAGCAAAGATGGTGGATGCCGGCCTTTGTCTCTTCTACAAAATGGTCCATGGACTTGTGGCAGTCCCCCTCCCAGAATACGTCCAGCCCACACATAGAGTGTCCCGTTACTGCCACTCATTGACATTTCACCAGATCCAAACAAATAGGAATTATTACAAATATTCATTCTTCCAGTAATGGAATGTCCTTCCAGAACCTGCTGCTAGTTTGCTAGACTGTGAATCCTCCAAACTGCAACACTCCAGACCCTAGATCCAGACATTGTTGTTTTAACCTGATTTTAATCTCCACTTCACTATTTTACCCTATTATCTTTTATCCCCTTCACTATCTTGCCTTTATCTCTTTTTTAACAAACATTGCTCGACAGCACAAAACTGCACAAAAATAATAAGTGAGTATGATCAGGAAATATCACAATCACAAACCGCAGACAACCCCAGGTCACTGCGAGAAAGAGCCGCTCAACCACCACGAGACACCAGGAAGACAAACCAAGCAAAGCAACCAGCTCTCTCTTCCCCATCAAGATGATTGCAATACTAGAATGGGCATAAAGTAACGTAAAACAAAACATAGAACAGTTACAGACTCCCACAATGGGAGTAACAATAAACAAAAAAGTCAACAACAACAGAACCACCGCCTTAGAACGGACAGCAGCCTAAGCCACAGGGGGGCTTAAATGCATTTTACTGGTACCAAATCTTCGCCCTAGATTCTGCTGTTGTTGAAGTACAGGAAATGTTCAGCTCGCATGGGGGCCATCTAAAACTGCCTAAAATGCATGTAAGGTCGTAAAATGCATGTAAGGTCGTATGGCAGAATGTATAGATAGATAGGTGCTGTGGTCTGTTCTGTTGTAAGTAATCCCATCCACATGGGATCACTATCTTTCCATGTAGGTATGTATCTTAATGAAAAATGCACAGCAATTTATTTATTATACATAAGGGCAGAAAGCGGGCATGAGGGCGTCAGAGATAGATCATGCCAGCATAACGTTCAGAGTCTGCGAAGATTTGGTAACAGTAAAATACATTTAAGCCCCCAGTGGCTTTGGCTGCTGTTCATTCCAAGGCAGTTGCTCTGTTGTTGTTGATTCGCTGTTGGTTGTTGCTCCCATTGTGGGATTCTGTAATTGTTCTATGTTTTGTTGTGCATTACTTTGTGTCCATTCTAGTTTTGCAATCGTCTTGATGGGG
The DNA here is from genome assembly GCA_964019695.1 of Loripinus fragilis. Taxonomy (NCBI): domain Eukaryota; kingdom Metazoa; phylum Mollusca; class Bivalvia; order Lucinida; family Lucinidae; genus Loripinus; species Loripinus fragilis. The sequence continues at coordinate 130,903,473 of OZ026514.1, forward strand.
AAGAGAGAGTTGGTTGCTTTGCTTTGTTTGTCTTCCTGGTGTCTCATGATTGTTGTGTGGCTGTTCCTCACAATGCTAAGGGTTTGTCTGCAGTTTGTGATTATGGTATTTCCTGATCATAAACACTTACTTTTTTGTTGCTGAATTATCAATCTTAAAATTATTGATTTTAAGGTTGATAATAGCGTATTTTTGAACGCTCAAAATGCACCAGATCGCACCATTCATTTTTTCAGAAAACTGCATATGCAGGTGGTAGAAAAAGATCAAGATAAAGAAGCCTTATTTAACGTCGCTCATAATGTAACAGACAACATTAGCTCATGAGCTATTCTGCGACATAACAATTATATCTTTAACAGATACTTAACTGCCTTACTCTACCTCCCAAGCACACCCCTTTTATGCGAGAGTCTACAAGGGAGCTACTTATACCATCTTTACACCTTTGGTATGGTGCGGCCCCAGGATTTGAGCCCACAACCTCCCGCTCTTTAAGCGGACGCTCTTCCAAATGAGCTATTGAGGCGTTTTTTGTTGCTGATTTATTATTCGTAAAATGATTGATTTTAAGGTTGAAAATAGCGTATTTTTGAACGCTCAAAATGCACCAGATAGTGAATACGTCATCTTTACCTGTTTATAAGAAATTTAGAATCACCTCATTACTATGCATCTTTGAAACATCAGTATGTTACTGTACTGTCCGTTGTTGACCAACACCAGATTGAATTCATTTAAATTTTTAAGAGACTTAATTAAGGGTGAGGTTGGTGCCGTGAAACTGGTTTAAGCCCTCCAGTAAAATATTTTACTGACCATTTAACTTATTGATATTATTGAAAGAACCTTCAATAATGCTGACATAAAGCTTTAATTGGTGGGTTGGTGCCTGATGCTTATCTGTAGCTGGACCCAGCATGGCTCAACTTGAGGTTTTCTTAAGCTCTTACTATCTGTGAGTCATGAGCCCTTTTCTTTGTTTCATCATGGTGTGTTAATTGATTTGAGTGTTAGTTAGATGGCCTCCATGCGAGCTGAACTTTTTTAGTACTTCAACAACAGCAGAATCTAGGGCGAAGATTTGGTACCAGTAAAATGCATTTAAGCCCCCCGGTGGCTTAGGCTGCTGTCCGTTCTAAGGCGGTGGTTCTGTTGTTGTTGACTTTCTGTTTATTGTTACCCCCATTGTGGGAGTCTGTAATTGTTCTATGTTTTGTTGTACGTTACTTTATGTCCATTTTAGTATTGCAATCATCTTGATGGGGAAGAGGGAGCTGGTTGCTTTGCTTGATTTGTCTTCCTGGTGTCTCGTGATGGTTGAGTGGCTCTTCCTTGCGGTGCCAAGGGGTTGTCTTCGGTTTGTGATTTTGGTATTTCCTGATCATACTCACTTACTATCTTCAATAGAGAAGGCTCTCCCTACCTTGCATGTAACGACATGTTATGTACTCGATACATAACTTAACAAAGTGGGTCCTAGCTCTGAACTAATTTATTTCTACAAACAGCAGAATATTATACGAGGCAATTATGATAAGCAGGGTGTGCTATTATTTTAGGCTATCAAGAGTTTCGTACAGTCTTTACTGTAATAAGCTGTCAGTACACAGCATTTCCCCTCCTTAAGATTGGAAGTTCTCACTGTTATTGACTTTGCTAGTCCATAATGTTGTTGACTTTGCTTGTAGTATACGTCCGTGAGTGTCACATACGTTATTTAATCCAAGTAATAATGTCTACTTGTGTTAGACGCATGTTATTAAATCCAAGAGTCTTTTGAATAGTATTTCCGTTAACTGTAGTATGTGGAACATAAGATTACGTTGCATATACGTCAAAGCATGTACGATAAACAATACATACACTTTCTTTAACCTGGACTCTTTGAGACAAGCTGTTATCACTTGAAAACTATTTCATTCAAGCTAAACATAATATTCATTAATGAATTTCTAATAAAAAGCCATTAATGAAAATAATATAGTCCCAAAGTTGATAAGCCCCATTCATGAAAGTCGCTTGTCTGAAAGAAACCAGACTTTAAACTGAAGCTCCGTTTTTGGACTTGAACTTGTCAATAACAAATGGCATAGTTTCTTCTAAAATTTATGATAAACGGGATGATTTTAATTTTGAAATAGTAAATTTCCCATTTCTTGATGGAGATGTTCCTCGCTCTCCTTCCTATGGTGTATATATTTCTCAGCTTATTCGTTTTGCTAGAGTATGTTCTAATGTTGATGACTTCAACAACAGAAACTTATTTTTAACTGCTAAATTATTAAAACAAGGTTATAGATATCATAAAATTCGAAAAGCATTTTCTAAATTCTACCACAGACACTCAGAGTTAATTGTTAAATACAACATTGGGTTAAAAACTCTTCTGCAACGAGGCATATCAGAACCTATATTTTATGGTGATTTAGTCTATAAATTCAAACGAATTGTTGTAAACCTAATTTTATTGATCAATTCAAAAAGATAGTTAAACGTTATATAAGGGTTGGATATAACTTGGATATCATGCGACAATCTGCATGCCTAGTTGTAAACCCAATCACGGTTTATAGCTATGGTTTCCTCTTTAATTGCACAACGTGGGTCGGGCCTCAGACTCTATGACGGCTCTGACGTAAAGCTTTAATCGGTGGGTTGGTGCCTGATGCTTATCTGTAGCTGGACCCACCGTGGCTCAACTTGAGGTTTTCTTTAGCTCTGACTATCTGTGAGTCATGAGCCCTTTTCTTTGTTTCATCATGGTGTAGTAATTTGATTAGAGTGTTTTTCCATGATGATACATTGCATTAGTTAGATGGCCTCCATGCGAGCTGAACTTTTTTAGTACTTCAACAACAGCAGAATCTAGGGCGAAGATTTGGTACCAGTAAAATGCATTTAAGCCCCCCGGTGGCTTAGGCTGCTGTCCGTTCTAAGGCGGTGGTTCTGTTGTTGTTGACTTTCTGTTTATTGTTACCCCCATTGTGGGAGTCTGTAATTGTTCTATGTTTTGTTGTACGTTACTTTATGTCCATTTTAGTATTGCAATCATCTTGATGGGGAAGAGAGAGCTGATTGCTTTGCTTAATTTGTCTTCCTGGTGTCTCGTGATGGTTGAGCGGCTTTTCCTCACGGTGCCACGGGGTTGTCTGCAGTTTGTGATTGTGGTATTTCCTGATCATACTCATTTACTATTTTTTACACAAATGCATCCGAGATAAGAAGGTGATCATTACTTCTAAACTCATCATATCATTACAGTAAGGGATTATTATGCCCTTATTCACTGCAATGAGCATTAAGGACAATATGTACACATTTATTCACTAGTAATCCAAAGATTAATAAGTGAGCCTGTCCGGGGGCTTCCTGTTGCACAGTGGGTATCGCCTAACAGGTTTGGTTTCCGTGAGTTGTTGATCACTAATATCTGAGGGTTCACTCGAAATATTTGGAGCACCTAAATCCAAATTAACGTCTGATGTGTTCTCCAACGGTCGTGTAGATTAAACCGATGTTCGAACCATCTGATCTGCATGTCGACGCCATTTTTGCTGATCTCCAGTTGTTACCTTATATGAAAGCGGTCCAGATTTCACAGTAATTTTAGCATCTGTCCATTTATTCGTATTTTCTCTGTAGTCTCGCACCATTACCTTTTCCCCTTCAGAAAACTGAGAGTGTTAAGGTTCCGTGAATGATTCAAATTGCTTTTTCTCAACAGCATCCCTGGTGTTTGGTTTGATTAAATCTAAGCGAGAGCGCAACTGTCTACCAAGTAAAAGTTTTGCAGGACTTTCATTTGTGGTCGCGTGCACTGCATTGCGATATTGCAGTAACAAACATGTAATTTTCTGATTTAATGAACCACCATCAGTTAATGCTGATTTCATAGCTTGCTTGAATGTTTGTACGAAACGTTCAACTAGTCCTTGAGTAGCAGGGTGTCATGGTGCTGAAGTTTTGTGAATAATTACGTTGTTTTTCACAAAGTTTTGGAATTTTGCACTTGTAAATGTCTTACCATTGTCTGAAATGATCTGCTTAACTACTCCAAACTGGGCAAATATTTGCCTTAAAACATCAATTGTTTTTGAAGCAGTTATGGTATTCATTACATGTACTTCTGGCCATTTCGAATGTGCGTCTACCGCGATAAGAAACATATGTCCCAAGAATGGGCCAGCGAAATAAATGTGCATCCATTCCCAGGGTGCCGAGGGCCATTTCCAAGGATGTAGTGAAGCTTTTGGTGGCGCCTTTTGATGAATCTGGCATCCTGAACATTTTCTAGCTAATTGTTCAATGTCACTTTCTAGGTTTGGCCACCAGAAGAAACTTCTGCTAAGTTCTTTCATTTTCACGATACCTATGTGTCCAACATGTTGTTCATCAAGCAATATATTCCGTAGCTTAATGGGAATTGTGACGCGTATTCCCCACATAAGACATCCATTTTGAACCAAGAGCTCATGTCTACGCTTGTAGAATGGTTTCAGTATCTCGTCTTGAGGTTTGTAAGTCCACCCATTCATTGTAAAGTCAGAAGACTTTTGACAGGATAGGGTCGCAACGCGTTTCACGTTTAACGTCATTCGCACATACAGGCAGGCTGTCTAATTATGACAAGCTACATATCTCAGCTGAGTCACTATCTGGTAGTTCCTCCCCGTGTGAATATGGAAGTCGCGAAAGTCCATCACAATTTGCATGCGATTTATAGCTTTTATACTCGGTATCTTAATCATATAATGTAGGAATAGTGTGTAACGTTGCATACGCGATGCTGCTGTTGCAGGTATCCCTTTCTTTAGACCGAAGATTGATATCAGTGGCTGATGATCCATCAAAAGTGTGAATTTCCATCCAAAACGATAGCAGAAGAATTTCTTTACATAATAGCTAAGGCCTCTTTCTGAATCTGTGCATAGTTTTTCTAGGTAGAGCTTATGTTGGCGCCGTTAAACTGGTTTAAGCCCTCCAGTAAAATATTTTTCTGACCGTTCCAAGGCGGTACTTCTTTTGTGAATCTTTTATGTTTTTGTTCAATCTTGTGTTTGCTATGTCTTTGTGCGTGTCTGTTTATATGTGCTTTGTGGTCACCTGCTGGGAAAGGGCTGGCCTCTTGGCTCTCGTTTGCGGTGTCTAACTGTGAGTTTGTCACTTTTCCATTGGTATCCTGGGTCAGAGGTGGTACTTGATTGTATCGATTCCTGATCTTTGCACCCTTACTTACTTTAGCGTTCGTGAAGCAAATGCAATTGGTCTTTCTTCACCATTTCTCATGACGTGGGAAATCATGGCTCCCAATCCATATGACGATGAATCACACACTAGCTTTACTGGTAAATCTTGATCGTAATGTGTCAAAACAATGTCGGATGTTATAATTTCTTTTACATTCTGAAATGCTTTCTGAGATGATTCTGTCCAGATAAACTTTGCATTTTGCTTTAAGAGCTGATACAGGGGATGTAACAGATTTGCCAAATTTGGTATAAAGTGAGAATAGTATTTTATTAGTCCCAGAAAAGAACGTAATTGTGTCACGTTTTCAGGCTTTGGCGCGCTGATCACCGCTTCAATCTTGTCTTGTGTTTTGTGTAATCGATTTGCGTCTATTTTGTGTCTGCAGTTTGTACTTTCTTCCTGGGAAAATTTACATTTAGCTTCATTTACGCATAAGTTATAGTCCATAAGCCTCTGAAGTACTGCTTGGAGTGTTTTTAAATGTTCGTCGTCCGTTTTTCCTGTGATGATGATGTCATCCAGAATACAACTGGTGTTTGGTATTCCTTTCAATACCTGATCAATTGTACGTTGACAAATACTAGGCTAGGCTGAAATTCCAAATACAAGCCGGTTGTACGTATATAGGCCTTTGTGTGTATTAATGGTAAGATAACTCTTGGAATTATCATTCATTTCCAGTTGATTATAAGCTTGGCGTAAATCTATTTTCGTGAATCGCTGTCCGCTTGCTAGGGATGCGAATATTCTTGAATTTTCGGCAATGGATATTGATCCACTTGAAGTTGAGGGTTTACAGTTGTCTTGTAGCCGCATATTCTGACAGTGTTGTCTCCATTTGGAACAGCTACGATCGGGGTATCCCAGTCGCTGTGGTCTACTTTCTGTATAATCCCTTCATTTTCAAGACATTCTAATTCTTTTTCAACCTTTTCCTTTAAAGCGTATGGAACTGGCCTTGCTATGCAGAATTTGCTTTGTGCAGTCTCTTTCAAAGTTAAGGTAGCGTTTACCCCTTTAACTTTTCCTGATTGTTCTGAGAAAACTGACTTTTTTGCAAAATATCCTGAAGGTTTTCATCTGTAGTTTTGCCCGTTTGCAAAAACTTAATGGAGTTCTGGTCAAGTTTAATGTACTTCAACCATGCTCTGCCAAATAAAGAAGGGCTATCATTTTTCACAGCAAATAAATCCAGATTGTGTTCTTGACCTTTATAGTTCACACTAACATTAATTATTCCTGCTGGAGTGATGGATTGCCCTGAATAAGTCTTAAGTATGGTATTTGTCACTGATAGCGGGTTGTGATGAAACAGTTCCTTGTAAATCCTAATTGGGATAACAGAGATAGCAGAGCCAGTATCTAGTGCCATTTTCAAGTACTTCCGTTCTATCTTGGGTGTAACACTGATAATGTCAAATCTCTTTACTGTATTTATGTTAACAGTTAAAAGTTCTTCCTTGTCAACAGTTTTCACAGGTTTGAATTTCTTTTTCTTGGACTGCTTTTTCTGCTGAGCTTTCTTGCTCAAGCATGCTCTCTCAATGTGTCCTTTCTTGGAGCAAAAACGACATGTGTCTTCCTTGAAACGGCACTCATCAGGCGTGTGATTGAACCGGTCGCATCGAAAACATGCCTTATTTCTCTCCTCTGGCTTAGTGTTTGAAGTAGGCTTCTTGCTAAACTGGTGTACAGAATCTGGTCTGTGTTGTTGCTGCAGCTCCACAGCGTCATATTGCCGCTGTTTCCATGGATGTTGCAATGTCTATTGCTTTTTGCAATGTCAAGTCTGACTCTGAGAGAAGCTTTTTCTTAATGTTTCAATGTATAATTCCACAAACTAATCTGTTCTGCAGAGCGTCATTTAAGTTAGCTTTAAAATCACAGTGCTCCAGAAGCTTTCTCAATTCGGCCACATACACGAGAATTGAATCACCCTCTTTCTGGTCACGTTTGTGGAAGCGAAAACGTTCTGCAATCACTAGTGGCTAAGGTGAAAGGTGATTATCCAACAGTTTCACTATGGCATCGAATCCTTTGGTCGCTGGATCATCTGGCAATGTCAAATTCCGTAGGAGACTGTATGTTTTTCCTCCCATCATAGCTAGCAAAGCTGGAACCTTCCTGCCATCAGGTATTTCGTTTGCCATAAAGTACTGTTTCACGCGTTCTGTGTCAGATTTCCATGTTTCTGTTAATTCACTGAATTCACCAATATTTCCCATTGCAAAATTAGCCATTTTAGTGATGTTAATCCAAGAATTCTAAATCCAAAATTAAGTTCAGGCACAAAAAATCTCGTCGCCAATCAAATTGTTATGTACTCGATACACAACTTAACAAAGTTGGTTCTAGCTCTGAACTAATTTATTTCTACAAACAGCAGAATATCATATGAGGCAATTATGATAAGCAGGGTGTGCTATTGTTTTAGGTTATCATGCGTTTTGTACAATCTTTACTGTAATAAGCTGTCAGTACACAACACGACAGAAGCACATTTTTTTACTTCAGAAAAACCTAAAAAAATATCATGCATGGTTGTGTCAAAATGTATGTGATGCGCTGACCATTTTGTTGGACAACATTTTTATTCGATTTGCACCAAGTTGTATAGACAAGTAGTTGGGATTTCAATGGGCACTAATTGTGCTCCCTTTGTTGCTGATTTATTCCTGCTTTGTTATGAAAGGGACTTTATGATGTCTCTTTCTGGTGATACGCAAGCTGATATCATTGATCCTTTCAACACTACATCCAGATATTTGGACGAAATCTTAAACATTAATAATGTTTATTTTGACACTATGGTAAAAGTAAATAAAGGTGCAAAGATCAGGAATCGATACAATCAAGTATCACACCTGACCCAGGATACCAATGGGAAAGTGACAAACTCACAGTAAGACACCACAAACGAGAGCCAAGAGGTCAGCCCTTTCCCAGCAGGTGACCACAAGGCACATATAAACAGACGCACACAAAGGCATAGCAAGCACAAGACAGAAAAAACATAAAAGATCCACAAAAGAAGTACTGCCTTGGAAAGGTCGGTAAAATATTTTACTGGAGGGCTTAAATCGGTTTCACGGCGCCATTACTGGAGGGCTTAAATCGGTTTCACGGCGCCAACCTCACCCTTAATTCAGATGTGGATCAAGACACATAGATAATGTCAAATATACCCTTCAGAGCTCCAACTTAATAAAGCTAATACCTCTGATACTGAAGCCGCGTTTTTAGACTTGCATTTGTCAATTTCCAATGATATTGTTTCTACCAAAAATAGTAAGTGAGTATGATCAGGAAATACCACGATCACAAACAGCAGACAACACCATGGCACCTTGAGGAAGAGCCACCCAACCATCACGAGACACCAGGAAGACAAATCAAGCAAAGCAACCAGCTCTTTCTTCCCCATCAAGATGATTGCAATGCTAGAATGGACATAAAGTAGCGTACAACAAAACATAGAACAATAACAGACTCCCACAATGGGAGTTACAATAAACAAAAAGTCAACAACAACAGAACCACCACCTTAGAACGGACAGCAGCCTAAGCCAACGGGGGACTTCAATGCATTTTACTGGTACCAAATCTTCGCCCTAGATTCTGCTGTTGTTGAAGTACAAGAAATGTTCAGCTCGCATGATAAATTTATGATAAACGTGACGACTTTGATTTTGAAACTGTCAATTTCCCATTTTTAGATGGTGATGTTCCTCGCTCTACATCCTATGGAGTCTATATCTCTTAACTATTTCGTTTTGCTAGAGCATCTAGCCATATTGCTGACTTCAACACTCACAATAAATTGTTAACCTAGAAACTTCTTAAACAAGGCTATCGGTATCATAAACTTCGCAAAACGTTTTCTAAATTTTATAGATGATTGATATCTAAATAAAAGTAAGTAAGGGTGCAAAGATCAGGAATCGATACAATCAAGTACCACACCTGACCCAGCATACCAATGGGAAAGTGACAAACTCACAGTAGACACCACAAACGAGAGCCAAGAGGTCAGCCCTTTCCCAGCAGGTGACCACAAAGCACATATAATCAGTCGCGCACAAAGACATAGCAAACACAAGACAGAACAAAAAGATAAAAGATCCACAAAAGAAGTACCGCCTTGGAACGGTCAGTAAAATATTTAACTGGAGGGCTTAAACCAGTTTAGCGGCGCCAACCTCACCCTTAATTCAGATGTGGATCAAGACACATAGATATTTGGTTTGCATGAAAGACCCCTAACTTATCCATGCATCATCTCCTAAAATATATAAATCAAGTTATAACAAGGAGATAAAGCAAGGATAAGGACTCAACAGTAAATTTAACTGAATACCAGAACAAAAGAAATCCAACAGGTAAACCCAGGAGGGCCCGACAAACAGCCAAAATTGGTAGGGGCCAAATTGGTAGGGGCCTGATGCTTTGGCTGTTGTCAGGACCACCTGGGTTTTCCTGCTGGATTTCTTTTGCCCAAGTATTTAGTTTTATTAACTGTTGAGTCCTTATATTTGCTTTATTTCCTTTTATATTTTGATCTATATGTTCTAGGAGATGATGCATTGATAAGTTAGGGGTCTTTCATGCAAACCAAACATCTATGCGTCTTGATCCACATCTGAACTAAGGGTGAGGTTGGTCACCGTTAAACCAGTTTAAGCCCTCCAGTAAAATATTTTTACTGACCGTTCCAAGGTGGTGCTTCTTTTGTGGATCATTTATGTTGTTTCTGTCTTGTTTTATTATGCTTACATGCACGTCTGTTTGTTGATGCCTTTTGGTCACCTGCTGGGAAAGGGCTGACCTCTTAGCTTTCGTTTGTGATGTCTAATTGTGACGTTGTCGCTTTCCCATTGGTATCCTGGGTCAGGTGTGGTGTTTGATTGTATAGATTCCTGATCTTTGCCCTCTTTCTTACTTATACAGATCAGAAGAAGAAGAAGAACAAGCCCGTCACTGTAACCATACTGATACTTTTATCCATATAAGGGACTGCTCATTAATAAGGTGTCGGGGGGGGGGGGAGCTTAAAAGTAGGGTGGGTGGGGGGTTCATATGAATTTCCATGTGGCTAACCCGGGGGTCACCTTTAACTTAGGCTTCCTAACAGGGGGGGGGGGGGGCACGTTTAAATTGTTCCAATAAAACATTATTTTTTCCTCGCTTGCCTTTATCACTCAGTTATATAAATTATACTATTTTAGTTACTTCGGCATAGCACTAAATTTCTCAGTTTTTATTTTTGCAAGTGCAAAAGTTATTCTGTTTTGGTGGTTTTATTATGCCAAATTTTATCATGCTGATTTTGATAGAGAATTAATTGATTAATCAGGCTTTCAAGTGGGTCCTACTTTTCCTACTATTCCTACTTTTCGTACTTTTTGTTGTGCTCCTACTTTTTCTTGAAAATACCCTACTATCCCTCCTTTTTACTCAAAGTATCATTTACGAGATAAAAATACAGAAATTTTCCTTGCTCGCTTCGCTTGCTTAAATTTATAAATTATCTATTAAAATTTTTCAGGGAGCAGACCGCTGAAGCACCTTAATTTTGAAATTTTAATCGAGAAAGTATCTCCGTTTTGCTAGTATTATTTTCACAGCTTCTATCTCGATAGAATTTCTTATTTGATGTTTTTCTAACAACTTATTGAAATGATTTTGTACTTGGAACAGCCATACTCTTTTTAGATAGTGTAAAATTAGGGCTTGTCAGGTTATATTTCTTGCTGTTTCCAGGGGGAAGGGGGTCAATGCATTTTCATTTTGTTAGGATGTGAGGGGGGGGGCGTTGGATGATGGATCGAAATTTCAGCCGCCCCCCCCCCCCTGACACTTAAATAACTGACACTTAAATAATGAGCGGTCCCTAAAACCCCGTATGATCACCGGTTTGACGGGTTGCGCACAAAAGTCACCGGCGGAGTTTTACGAACAATAACACACTACAGAATATCAACGATCCAATCGAATACGCTGTTTTGGTTCTGCATTCAAGTTCCAGAAATGGATTTCCTACAGTTTCCACCTGTTCCAAAAGATGATGTTGATGAAGGGGTGAATAGGAATATGCATATTTGATTTTCTCTAATGTCAACCCCCCTCTTCATTCTATTGTTCAAAGCGAAAATGCGAACGCAAAGTAAAAAAAAGAAACAAGTGCTAGCTTTCAAAAAATGTGTTCGCCCTCAATGTTTACTGACAGAGTCTGCACTTCATGTTGTTTTTCATTTTTCAATGGAAAATGTCATCTTCATGCAAAGTACAGGGCACAAAATGGCTGACTGACTGGAGCATCAACCTCTTCAATGACGCAATCCAAATCTGCTTGTGTGCTATGATTTCCCACCACGAATTACAGTTTACACCCATGGCAAAAGAAATATCTTAACGCTTTTGCAAACAGAGCAGACCCAGATTAGCTGCCTGATCAGGTATACTCTGTTTGCTTATGGAATTATGATAGATCTGGTCCTACACTAGTGAACCTGACAAGTAATCATTGTAATGCAGGCCCCCAGATAAGTGTAGCACTGATGGTACCCAGCATGAGCGCAACTACCCAGTCGCCCCTGCTCCAATGCCTGGGTCACCCATCCAGCTACTAAACGAGCTCTGCGTTGCTTAACGTTGCAACTTTGGCCTGACGCACTACGCGTTGCTGTAAAAGCTAGCTCATACAGCAAGGCTGTATGTGTGTCAGATATACCTGTGGTACCCATTACCACTACACTAGTGTTTTCCCTAACCAGTTTTAGCATGGCGCCGCGCCATGCCCTTTTTCTCTAGCGCCATGCCCTCTTTCCCAGCGCCATGCCCCTTATTATACCCGCTTTTTTCTTTAGAAAAAAAGGGTATATTAATTTCGTGTCAAAGTCGGTCCGTCGTCCGTCCGTCCGTCTGTCCGTCCGTGCGTACGTCCGTCCGTCACGTTTCTTGTAAATGTATCTCCTCTTAAACCGTTAGAGGTAGCAACTTCAAACTTTGTAGGTGAATAGGTCACATGATGTAGAGGGAACTGGGCGACATTTCGTGTGACCTTGACCCCAAGGTCAAGGTCAAAGGTCAAATATTGTATTTTCTTGTAATTGAATCTCCTCCTTAACGGTTAGACGTAGCAACTTCAAACTTTGTAGCTGAATAGGTCACATGATGGAGAGAGTACTGAGCAACATTTTGTGTGACCTTGACCCCAAGGTCAAGGTCAAAGGTCAAATATTGAATTTTCTTGTAAATGCATCTCCTCCTAAACCTTTTGACGTAGCAACTTCAAACTTTGTAGCTGAAAAGGTCACATGATGTTAAGGCTACTGGGCAACATTTTGTGTGACCTTGACCCCAAGGTCAAGGTCAAAGATCAAATAATATATTTTCTTGTAAATGTATCTCCTCCTAAACGGTAAGACCTAGCAACTTCAAACTTTGTAGCTGGATAGGTCACATGATGTAGAGGGTTCTGGGCAACATTTTGTGTGACCTTGACCCCATGGTCAAGGGCAAAGTTCAAATATTGAATTTTCTTGTAAATGCTTCTCCTCCTAAAGCTTTTGACGTAGTAACTTCAAACTCTGTAGGTGCATAGGTCACATGATGTAGAGGGCACTGGGCAACATTTAGTGTGACCTTGACCTATAGGTCAAGGTCAAATAATGTACTTTCTTGTAAATGCATCTTCTCCAAAACTGTTGGACGTAGCAACTTCAAACTTTGCAGGTGCAAAGGTCATATGATTTGGAGGGCACTAGACAACATTTGGTGTGACCTTGACCCATAGGTCAAGGTCATATAGTGTATTTTTTGTAAATGCTTCTTCTCCTTAACTATTGGACATAGCAACTTCAAACTTTACAGGTGCATAGGTCATATTATGTTGAAGGTACTGAACAGCATTTTGTGTGACCTTGACCCCAAGGTTAAGGCGATAGGTCAAAAAGAGGGTATTTGCGATGGTATACCATAGACTTCTGCTCTAGTCTAAACTTACTTAAAATGCCCTACATTTTGGTAAAAAAATCATGAAAATCTGACAAAAACTAAGGATGTTACAGTTTTTTTCGGTTTGAAGTAGCAGGGAAGACACCTGCTTTTACAATATTTTACTCAGTGTTAATCCTTTTACAATGGTCACTAATTACCTGGGGCAATTTTGACACATCACTTTGAAGACAATACCCCAATTAGCAAGTATTTAAAATGAAGTGTGAATCTGAACCAGGTACAAGTAAGATTGTCAAAACAATTACTGGAAAGAAAGGCAGTCTTGTTAAAAACTTAGGAAGTGATCTTGGCAATTGAAGAAAAAAATTATTCCCATATAAATAATGTGATTCTGATAAATTTTAATAATTAAATAATAATAATAATATATTGAGTGTGTGCTCAAATAGGAGTCCTAAAACTGATTTGAAAATTCTAAATAATAATTAAATAAGTAGTATATTTTTCATTTAAAATGGACAGATAACAGCTGCATTATGCTAAGGGACATTAATTTATATATATGACAATACCAAATTCAATTAAGAACTTGGACTTAAAAGTGCCCTCTTAGCCTGTTGCCGCGCATTGGAAAAGTGCCCTTTTAGCCTGTTGTCGCGCGCTTAAAGTGCCCTTTTCTTGGAAACTTTACCATGCCCTTTTTGGGGGCTGGGGGAAACACTATACACCACTCCCTCCTTTTTACTTTAGGAGTCAGAGTTGTCCCTGCATGAGCTCGTCAAACACTTCTGACACCATTGTAGTACTGATGGTACCCAGCATGAGCGCAACTACCCAGTCGCCCCTGCTCTAATGCCTGGGTCACCCATCCAGCTACTAACCGAGGCCGAGCTCTGCGTTGCTTAACTTCGCAACTTTGGCCTGACGCACTACGCGTCGCTGTAAAAGCTAGCTCATACAGCGAGGCTGTATGTGTGTCAGATATACCTGTTGTACCCATTACCACTACATAAGAATGCATAACGGATTTTTTTTTCTTATTTCTCAACCAAACCATATGTTGTCAAAAGAACCGTCTCACTTAAAGGGTTCTTTTGAGCACCCAAAACACATGGTTTTAAACTGAAGGATAAGTAATAATCGCAAATTTTACGCTGAAAACATTTGCTTAACTGGCACTATGGTAATTTCTTTGTATAGTAGATCTACCAACATGAAAGTTTATTTGCATACTTATTCATAGTGGTTTGAGCACGGCATGAATATTCATAAAGGAAACAGTTAATAGGACCTGTCAGGAAAATACATTGAGGACTGAAAAAAAGACAATAGTTGATTGGACCCCCCTGACTAAAATCTCGGGATCCCCCCTTGTCAGATAAAGGTTAAGATAAAGAAGCCTTATTTAATGTCGCTTATAATGTAACAGACCAGATTAGCTCATGAGCTATTCTGCAACATAACAATATCCTTAACAGATACATGTATGTACCTTCCTTACTTTATCTTCCTAGCACAACCCCTTTAATGCGAGCGTCAGCAAGAGAGCTGCTAGTACCATTTTTATACCTTTGGTATGGTGAGGCCGCGGGATTTGAACCTACGACCTCCCGCTCCGAAAGCGGACGCTCTACCAACTGAGCTATTGAGGCGGTATTAAAGTTGCATATATTTCATCGAATCATAACTGATATACCGATATACCTGATATACCTATGTAGACATCTAATCAGGCCCATTGACCTCTTCTGATGCATTCTGGTTCTGTGTTCTATCTCTGATGGGTTGTCCGGGTGAGTAACAGGATGGGCTGAACTTGTAAGGGTGTCCTCGCCAGAACCGGTTTAGCCGGCTTTTGAACGCGTTTAGGGAGGGTGCATTTACTATGTCCTCTGTCAAAGAACTCCAACTATCCACAACTCTATTTGAAAAGCTGTTTGCCCTAACTAATAAGCGCGACCTTTTTTTGAACAGTTTGAGTGAGTGACCACGCGTTGCTGAGTACCTATTCACTGTGAAGAACTTGTCTTTATCAACTTTGTCTATGCCGTGCATGATTTTGTATACCTGGATCATGTCAGATCTTTCTCTTCTATACTCTAAACTAGGCAGTCCTAATGTTCTCAATCTATCCTCATAAGAAAGGTGTTTTAGACATTTTACGAGTCTTGTTGCCCGACGCTGTACATTTTCTAGTAGGATTTTGTCTTTCTTAAACATAGGTGACCATACACTAGATGCATACTCTAAATGGGGTCTAACAATAGATTTATAAATGCTTAGAAACATATCTTTGTCCATGAATGTAAATGTTCTGAAAATTAGACCAACATTTCTATTTGCCTTGTTTACTTTGATGTTTATGTGATCTGTAAATTTCAAGTTTTGGTCGAATGTTACTCCTAAGTCTTTTTCTGTCGCTACTTTTTGGACTTTCATTTCTCCATTATTTGTTTGCATTGTATATTCAAAGTTTATATCGTGGTTGCCAATATGTAGATGTTTACATTTTTGGAAATGATAGTTCATGTCCCATATCTGTGCCCAGTCAACGACATTGTCAAGGCTGGTCTGTACTGTTGATGCTTGTACGAGCGAGTTTACTCTACCAAAAAGCTTAGCATCATCGGCGAAGAGTTTCATGCATGCTGTGATTACTTCTGGAAGGTCATTGATATAAATGAGGAACAATATTGGGCCCAACACACTTCCCTGTGGAATTCCACTTGTTACTTTGGCTGAGTAGGAGCATTTCCCATTTATCACTACTTTCTGTGACCTGTTTTTTAAAAATTCCTTGATCCAGCTATGTATTTTCCCTCGGATGCCATATCCCCAAAGTTTTTTGAGTAAGCGTTTATGTGGTACTTTATCGAAGGCTTTTTTAAAATCAAGGTAAATTATATCCACATCTCGGTTAGAATCTAGGGTTTCAGTTAGTTCTTCCATTAGCTCTAGAAGCTGAGTGGAACATGATCTTCCAGTCATAAATCCATGCTGGGCTTTTGAGAACAGGTTATTTTCTTCCATGTGTTTTACTAATATATCTCTGATTAGCCTCTCGAGCAATTTTCCAGGTACCGATGTTAATGATATGGGTTATTATTTTCTGGTTTGGTTTTTGATCCACTTTTAAAGATGGCTGTTACATTGCCCTGTTTCCAGATGCTTGGAAGTTGGCTATTTTCCATTGATTTCTTGAAGATTATCTGTAGAGGCTTAATTAAAGGGTCTTTACATTCTTTTATAAGTTTAGGGTGAATCTGGTCTGGGCCCTGAGATTTTGATGCCTTCAGTTTATCAATTGCTTTTGCGATATTTGTTTCATTTATATCTATATCTGTTAAAGGCTCCGCGAAAATTCTATCTTCGAATTCTGGTAATGCTTCTGGTCCCTCCACTGCAAAAACGCTTGCAAAGTAGCTGTTCAATATTTCTGCTTTCTCCTGGTTGTCATTTGTATAGCTACCATCAGGTAGCTCAAACTGGCCAATGTTTGATTTGGTTTTCATTTTAGAGCGTACGTAGCTCCAGAAGAGTTTGTTGTCAGTTTTTATCTTGGCGGCTAAATCTTTTTCATAGTTATATTTGGATCTACGTAACTCTGTTATCACATTATTTCTTGCTATTTTGTACTGGGTGTAGTTTTGGTCGGATTTGTTATGTAAGCATTTTTGCCATTTAGTATGTTTTTTCTTTATTGCTACCATGCATTGATGACTTACATACGGGGTTTTTTGGTCAGCTGCACTAGAAACCTTACTCACTGGTACATTTTCTTCTACTAATTGGATAAGTTTCTCTGTAAGTATTTCCCATGCTTCTGACAGGCTGGTGCCCTGCAAATCTTGTTCCCAGTTGTTTTCTTCCAGTTTTTCACTTATCTTTCTATAATCCCCTTTGAAAAAATTTAATTTCTTGGTTGGGGGGTCACTAGATCCAATATAACAGTTGTATGTGAATTCCAGGACTAAATGATCACTTTTTCCGAGGCCTGGTTTATATTGTAAATTGCTAACCATGCTTTCTTCGTTTGTTAAAATCAAGTCTAAAATCGAAGGAACATTTTGGGACCTGTACCTTGTTGGTTCTTTTACATGTTGGTACAGGAAACTATCTCTTACACATTCTAAGAAGAGTGTTGAAGTGTGAGTTTCATTTCGGTGGAAGTTATGTTTTTCCAGTCAATACATTTAATATTAAAATCCCCAAGAATAAGCAAATGTGATGGGTTTCCGCCAGATATATCTCATATTGTGTCAAAGAGATTCAGGTTATTTTCATGTGTGGAATTCGGGCTTTGATAAACACATCCTATGATAATGTTGTCACCACCAGAAAGGTTAATTTTACACCAGGTAGATTCCTCAAAGTTTCGGTTTTGTTGAACATCAACTGCTGGTATACTGTTTTTGACATATAATAAAACACCTCTACTCTTATTCAAATTGGCACTAAAACATGAATAACCTTTGAGTGCAAATAACACTTCATTCACATGAAATAAGCTGTTTTTTGGAAGAACCTCAGTTAAGGCTATTATATCTGGTGAATTTGTTTGGATATAGCTTTCCAATTCAACTCTTTTTGTTTGCGATAAGCAGTCACAATTTGTATAAAACACCTTTAAATATTCTGGGGAAAGTTTTGTCTCATTAAAATTTCTGTGTTCCCTATTTACAGTACCGTTAAAATTAAAACACGCTTCCTAAAAGTTTGATCCTTGTGAACTTATGCTACTAGCATCCTCGTTCACACCCCCAATGACAGTATCATCCCCTGTGTCTGTTTCTTCACTTTGAGAATTTGGGCCAATATGTTCAACCAATGTAGTGTCATCAAAAACAGATGTTGAGGAATGTATATTCAGTTGAGACAGTGATTGGTTCTGTATATTTTCATTACCAGGTATAGGGCTCGGTAGCTGCTGTTGTGCTGGGTCTATTTCCATTGTATTACTTCTGTTATGATCTGGTTGAATATTTTGTCTATCTGCTGGTTCCACATTTCTTCCCCTATTTCTCCTTCTTTCCCTTCTTTCTTCTCTTTGTTTAATTGTCATATCTTTAACTATGATGACCTGCCTAAGATATCCTGGGGCTTTTTCTGGCACCGACTTGGCGTTGTCAAGTAGAAATTTCTTTTGAGATTTCATCTCTAAAACCAACTTTAGGGGTCTGTTTGATGTGAGTGACTTTTTCCCTAGCCTAAAACAGGTAATTATCTGGGGGCTTACGAGACCCAAACACGAACTCAATCTTTGTATGTACTCCATATCCTGCATTTTATTTTCCTCTGCACGTGGGTAGCGATGCTCTGGTACGTTGAAAAGAACTAGGTTTGTCTCGCGTCTTTTTCTATCTTCCAATTCCTTGGTTCTGCTGTCGACCAGAATTTCTATATTTGTTTGAAGACTTTCAATAATTTCAGTTTTCATGTCTGAGACACTGCTTTTGATTTCATTTTGGGTTCTTTCTTCAATTTTTCCAAGTCTTGCCTCAAATTTGTCCATTCTGGAATTTGTTGTGGTCTGTATATCACCTAGCACCTTGCTGATATTGTCCAATGATGGAAATGTTGCTCGACAGCTCCTGCAAGACCAGATAAAATTGTCTAATTCACCCTTGCTTATACACGTCCATAATGTGGCACTTATACTTGCACATCGCAGACAGAAATTTAGTTGGCATCCTGAGCAGCTCACTTTTTCTTTTGTTAGATTATCACATTTTTGACAAATAACCTCCAAATCATCCGAGTCTTGCCTCAATCTCTTAGATATTGTACTTCTAGAATTGGTAACCATTTTTAATTTTGAGGCTTAGCTTTCTTAGAATTCAACAATACTGTTTACAATGGGTATGAGGTCAAATGTCACTCAAACTATACTGAAAACGGCTTAGTATGTGGTGAGGACAATCCTCGCACACATTTTAGATGATACATGACATTTTACAAAGTTAAATTTAGACTTAATTTTTTTTTTTTTTTTTTATTCCCTTCAAATTATAACTGGTAATTGTGGTGAGGACAATCCTCGCACACAAAGTTTGTAGGAGTTAATAACATTCTGCACGCACTAATTCTGAAATTCTTCTTAACCAGTAACAGGATAGTAGTGGGTTTGGATGAATACCGTCCGTGAATTGAGAAAAGTTAAAGTAACTTCTATTTGGGGAGATTCTATTTCTTTTTAGTTTCAGATCCACGTTAAACATCGGTGACACCTTTCCTGAATCTAGGTTCAATCTCTGGATTTCTTCATTGACTAGTTTGATATCTTGGAAAAGTCTTTGGTCTTGTTCGTCAAAGTTATCTGGTGTTCTGTGTCCATGGAGTCTGTTCCATTCCTTAGTACAAAAAACTGGTATCTCAAGGAGAATCACCTGAAATTTATGTTCTTGGCCCAGCCGGATAATCTTACCCAAATCTAATATTATTTCTGCTGATACTCTGGCGATATTGTCTTTCAAGACTAGCTGATTATTTGCATTTTTTTCACAATAGTTACAGGTCCCTAACCACACGAATAAGATGAAACCGTTAGGGTATTTTTCATCAAAATTGTTTACATTTCTTTTGACCCAGTCTAATCCTGCTTTTGTGGTTCGGCCACTTTGGTGCCACTGGTCTGCCCAGACAATATCGTGTTCTAGTGGGGTCGCCGCTTGTTGCCTTACATACCGCCCTTTGCTATCACTAAGGATCACTGGAACCAGTTTATTCTCTGGAATATTTACCAGTAGGGGGTTCTCCTTCTCTAAAAATTTTCCTATCTTATTAGCGTTCATAATAAATCGTTGAGATGAGATGATTCATATCTATACTGTATGGGGGAACTATTTAATGCGGTGAGGACAATCCTCGCACACAAATTAATTTAAAAATTGATTATCCATCATAGATTTAGAGAATATGACATGGCTGTTGTAAAGCATTATCTACATGGTATGACATTCAACGGTATGACGGGTTGACGTTTGTGGTGAGGACAATCCTCGCACACAGTCTTTTTGCATAGAGAATGTATATCTGGTTACATTATTACAGTTTCTTCGCTGATTTAATAGTATGTATATAATCTGTGTATAAATGTTCTCCAATACAATAATCGACAGAGTTTTAGTTTGTTTTAGAAGCACCCTCCCGATTTTCTGTTTGCGTCGGCCATGTTTTTTACAAACAATTTCACTTCAAATTTTCTGTGATCTCATACGGTCTCAAAAGTCAACCATCAATCAAAAATCTTTATAGCATCATGATTATGGATAATTCAACAACAATTTAAACAATATTTCAACATATTTTCGATAGTGATTACGCCGCATAAAACTGATATTTTCAAAAAATTCTTCCTCGCTAGATTTTTTCCATCTTCCACCATGAACTCCCCGGAAGTCTATGACTATGTTGATTCTAACGCCAATAAGTAAACTCTTTAACAATTAACATACATCTATTAAATGACCTAAATATTTGAACACTAGAAATAGTTATTTTTCGTAGTGTTCAAAAAATTTAGAAATTAAGTTTCAGAATTTTGCTACAATACTGTTCGAAATTTGTAGAATGTGATCTTTACCATTTTCTGATTTATATTCCTCTGTTAACAATGATGTTTGATCTCTCATACCAGACTTTCCATCCATGCATTGCTTTACTTCAATGTTCCTGATAGAAACCGGTGTAACAGGCCGGAATTTCCCCCCAGTCAGTTTTTTCCCCGGGGAAAGAATGGGCCGGCCCATTCTTTCCCCGGGGAAAAAATAGGCCGGCCCATTCTTTCCCCACCCAGTCAGTTTTTTCCCCCCCCACTAATAATTTCAAAAATCATAATTGAATTATCATTTCTTTGTATAAATTTAAAAAACCGCTATTAAATTAGCGATAGGACTCAAAAGTACTCATACTTATTGCTGTTTGGTTGTGATTTCTAGGGGTTCAGACCATTCACTTTTACTATCAGTCTTTTGGTTTATTGTACTCTTTCACTGTATTGAAATACTTTCAAATGACATGTCAAAGAGATCTTCGACTTTAAAACCCGTTTAGCTAACTGGTTCTTCTAAATAGGGGGTGGGGAAAGACTGGGCCGGCCCATTCTTTCCCCCCTCTATTATTTTCTAACCTTTCTATTTATCTCTCAGTCTTTAGGTTTAACCTACTCTTGCACTGTATCTAAACACTAATGATTCTTGCACTGTATCTGAACTCTCATGATTGTCTTGTCCTAAGGAGAAATTCAAGTTAAGAAAGCATTTAGCTAACTGCATGTTCCTTCTCAAAAGTGGGGTGGGGAAAGACTGGGCCGGCCCATTCTTTCCCCCCCTCCATTGGGTTCTAACCTTTCAATTTATCTGTCAGTCCTTGGTTTAAACTACTCTTACACTGAATCTGAACACTCATGTTTGACATATCTCAAGGAGAAATTCAAGTTACAAGCATTCAGCCAAATGATTCTTCTAAATAGGGGTGGGGAAAGACTGGGCCGGCCCATTCTTTCCCCCCTCTATTATATTCTAACCTTTCTATTTATCTCTCAGTCTTAAGGTTTAACCTACTCTTGCACTGTATCTAAACACTCATGATTGACATATCTCAAGGAGAAATTCAAGTAACAAGCATTCAGCCAAATGATTCTTCTAAATAGGGGGTGGGGAAAGACTGGGCCGGCCCATTCTTTCCCCCCTCTATTATTTTCTAACCTTTCTATTTATCTCTCAGTCTTAAGGTTTAACCTACTCTTGCACTGTATCCGAACACTCATGATTGTCTTGTCCTAAGGAGAAATTCAGGTTAAGAAAGCATTTAGCTAACTGCGTGTTCCTTCTCAATAGTGGGGTGGGGAAAGACTGGGCCGGCCCATTCTTTCCCCCCCTCCATTGGGTTTTTAACCTTTCAATTTATCTGTCAGTTCTTGGTTTAAACTACTCTTACACTGAATCTGAACACTCATGATTGACATATCTCTTGGAGAAATTCAAGTTACAAGCATTCAGCAAATGATTCTTCTAAATAGGGGGTGGGGAAAGACTGGGCCGGCCCATTCTTTCCCCCCTCTATTATTTTCTAACCTTTCTATTTATCTCTCAGTCTTAAGGTTTAATCTACTCTTGCACTGTATCTGAACACTCATGATTGTCTTGTCCTAAGGAGAAATTCAGGTTAAGAAAGCATTTAGCTAACTGCATGTTCCTTCTCAATAGTGGGGTGGGGAAAGACTGGGCCGGCCCATTCTTCCCCCCCCCCCCCTCCATTGGGTTCTAACCTTTCAAATTATCTGTCAGTCCTTGGTTTAAACTACTCTTAAACTGATTCTGATCACTCATGATTGACATTTCTCAAGGAGAAATTCAAGTTACAAGCATTCAGCCAAATGATTCTTCTAAATAGGGGGTGGGGAAAGACTGGGCCGGCCCATTCTTTCCCCCCTCTATTATTTTCTAACCTTTCTATTTATCTCTCAGTCTTTAGGTTTAACCTACTCTTGCACTGTATCTGAACACTAATGATTCTTGCACTGTATCTGAACACTCATGATTGTCTTGTCCTAAGGAGAAATTCAAGTTAAGAAAGCATTTAGCTAACTGCATGTTCCTTCTCAATAGTGGGTTGGGGAAAGACTGGGCCGGCCCATTCTTTCCCCACCCCCCTGCATTGGGTTCTAACCTTTCAATTTATCTGTCAGTCCTTGGTTTTAAATACTCTTAAGGCCTGTTTAGACGGCATGATTTTGTCAGCCTGACAAAATCATACATGATTTTGTCATGTATGATTTCTCTGTTTAGACGGCATTACAATGTCATGTGTGATTTCTTTCAACAGTGGAGAAACTGGCTGGGCACCTTGATCCATCTCATCATGCTCTACATCGTTTCATTGCTATAGCTAAGAACATGTGTTAAAACTCAATACCGCAAGTCACGACTTTTGTCATCTGCTATCTCATCTGCTTATGTTCTTAGGTAGTCTTTATGGCGAACAATATCGACCCAGATCAGACTGTTTCCTGGAAGCAGTATGGTCAGGGGTTATATTATTTATTTCTATGATAAGATCTCCTCTGATGTGCACTTGAATATATGCAGCAGGTACCATTTTCAGGACAAAATACTGGCATGTTAAGGGTTATCTATATTATCTTGCTCCGAAAGCTATTAACCCCTGTGACCTCAAAGCTGATTGGCTAATTCGCCATGATTTTGTAATGGCAAATAGAACCAGTTCTATCCCCCATGACATGTCGTCCTGACTCTAAAATCATATATGACTCTGTAATAGCAGTGTTTACACGAGCTGATTTGTAATGTACGACTAAGTCAGGACGACTAAATCATGCCGTCTAAACACCCCTTTACACTGAATCTGATCACTCATGATTGACATATCTCAAGGAGAAATTCAAGTAACAAGCATTCAGCCAAATGATTCTTCTAAATAGGGGGTGGGGAAAGACTGGGCCGGCCCATTCTTTTCCCTCTCTATTATTTTCTAACCGTTCTATTTATCTCTCAGTCTTAAGGTTTAACCTACTCTTGCACTGTATCTGAACACTAATGATTGTCTTGTCCTATAGAGAAATTCAGGTTAAGAAAGCATTTAGCTAACTCCATGTGCCTTCTCAATAGTGGGGTGGGGAAAGACTGGGCCGGCCCATTCTTTCCCCCCCCCCCTCCATTGGGTTCTAACCTTTCAATTTATCTGTCATTCCTTGGTTTAAACTACTCTTAAACTGAATCTGATCAATCATGATTGACATATCTCAAGGAGAAATTCAAGTTACAAGCATTCAGCCAAACGATTCTTCTAAATAGGGGAGGAGAAAGACTGGGCCAGCCCATTCTTCCCCCCCTCTATTATTTTCTAACCTTTCTATTTATCTCACAGTCTTAAGGTTTAATCTACTCTTGCACTGTATCTGAACACTCATGATTGTCTTGTCCTAAGGAAAATTCAAGTTAAGAAAGCATTTTGCTAACTGGTTGTTCCTTCTCAATAGTGGGGTGGGGAAAGACTGGGCTGGCCCATTCTTTCCCCCCTCCTTAATCTTTCGATCTTCTATTGATCGTTTTGCTTTCGGTTTATGTTACTCTTTCACTCTATTTTAACATTTATGAAAGACCTATACCAGAGTGAGAATCAAGTTTTCAATCCAACAAGATTATTGGTACTTCTACATTGTTGGGTGGGGAAAGAGTGGGCCAGCCCATTCTTTCCCCCCCCCCCCCCCTCCATAATGCTTGGATCTTTCAATTTATTGTTTAGTCTTTTGGTTTATGTTACTCTTTGACTGTATCTGAACAATTTTGAATGACCTATTCCAAAGAGAGATCAAGTTTTTAAACCAACAAGTTAATTGGTACTTCTACATTGTGGGGTGGGGAAAAACTGAGCCGGCCCATTCTTTCCCCCCACCAAAATGTTAGGATCTTTCTATTTATCCTCTAGACTTTTGGATTATGTTATTCTTTTGCTGTATCTGAACTCTCTTGACTTATACCAAGCAGAGAATCAAGTTTTCAAACCAACATTTTTATTTGTAATTGTAGGGTGGGGAAAGACTGGGCCGGCCCATTCCTTCCCCCCTCCTTAATCTTTCGATCTTCTATTGATCGTTTCGTCTTTGGGTTTATGTTACTCTTTCACTCTATTTTAACATTTATGAAAGACCTATACCAAAGTGAGAATCAAGTTTTCAATCCAACAAGATTATTGGTACTTCTACATTGTTGGGTGGGGAAAGACTGGGCCGGCCCATTCTTCCCCCCCCCCCTCCATAATGCTTGGATCTTTCAATTTATTGTTTAGTCTTTGGTTTATGTTACTCTTTGACTGAATTTGAACAATTTTGAATGACCTATTCCAAAGAGAGATCAAGTTTTTAAACCAACAAGCTAATAATTGGTACTTCTACATTGTGGGGTGGGGAAAAACTGGGCCGCCCCATTCTTTCCCCCCCCCCCCCTCCATAATGCTTGGATCTTTCAATTTATTGTTTAGTCTTTCAGTTTATGTTACTCTTTGACTGAATCTGAACAATTTTGAATGACCTATTCCAAAGAGAGATCAAGTTTTTAAACCAACAAGTTAATTGGTACTTCTACATTGTGCGGTGGGGAAAAACTGGGCCGGCCCATTCTTTCCCCCCTCCAAAATGTTGGGATCTTTCTATTTATCCTCTAGACTTTTGGATTATGTTATTCTTTTATTGTATCTGAACTCTCTTGACTTATACCAAGCAGAGCATCAAGTTTTCAAACCAACATTTTTATTCGTAATTGTAGGGTGGGGAAAGACTGGGCCGGCCCATTCCTTCCCCCCTCCTTAATCTTTCGATCTTCTATTGATCGTTTCCTCTTTCGGTTTATGTTACTCTTTCACTCTACTTTAACATTTATGAAAGACCTATACCAAAGTGAGAATCAAGTTTTCAATCCAACAAGATTATTGGTACTTCTACATTGTTGGGTGGGGAAAGACTGGGCCGGCCCATTCTTTCCCCCCCCCCTCCATAATGCTTGGATCTTTCAATTTATTGTTTAGTCTTTCAGTTTATGTTACTCTTTGACTGTATCTGAACAATTTTGAATGACCTATTCCAAAGAGAGATCAAGTTTTTAAACCAACAAGTTAATTGGTACTTCTACATTGTGGGGTGGGGAAAAACTGGGCCGGCCCATTCTTTCCCCCCTCCAAAATGTTGGGATCTTTCTATTTATCCTCTAGAGGTTTAGATTATGTTATTCTTTTGCTGTATCTAAACTCTCTTGACTTATACCAAGCAGAGAATCAAGTTTTCAAACCAACACTTTTATTTGTAATTGTAGGGTGGGGAAAGACTGGGCCAGCCCATTCTTTCCCCCCTCCTTAATCTTTCGATCTTCTATTGATCGTTTCGTCTTTCGGTTTATGATACTCTTTCACTCTATTTTAACATTTATGAAAGACCTTTACCAAAGTGAGAATCAAGTTTTCAATCCAACAAGATTATTGGTACTTCTACATTGTTGGGTGGGGAAAGACTAGGCCGGCCCATTCTTCCCCCCCCCCCCCCTCCATAATGCTTGGATCTTTCAATTTATTGTTTAGTCTTTCGGTTTATGTTACTCTTTGACTGTATCTGAACAATTTTGAATGACCTATTCCAAAAAGAGATCAAGTTTTTAAACCAACAAGTTAATTGGTACTTCTATATTGTGGGGTGGGGAAAAACTGGGCCGGCCCATTCTTTCCCCCCTCCAACATGTTGGGATCTTTCTATTTATCCTCTAGACTTTTGGATTATGTTATTCTTTTGCTGTATCTGAACTCTCTTGACTTACACCAAGCAGAGAATCAAGTTTTCAAACCAACACTTTTATTTGTAATTGTAGGGTGGGGAAAGACTGGGCCGGCCCATTCTTTCCCCCCTCCTTAATCTTTCGATCTTCTATTGATCGTTTCGTCTTTCGGTTTAGGTTACTTTTTCACTTTATTTTAACATTTATGAAAGAACTATACCAAAGTGAGAATCAAGTTTTCAATCCATCAAGATTATTGGTACTTCTACATTGTTGGGTGGGGAAAGAGTGGGCCGGCCCATTCTTTCCCCCCTCCAAAAACTTCAGATCTTTCTATTGATCAGTTACAATTGTAGTCTTTTGGTTTATGTTACTCTTTCACTGTATCTTAACACTTATGAATGACAGATTCCAAAGAGAGAATCAAGTTTTCAAACCAAACATTTTATTTGTACTGCTACATTGTTGGGTGGGGAAAGACTGGGCCGGCCCATTCTTTCCCCCCCCCCCCCTCACCCCTCCTAAATGTTCTGATCTTTCTATTTATCTTTCAGTCTTATAGTTAATGTTATTCTTTTAATGTATCTGAAGACTTATGAATGACTCATTCCAAAGAGATAATCAAATTTTCAAACCAAAAAGTTTATTGGTTATCTCCCTCCAAAGTGTTCCAACCTTTGTATTTTATCTCAGTGAATTGATTCTTCCAAACAGTGGGTTGGGGAAAGACTGGGTCGATTTTCCTTTAACCCATTCAAATAACCATTTTGAATTACGAACATACTCATTTTGTTTTTTGAATAGGCTAACCATTTATAATCAAATCCTTCTACACCCTCTGCACTTTTGTGCTGTGTTGCGGGTGGTAGAGTTATAATACAGCTATTTCAGAATGATATTTAATTTGATTTAACTGCACAATGACACATATATCATTTTCAAGCCTTTTCCGAAAAAATAACATGGGGGGAAAAAACTGACTGGGTGGGGAAAAAACTGACTAGTCAAATCTTTCCCCGGGGGAAAAAACTGACCGGTCAGTTTTTTCCCCGGGGAAAGAATGGGCCGGCCCATTCTTTCCCCGGGGAAAAAACTGACTGGGGAAAAAACTGACCGTTACACCGGCAAACAAAAATTTGAGTTTCATATGCGCTCTCTTCATGTGTGCAAATTCTCAGTTTAATTAATCAGTTCGATGATTACTTCCAGAAAAACAAAATATTTAATATTAAAGTGTAAAGAAAAAGCATGAAAGACTACCTTAGTGAAATAAAGAGTTAAACATTTATGGTGTTTGACCTAATAACCACAAATGCTTTATGTTGGGTACACAGTACTTTATACTACTAGTCTTTATACTTTATACTATGTTCTTTATACTACTATATGAACATACAGTTTTCAGTCAGTCTGTTGGTGCAATTCCATAATCAATATGGACTTATCATGTGGATGGAAACAGTGTGGATCCTGATCAGCTGGATCTACCTTGTATTCTATGAAAGGTCTAGAAGCACATATCCAGATAAGGAAATTTTATTTGCGTAAAATTTTAATTATTTTCTTACCCATTAATTTAAACATGTGTTTTGAGACGGTTCATTGAGACGGTTCTTTTGAGTACCCACAACATATGTTTTGGATGAGAAATAAAGAAAAAGTAGAACACATTCGATGGCGCGCCATCGCAAATCCCCACGCTCTTGAAGAAATCTAATGGTAGTTGACACTTTGACCCCATCCCAAGGTCACCAGTTTGATCATTGGTTAAAATTTTTCAGTGTATCCTGGTCTACTGCTTATCCCCGTTAATTTGATATGCCACATGACCATGTTCAGAAAATTAAATTTTTGACCCCTCCCCAAGGCCCCAGGGGGCAGGGACCCAAAAAATTGTGCGGGTGCATGTGCCATTCATGTGAGTAACTTGCACACGAAATCTGGTTGAATTTCGGGAAATTTTTTTTTTGACCCCCCCAGCCCCCTATGGTATCCCTAAGTTTCACCCCTGGGCATGACCCAGGTGGCCGAATGAAATTCCAATCTGATATGTTTTATAGCTTTCATTTGTGAGAAGATACACAAAGTTAGGTTTAAAAATCTTTGAAATTGACTTTTTAATTCAGATTTAATGATATTTGAACTTTTGGCACCTCCCATAGGCCACAGGGGGCGGGGACCCAAAAAATGGCGCCAGTGCGTATGCCTCTCATGTAAGAAACTCACACACCAAAGCTGGTTGAATTTCGGAAAAAATTTTTTTTACCCCCAACCCCCCACGGTACCCCGAAGTCCGACCCCTAGGGCATGACCCAGGCCGCCAAATGAAAATCCCGTCTGATATGTTTTATATCTTTCATGTGTGAGAAGACACACAAAGTTTGGTTAAAAAATCTTTCAAATTGACTTTGTAATTGAACTTTAATGATATTTAATGATATTTGACCTTTTGGCCCCTCTCAAGGGCCCCAGGGGGCGGGGCCAAAAAAAAATGTGCCGTTGCACGCCCCATTCATGTGAGCATCCCACACACCAAATTTGGTTGGATTTCGTCCAATGGTTTAGGAGGAGATAGCGTGACGGACAGACGGACCGAAGGACCGACGGAGGCGATTGCAATATCCCCGACGCTTTTTTAAAAAAGCGTGGGGATAATAATTTTCCAATATGCACTCTTTAATATCTGGAGCCCTGTAGATGTGTGCGCTTATTAGGTCAATTTCTGTATTTATACCCCCCGCAAACTTTGTTTATAGGGGGTATACTGTTTTCACGTTGTCCGTCCGTGCGTCCGTCCGTCCGTCCGTCCGTAACGCTTTGTTTCCTTAATAACTCGAAGAGTCATTGCTGGATTTTCATCAAACCTTGCAAACATGTTCATATATGCAAGACAAATACTTTAGACAAAAAAGTAAGGGATAGGGGCCAATTCTATTAGAGTTATTTCCCTTTGTAGTTCTAAATGGCTTTTAATATAGTGCTTTATGCTTATGCTATTATAGGCCATACACGGGCCGATCAACTCCTACCACAGCTTTTGATGGAACAATTTGATACTTTTCCTATACAGTGTAGACACATTGAACATATGCATGAAGGAGTTTGGTTCAGAAAAAATAATTTTTGACAAAATGACAGCTGTGAGAACTTAGACAATTTTTCCCTAATAAGGTGTTTGTATATGCATAGACGGTGCCCTTATATGCCGATCAACTCCTACCACAGCTTTTTATGGAGCAATTTGATACTTTGCCTATACAATGTAGACACGTTTAACATATGCATGAAGGAGTTTGGTTCAGAAAAAATAATTTTTGACAAAATGACAGCTGTGAGAACTTAGACAATTTTTCCCGTATTAGGCTTTTGTATTTGCATAGATGGTGCCTTCATGGGCCGATCAACTCCTACCACAGCTTTTGATGGAACAATTTGATACTCTGTCGATACAATGTAGACACATTGAACATATGCATGAAGGAGTTTGGTTCACAAAAAATAATTTTGACAAAATGACAGCTGTGAGAACTTAGACAATTATTCCCTTATATGGCTTTTGTATATGCATGATCAACTCCTACCACAGCTTTTGATGGAACAATTTGATACTCTGTCGATACAATGTAGACACATTGAACATATGCATGAAGGAGTTTGGTTCACAAAAAATAATTTTGACAAAATGACAGCTGTGAGAACTTAGACAATTATTCCCTTATATGGCTTTTGTATATGCATGGATAGTGCCTTTATGGGCAGATCAAGTCCTACTACAGCTTTTGATGGAGCAATTTGATACTTTGCCGACACAATGTAGACACATTGAACATATGCACGAAGGAGTTTATAATTTTTGTTAGCACAGATTCTACTGAAATCTTCTTATCAAAACTAAGGTCTTCTTGTTTGAACTATAACTTGCCAAGTTTTTTCATTTACTCTTACTGTGCGGGGGGTATCTAATAAGCATTGCTTATTGACTTTTTTCATTCCTTTTTTTCTTTCAGGACTGGAGTTACACAATGAGAAGAGAGATGCAGGTACATATTCTACTTCTTGTAGCTGTTTTCTTACATATACCTAGGCCTAAATGAAATATATGTGTGGTTCCTGTTGCATACCAACAAAATTTAGGGTAGGTAGGTAGGGAAATTATTAAATTTTGTTATAACATTTAACAATGAAAATAGTGACAAAATCTGAAAACGTGCCCATTTTAGGTTTTTTTCTCCAAAGACCATTTTAATGTTTAGGGTAGGGATAAAAAAATTAGAGTAGGTAGGCAACAGGAACCACACATATATTTCATTTAAGCCCTATTTCTGTTTGGTGACAGTGACCCCAACTACATGTACCCTTGTTCAATTCGGGGACTGTGACCCCTAAATTTGTGGGAACTACATGCACCATTGTTCAGTTTGGGGCCAGTGACCGTTAGATTTGTGAGAAATACAAGTACATGTACTATTTTTCGGTTTGGTGCCAGTGACCATTAAATTTGTGAGAAGTACAGGTACCAAGGTTCAATTTGGGGACAGTGACCCCTAAATTTTTTAGAACTACATGTACCATTGTTCAGTTTGGGGCTGGTGACCTCTAAATTTGAAAGAAGTAAAGAACTACATGTAACATTAACTTTTTTCCTATCTTCCAAAGCTTTGAGTACCATTGAACATTCTTGACATGTGAATACATTTGTATATGTTATGCAGATACCTAGCTTGAGGTTATAACACTTTTCATGCTCAACTGAGCATGAAATTTATCCTCATCAGCATTCACACTGTTTTTCCATTCAGCATTTGAATCCATAGTAATAAATTGAATCATGCAACCTACATGGCTGATACATGTATTCAGCAAGATGAGGATTTATGGGACAGGGATTTTCCTACCTATCTTAAGTTGGAGCCAGGGGCCTGTTGAATTTCGGAAAATAGCATTTGGACCATCAAAATTGGGAAAAGTTTATTCTGTCTAAACCTGCTAAATGAAAAAGATATCCATTTTAAGCTTGATTTAAAGATATATGGAATCGGTGTACGGCTTTTAAATGTTGCATTCAATGGCCTTTATAATTACCCATGAGAGTGCATCAAAATGTGAATGTAAACATCTGTGACATAACTCTCCCATTTTTGATCCGATTTGCATGAAATATTTCACCAAAATATAGTTTGGGAATATTATTCACCATTTTTGGAAGCTTTTGCTCAATTCTTAATTGGGAAGGGGTGGATATTCAGCCCCAAATTTTGCGTAGGAAAACCCCCTTGGCAGTACAATTTATTTGTCCCTTTTTTGTTTTAGGAAATTTTGCCAGGAGTTTATCTAGGACCATATGCAGCAGTCATGAAATCCAAGGTGAGAATATAGCTTTTGAAGCAGACCTAACCCACCAAGGCCCATCTCAATATGCATTCTCGTATGAACGCACATCTCAGTTAGGCCATTTTAACTTTGAGAATCAATTATCTCATCTCTCAGCAAAAAAAACACAACAAAACAAACCAGTTCATGAGATTTTCCATACTTACTTACTTACTTAATCCTGGTTTGATATGTAGACAGCAGGTAGTTTCCCAGTTCCTGGGGTACGCTGCAAAGGGGAAAAGCTTAGCCTCTGTTGAGTCTGCACAAACGTACAAACTCAACAGAGGCTCCGCTGCTGGCACACATACACAAAGTGTAGATGAGGGTGCAGACTCGGACCAAAATTAAGACCTCTAGTTCTGCTGGATGTTTAAAGGAGGTATTCAAGCATATACAATAAGTACCAAAATCTCAAGTACTGGCCCATATGTTGTTGAGAGTTTTTAAACCTTTTCTGGTCAGTACTCTTTGTTGTCTGCTCTGTTATCTGCTTGTACACTTTGGAATCCTATATTGTAAACAAAATGGACCAAGATCAGACTGCTCCTGAGGGAGCAGTCTGATCTGGGTTCATAGTGTTTTCGTCCAAGATCAAAAGTAACTGTCTGAAATGCATTTGAATATACGTGTATGCAGCAGACATAAAAGGCAAACATTATTTTCAGGACAACAAAAATACTGGTGGGATAAGGATTAACAAAGAGCTGTAAACTAAAAAGGATCATTCGATACCACACGACACGTTTGGTTGAGTAGTAAGGAAATATAACTCCACATACACATCTCTTATCTGTAGTTCTGTAAAAGGGTCTTCATTGTATTTTCAGTGCAGAACATTGGGTATTTACTCTGTTTTGAGATTCAATGAGTATTTTACTCTGACATGAGATTCAGTGAGTATTTTGCTCTGTTTAGATATCCAATGAGTATCTAACCCTGTTTTGAGGTTCATTGAGTACTTTACTCTGTTCTGAGATTCAGTGAGTATTTTACTCTGATTTAAGAGTCAAAGAGTATTTGACAGCTTTGACTTTTATTGAGTATCCTACTCTGTTTTGAGCTTCAATGAGTATCTTACTCATCTTTGAGACTCAATGAGTATTTGTCTATGTTTTCAGATTCAGTGAGTATTTTACTCTGTTCTGAGAATCAATGAGTATTTTACTCTGCTTTGAGATTCATTGAGTATCTTATCCTGTTTTTAGATAAAATGAGTATCTTACTCATTTTTGAGACTCGATGAGTATTTTATTCTCTTTTTTAGATTTAATGCGTATCTTACTCTGCTTTGAGAATCAATGAGTATTTACTCTGTTTTGAGATTCAGTGTGTATTTTGCTCCATGTTATGAGATTCAGTGATTATTTTTGATACCCTATTTTCAGAATCAATGAATAAATTACTCCTTACCTTATAGTTGATGTTTAAAAATTTATATAGTATGCAACAAAATGGTGAGAATTCTAGTTTATGGCAAAAAGTCTGTTTAACCCTATCCTTCATGAATAATTATATAAATAGACTTTCATATTGGTACATAGAACAAAGAAATTACTTGTCATATCCACTAGTGTAGGATCAGATGTATCATATTTCTATAATAAGCAAACAGAGTAGACCCAGATCAGGCAGCCATTAAAAGAGCTGCCTGATCTGGGTCTGCTCTGTTCGCAAAAGCGTTAAAAGATATCTTAATGAGGTAAAGGTTTCAGAACCTGGTGAAGTTTCTGAAATGTTGTGACAGTGTAACAAAGAGAGCAGACACTGATCCTTCAGGGGCATTCTGATCTACATCTGCACTGTTTGCTGGGCTTTTGGTTGGCAACTTATTTTATTTTTCAGCTTGAGTGTTTAAAGGAGCACAAAATAAGCCATATAGTGTGTATAAGACAGACTATTGAAGCTCATTTCATCAAACCTAACTTCATGGAACATTTCAGGTAACTAGCATTTTTACTCTTTCCTTGGTAGCGGCGACTTTTGTTGTTTGCTGATAACCTTTCTACACAGTTTGGACCAAGACCAGGGCCGACAGAAATAAATGTTGTACCCATAAGATAAAGCATGTTGTGGTGTGAAGGGGCAGTTAAATTTATCTCTATGAGAGGGTGAGGTAAGAATTTCTATACTCAGCTAAATATGTCTTGGGTTTGGAACATGTGTATTTAGGTACCAAACCTGTGCATTAACAGCATGTAAATAACTTTGTTAATACACAGGTTTGTGAAGTTGAAATATGACTGTTAAAAATGTGTGGCACAGATTTAACCAATCATACGTTTTAATATTTCAGATACCTTGTGTTAGATATAGCTGATCTGCCCACAGAGAACATAATCAGGTATTTCCCTCAGGTACTACTACTATTTCAGTTATAATGTCGGCGCAGTGCACCCCAAACCCCATATATAGAGCATGCACAAAGCGCCCATTTTTATGCACCCACTAAGGCTTCACTAAAGGAATTCTGACTGTGTCCCGTCTTTATCCTATGCCTATTGTATTAAGTAAAGGTGTGGGGCATTATTAGGTTGAATTTTAGATATGTTCCAAAGCAGGGATTGACGTGACAATTTCGTCTGCACAGTGTCATCACCACTGTTCCTGAATGTATAAGTTTTTTTATTCCGCCTGTAAGGGCAAGGAGTTTTTTTTTTTGTTTGTTTTTTAACGTTTGTTTAAATTTGCCGCCCCCCTAATGGTGAGCTGTACGCTGATGTTTTTAGAGGTAACATCACCCAGGCTTCACTCCGCTTCTCCGTCCAGTTCTTGTATACATATGCTCGCAGGCGGTGTTACTAAGACACGGACATCGATGTACGAAGTAAGCATCCCACTAGAGGAAACTATGGGGAATAAAGTTTTTGCCTCTTTAATTGTGTTTTCTTTTAATTTTAATTGCAGTGTTTGTGGATCGAATGAGGAGTAGGTGTTCTTTGTGATAATTTCCCTATGTGGGATCACTTATTTGCTAATTCAAATTTTGAACTCAATTTCCAAAAGAACTGCCAATCAACATGTGATGGCCTAGTTTTCTAGGGGTTAGAAGCAGGGATTTGGGTGTTATTCCTAAGGGAAAGGGCGCTGCTCGGGTGTGGTTAGACTCAGAACATGTGTGTGTGTGTTTTGAGTCCTTCCAGCGAACTATCTTGCAATTTTGTTTGAGGCAAGCAGCCAATCATTGCGCTTTATTTTGAGTCTGAGACTGTACTCAAGTTTTATAACCTGGAGGCCTGCAGAACTCTTCTCTCTGGTATATTCTTACCAATGCAAATCAGTTCTGAGTGCGCTGACATCTGGACTCATGTTTAAAGCATAATTAAGCCTAATAAAATCATTAGCCCTGGGGTTGGAAACAATGAATTGTTAAATAGACATAAGGCTTCAAGGTTCTAAAACTTTTTTCATGAAATTTTTACTGCACCTAAAAAAGTAAAATCATGAAAAAAAAATCTGCTTAAAAGCATTCAGATGCATTTAACATGCTAATAATTGTTGAAATACCAAAAATGTTTGGCATTTTAACATTTATTAGAAGAAAAAATTTCATGCTCAGTTCAGTTGAGTATGAATACAGTTTTATAACCTCAAGACAAAATCTGATAGAATGATATTGTTTTTGCTGAAAACTAAATAAAGGATGCCCCTTGCCTTTTGCCATGTTCCTAATAAAAATTTATTGGAAACTTAGCAAGCAGGTTGTTTTTGCTGATGACCTTTGCAAACAGACCCAGACCAGGCCTGAAGAAACGTCGGGTCTGATCTGGAGCCAAACTGTTTGACACTCTGAGGGTATTTCAAAAATTTTGAATTTGAAAAAAATCAGCAGACAAAAAAAAAATAACCCTGAAAACCTAAGAGCAACATTGATTTTTCAGGTGAAGCAGTTTATTGACAGCTGTCTAGAGGCTGGTGGGCGTGTCTTGGTACATGGAAATGCTGGAATCTCAAGAAGGTATTTAACCCTAGGCAGACTATAAACCCATAAACGGGTACTTTTGCAAACAGTGTAGACACAAATAAAATGCCATAGATTGTGATATTTCATCAGGGTTTGCACTATTTGCTGAGATAAAACAAAATTCAGGGACTAAAAGAGTACTTTTGCAAACAGCAAAGACCCATATGAAATGCTGCAGATTGTGGCATTTTATCAGGGTCTGCACTATTAGCTGAGACAAAACAATATGCAGGAACTGAAGTACAGAACTACATCTTTGGCCTTAAGTTTTTTAAAATTCTGGACCTAATAAAAATCAGTGTAGATCCAGATCAGCTGGCTTCTAATGGAGCCAGCTGATCAGGATCCACACTTTTTCCACCCACACAATGAATTCCTAATTATGAAATTGCACCACCACATTGACTGAAAACTAAAAGTTCATGTAGTATAAACAACACAAATAGTACCCAGTGTGAGCTCATAGGAACATTTGGGGTTATTAGGTCAAATATTGCCTAATAACATACAAAGCAAAAATACAAGTAAATGGGTACATTTAAAAAGAGAGCATATCGGGATTCTCATTA
The DNA here is from genome assembly GCA_964019695.1 of Loripinus fragilis. Classification (NCBI taxonomy): domain Eukaryota; kingdom Metazoa; phylum Mollusca; class Bivalvia; order Lucinida; family Lucinidae; genus Loripinus; species Loripinus fragilis. The sequence goes on from OZ026514.1 coordinate 130,939,868, forward strand.
GGGTCTGCACAGAGATGCCAACCATTCCGATTTATGTGGAATCATAACGTTTTCAAGGCTGATTTCCTCATTTCTGTTTCGGACTTCAAAATTCCGGCAAATAACAATTTATAAAATGGTACCAGATAAGAAATAGGGAGTTACACCTACCTCTACACTGGTTATACCTGATCACTGGTAGTAAAATAGAATTCAGACTGGTTTGTGCATTATGTATTGTAAAAATGCTAATTTAGCGAGTCTGAGACCCCATCTGTTATACAAATCCAAAATGGATTCCCTCGACTTAAAATACACCTATGACGTCTGATGTCACTCCATTGTAGAAACTGTACATTATATTTCATTAATGTACAGATAAGTATACATTACGTTTGTGTAGAAAGCATGATCGCTTTTACACAAAAAGTAATGCAGTACACATTCTACTGCTGGTTGATACGCGAATGCCATTTTATTATACAAAGTAGACAGAAAACATCTAGAAAAACGCACATATTTGCAAAAAATTGGATTTTGATTCTTTATGCCACAAGGGACAAAATTCGTACCCATAGTTCTTTTATTCACGGACGTATATTGTTTTATTATAAAGCTACTTTCCAGAATTTTGCTGCCCTTTTTGCAATGTTACGTTTTTAACCCATAAAACGCCAAGAAAATATGCATCTAAAATGTTGTCTGCTGAAGCCGTCTGCTGCAAATAATTGTCTAACATACTGACAAATTTAAATATAGAAGCAAGCAATATGCAACCAGAGACATAAAACATGATTAGGTGAGGTCATGAAATGAAACGTAAAGGCAAATGTTCTGGATTAAAGACCAAAAAAATTTATAAAAACAGAATAATGTCAGAAAAAAAGGTATATAATAAACATATTATTTTAATAGTAATCTGGAGTACAGTATTCCGCCTCGTGGATGAAGTCATATCATTGGATCACCCTGGACACTTCGCTTCTTGGGTGATCAGATAGTATGACCTCATCCACTAGATGTGATACATACAGTACGCCAGATCAAGTTACTGTTATAATAAAGTGTATTTATTTTATCACAAGCAGTGAATTCAATGCATATCAAATGTGAGTAAAATTGGTATTTTTCTACAGTCAAAAAATATCGTATTTTTTCATTAGTGACTGATACGATTTATATTTTCACTGTAGAATAGAATAGAACTGTAGCAAAACAAGGTTTTCTTGGCAATTTTGTGACTGGGATTTTTTAACATAAGGTTTTAAGTGAAGTATATTTGTCAAAAATAACGCTAAGCATGTTGTGACGTCAACATCAAACATAATGACGTCCCTGTTTGACCTGGCGTAGCGCCAGTTTGCATGTGACTCCTACCCTAAGGCACACTCAATAGACTTTCTTTAAATACTGATATCTTGCGTTTCATTCGTTAAAATATGATTCTAAGCCATTTTCTAGGTGCAAACTTTGTTTACACCCAATGTTATACCCAATAAACACACTGCAAAAGTCAAATCGAACGAGAAACGACCAAGGAAAAAGTAAGGTTGTGATTTCTGTATTTCTGTTGAGTATAAAATAAAAAGAAAATTTACTTTTTTTTGGCAAATACCAAATATATTTCATCTTGTGCGGTGAAAATATCAGCATTTTCACTCGTGCTACGCACTCGTGAAAAATACTGATTTTTTTCACCGCACTCGATGAAATATATTTGGTATTCACCTCAAAAAAGTAAATATCCTCTATATACCATTGATGATGAGATGAGATTGTGTTTTGCTTCAGTGCATCTCTGGTTATAGCCTACATAATGGAGAAGTATGGATTGTCTTACAAGTAAGTACTACATGAGAGGTGGCTGCTTTGAATCTCATCAGTGTCATTAGCGCACTCTTCAGTGCCTAAACACTATACCCAAAGAGGTTTTCCACAATGTATTTTCCGAGGGGATACACTGCTCCGAAAAGTGCATCAGAGTAAAGGGGGAGTACTTGGGAAGGGTTGGACTAACCATTTACACAACAATTCCGCCTACAGCTAAAGCGCCACACTGAATGCCCCTTGTACTTTACACTTTTAAAATCCTCTTGTCAAAAGCAACTGGACTGATTTGAAAATTATTTGAAACAAATAGTCCTTTGTTGATTGTTCAAATCATTCTGATCTGTGGAAAAGACGAGTGCCATGGTGTGAGACTGGCTTTTCCTATACGTATGTAGGGAAACACTTAAGAATCTTCTTGTCGAAAAATGATTAGCCTATTTGTGATTAGGAGTTATAAATGGTCCTTGTGTGACCTTCTACTAAACTTTTCAAATTATTCTGTACCACTATAATTCATGACCTCAAGGGGTATGCATGGTTAGGCGTATCTAAATATTTTCCTTAAACATGGGTATCAGTTTTCAGGATAATTCCTGAATTCACGATTTTTAGTCTGACTTTCCATAGAAAAAGTTAGCCCCAAAGTACCAAATAAGGCAGATTATAATAGCTTCTTTCAGGTAGTATTTAGTTAATTTAAAGTCAGTTGACCATTTAAATTTTGTAGGCATACAATAAGAATGTACATGTACACAAAGCTTCGATTTTCAGAAATTTTCATTTGAAAATTCAAATCAACAAAGAGGTAGAACCTTTCTAAATTCACTATTAGTCATATTGAGAGGAGATAATTTTGAACCATGATTAAATTTGTGTCCACATTGCAGCTATTCCATATGGTTAAATTTCAAATAATGGTGTGGTTTTGCTCACTGACAATTTACAATGTTGAAATATCAAAAAAGTAAACATATATGCCCGATATGTATACTATAGTTAGTATTCATGAATTAAAGGTGTATATTTTTTATTGCCTCTGAGTATAGTAAATATTTATTGATATTTCACAGGGCTCTCGATCACCCGATTTTGGGGCCGAAATTCGGCCCCATTCCCAATGCCAAAAAGTATGTTTTTTTCCCAATTCCAGACAAAAAATTCCCTATTTTACAAAAAAAAAAAAAAAAAAAAATTTTTTTTTTTTTTTTTTTTTTTTGCTTCTCCAACTTTCATTTCATATAATATTAATACAGAACATATTGTTACATATTAAAATTTCACAGAATAATAGAATATAATAACACTTGCTGCATATTGGAATCAATCTAGCAATAGAAACATCATACATAAGGATGATGTCGAATTTCCCAATTTAAGTCAAAACGCCGCGAATTTTCCCAATTCCATGGGCCCCGGCCCCATTCCCAAAAAGGTGTGTGAGAGCCCTGTTTCATGAAATTGTATTGTTAACAACTTGCTTTTTTCCAGAGAAGCTTTCTTATTTGTTCAACAAAGAAGATTCTGTGTTAGTCCCAATGAAGGTTTTGTTCAACAATTAACAGTAAGTTGTAACTTATTTATTTGCAATACTTGTTGAGAGAAACCCTATCTTTCTGTGTGCAATTAAATAGAGCTTCCACTTGCCTGCTCAGCTACAGAGACTAGCTAGAATCTTGAAAATTGGAATTTAGCATTCTTAACTATAATACTTTATGCTGGGTGTGGTTCTGCAGTCTGATATGCACTGTTTGCCAACTAAAAAGTACCTGTATAACATGAAGTATGCACCAAGCCCCCAGGTGTAGTTTTTGTCAAGAGGAAGAAACAATAAATCACATGCTCTGGCAATGCCAGGAATCTCAAAATCTAATTGGAGACTTCAAAAGATGGCTCAACAATAACAATATTAATCTGACATTCGTTGAAGAATTATTTATATTTAACATAGGGAAAACATACTCATCAACAGAATTGCATATTTTTGTTATTATCAAGTATTACATATATGCTGCAAAACGCACCAACCACCCCATATCCATAGTAGCACTGCAAAATAAGTTAAAATACTTTTATAAGCTACTGCAATATACAGCTACCAGAAAAGGTTCTTTAGATAAATTTGAAAACACATGGACCAAGTACAAAGACCTGATAGATACAAAACATTGAGCTAAAACATTTATAACCCTTGACAAAAGCAAACCCCCACTTTAATAACAAAATTTATTGCATAAACATAAGCTCATTCATGCTGCCATGCTGTGAGAGGAATAGGTTGTCAGAGATTCAATTTTTTTTTGTCTTTTTTTTTTAGATAATGTATCTTTTTCATTTGACACTCCTGTCATCCTGTGCTAAGCGCTAATGGTATTTTCCCAGAATACTCAGACACATGCCCTAAATATTCAGACACATTGGATTTCTGCCTCAAATGGAATCTTTATAATAGGGAGCAAAGTGATTGAAAGGTGGCAACAAAATGAAAGGCTATACAGACCTTTAGTATGTATTACTGTCCCTTATTTAAGTCTGAGCACAGTGTGTGCCATTCAACTGAACCCAACTGTCTGAATATAGAGGGTAGGTGCAGTAATGCTTTGATTGTATGCTTATACACTGTATCTTTAACCTTTCTTGTCCTTTAACAGATATTACATGTATATCACGGCTGGGAGGGCACCAATTAGCATATTTTACCTAATATGTTTGTGTACTCAGTGCATCTGTAAGGTTGAATGTGGTAATTTTATGTCTCTTAAAGAACCACAATAACTCACCAACAAATAAACTGGTCAAGCTATAAGAATCTTTTAGACAAATAAAACCAGACTACTGAATGGTGCCTTCACGGCTGTTTAAACTGTTTCAAAACAGCTTTTGAAATTGCATGAAAGGTGCATGAAAGGGGTGATCTAGAGATACAATCAGTCAAAAAAATACCTTTACTGTAGTTTGTAAGGCATGCAGAGGGATGGTCCTCCCCGACCCTCTGTATGTCAGATGACGGGGAGAATAAAGTGTAAAGATCAAAAAAAAAAAAAAAAGTGTTCAGGTAAGGTGAAGGCAAAAAGAACAAAATAACATTTACTAGAAAAAAAAAAAAAAAAGTGTTCAGGTAAGGTGAAGGCAAAAATAACAAAAATAACATTTACTAGAAAAGAAAAAAAAATGCACTGTTGGTATTTTAATACAACAAAATAGGGTTTCTTATGACATTACTAGAACTTGTATGATATAAACTGTACAATATAGTCTTTACCAGCGATATTTGGTTGAGCCTCTCATTAATTGGAAACCTGTTAGTGGATGTTTTGACAAAACAGTGTTGACGCAGATGAGATGTCACATAATGTGGCATCTCATCATAGTCTGCACTGGCTGCATAGATAAAAGCTATCTTTGTAAACTTTAATACAATATACAGTAGAACCTCAATGGCTCGAACTCTAATGGCGCATTCACCTAGGCTGGCTAGAACTATCATCATCGTCCCTACAGGTCATTATATGCATAATCCACCCTAGATATCTGGAACTTACTACCCTTGGCTAGAAGAATTTTTCATGGTCCCAAGCCTGTTTAAGCCATTGAAGTTCAACTGAAGTTAAAAGCTGTGATCACTCAAATATTATTGTTTCATGTAGGATGGACAATTTTTTTTCAGTCAAAGCTGCCTTGATTGGATTAATAAAAAATGATTTTCTTTTTAAACTCATTTGTTAAATTAGACATTTTTACACTTTCCGCTTATAAAGGTGAACATGATAAGCAATCCATAGATTTCATTTTTACGATAATTTTACTATAAATACAGTAAAGGCTTTATATTCAAGCTCCAGCAGTTTGAAACACCTGCTAATCCAAACTTGGATTCAGAGAATATGGATTTAGGAGTGCGGTGGCTCAGTGGTAGATCAAAGGGTCGCTGGTTCTAGACTCACCAGAGGCACTGTGTTATGTCCTTGAGCAAGACGCTTTAACCTCTGCTTATTACTGGTTCAACGCAGGAAGTCTAATAATAATTTAGAGGTGTTTCCTTTAAGCATCTAGAACATATGTTTTGATAGGAAAAACTAAAAATAATCATTTCTGTGATTTAATTTGATTAAATCATTAACTACCTTTAAATGGAACTACTTATAATTCAAAGTAAAAGCTCTTATCCAAAGGACTTAACCAGTCAAAATTATATGAGAATTCACTGTGTCCCGGCACCTCTTCACATATCTTAAAATTCTAACAAATCCATTTCATGATCTGATAAGGTTTGTATAAAGGGTAGTGATGAAACAGCAAATAGTGTCAACCCTGATCAAACCACTCCTAACGAAGTGGTTTGATCATGGTTTACACTTTTTCTCAGGCTTGTCTGTCTGAATATTAAGGGTAAATAAGATCTTTTTGTATTTTGTTATTTCAGGAGTTTGAAGTTTTATACAAGGCAAGATTATCTTTGCAAATGGGTGAAAAATCTGTGAGTCCAGGTGAGTTGCAGATTTAACTTGAGGACTCCGGCCGTTTTATTATGACTTCAGAAGCAGTCAGAAACCCTTAAAATACAAATGGACAATTACATACTTATTGTATCAATGTGTATGGGATAATCCATCAGAATGATAAGGGTTAATAGCTCTTTAAGTGTTGATTGGGCCCAGATTATAGAAAGCATGGTATTGATAGAGCTGGGTTTGCAAAAGCAAAATAATAATCAATAAAAGATTAGTAATATTTTATCGCTGAATTTCCATATTTGATAAGAAAACCTAGACCCCCACCCCCCTGGCCCCCTTCCCCCCTCCCTAATAATTTTTTGGTCCCGAAAATGTCATCTGCTTTTTATGGCTGCTGCATATATCTAAGTTCACTTCAGGCTAGATTAACATGGATGCAAACATTTATGAATCTTGATCAGACTGCTAATCTGGGTCCACATTGTTTTCAATATAGGCCTAACTAAGAAAATAAGCAGATGAGAGGAGCCGCAGAGCGCAGTTTGTAACATGTCCGACTGCAGATCCAGAGGTCAAAAGTTTGATACCGGCTCAGTCCCATTCTTTGGTGAGGTTGATCATGAAATAATTTTAATGGCCATTCTCCTCCCTTCCGCTGATTCAAGAAGGGTTGTTGTCATTTACAAGCGAAGTATGTGCACAAAGTACTGGTTAACTGCTTAGTCAAGCTTGCCCAGGAAAAAGTGTGGTTAGGTGAACTGAGAATTAACCTTGTATCAGAAGGCCAATCACATGAGACTTTGGTACTAATTGCATATACATTGTCACCACTTTTAACCCTTTGTTATAGGGAAATCCCTAAACGAGTACTAAGGCAAACAGTGAAGACCCAAATGAAATGCAGCATAATGCTGCATTTCATCAGGGTCTACACTGTCCATAAAGGTAAAAATGATCTTAAGACAAAATGCATTTTTTTTTAAAATTATAACCTGCCATCCCTAGATATGTACTATGGACTATCCTAAGTTTATTGTATCAAACTAGAAAGAAGAATCTATTAGTATACAAAGGGTTAAACATGCATGTACTTTTAGTTTGAGAGTTAGCCTTTTCCACTACTTCATGTATCCAAGCAGGAACGGCTCTGGCTCGACTGCACAGAAGCGCAGGAGGGTCTGGAATTTGGCTGCTTGTAAAATGTTGATAAATTCTAAAATGTCATGTGTATTGAAGTTCATTTTGCCTCATGTTATCATTGTAAAATGAACTGAGAGAATAAAATTTAACTTAAAATAAAACTGTCTGTTCTTTCCTTTCAGAAAACCTCAAGAGAAAATGCCACTTTGATCAAGATGACTATCTGCATGCAGACCCTGTTAATATGACATGACCTTCAATGTGTACTAGATGAAGGTCAGATTCATTGCTGCTGATTTATGTCAAGGTCAAATTACATGATTATCTCAGGGAAATATGAAAGCAAAATATACCAAAGAAGAGTTTTCTATGCCTGATCAATGTACGAGGGTCAGTCAAAAATAACTGAGAGTTGGTTAATATCTTTTTACTGGGTCGGCAGTTTTGGATGAAACTTTATACACATATAGAATGAACCTTCGGGCTTCATTACATATAGAAGTTGACGTCTTATCATCATCAATGTGTTGTTGCTAGGCAACCGAAGACCGTCTCTCAGCGATGTGTGTTTGCGCTGACGACACTTCTGGCTAAGCAGCCATGAATTTAAAATCATTTCAAATATAAAACAGAATAATAACGGACCTTTTATCTCTCCAATTGTATCAAACAATGTGTTAGCAATGTTTTGAAGAAGTGTAATAGATAGTAAATACAATACATGCAATGTTGCCTAGCCACCTGGAAATTTCAAGTTTAACTAAAAGACCAGATTTTGTTGCTATGGCAACCATTTATTCCTGGAACTATTCAAGATATGCATTCAGATGTCAAAACCAATTACTAAATACAATGAAATGGTCACATGATATGATACTTAGTTGATAATATTGCTCTAAAATGAACCGTAACTGGCAGGTGAAGTATATATTGGGGTGAAATTTTCAAAACATTTAGTTCATTTTCCTCTTAAATATATATTAGAATTCCAACGCCTCAATCTCAGTCGTTGCATTTCACAAAATACATTAAATTACTGTATTTGCAACAAATGCACAATTTGATGTTGATTAAATAATGTATTGTGTTTCCATGGCAAGCTATATTCCAGCGTGAACGCATGACGTTATTTCACATTCTTCGGTTGCTAAGCAACAACATTCTAAACTTTGCATGGTCTTGTATATTGCATATTCTGACGCAGGACAGTTCATTGCATGCATGTGCCAAATTTCACTAGTGTACGTTAGCTTACGTAAGAGATATGCATCAACTCTCAGTTATTTTTGACTGACCCTTGTATACTCAGTACCACCTGACAACCCTAATATTGGAAATTTACTCGTCCAGTGATAAAGATGGGAAAATCCATTGGTTAAATGCATATCTTAACCTTTAAAGCGCCAATCACAACAAAAGTCGTCTGCTTTTGTCATCTGCTGAAATGTTTCAGAAGCCTTTCCAAAAAAAGTGTAGACCAAGATAGGAGCAGTCTGATCTGGGTCCACACTGTTTGTCTCTATACTTAACTTTGTTAAATAATTTTAGCAAAAATTTGCAGCAGACGACAAAACAGACGGAATTTTCAGATGAATTTTGATTAGCTTTTTTAGGGCTAACCCTTTTCATTCTGATGTATTATCCCATACATATTGTATGGACTTGACTTTTTTGTATTTCAAATTGAGGAGTTGGTGGTCTAAATTTCTATACAATGATGTGTTTCTGTCCTTGAAGATTGTTTTTATCTTGGCAAACAGTGTAGACTCTGATGAAATGCAGCATTATGCTGCATTTCATCTGGGTCTTCAGTTTGCCAAAATACCTGGATTGAAAAAGGTTTATTGAAATATAGAATATAATACTAGAATGAGGGTATATATAATAATATTATAGGGTTCCTTTGACAAACATTGTAGACTCATATTAGAGACTGCAAAATGTAGCATCTCATCAGGGTCTACACTGATTGGTAAGATTGTCTTAAGGATCAAAGTTTGACATCACAATGATTGACATGAGATGACAAACGATGATCCAGAGGAACATATTTCTATCCACTTTCACACAAATGATAAATTCTTTCTGTTGCATGCCTTTCATATCACTTTTATTTTCTAAAATAAACTTCCAGGAGTATGTTGAGATTCAATAATACATGTTATTGTCATACTGGAATTGTAGAGGCGTCACTTATGCAAACAATGTACAGGCCCAAATGTAGAATGGAAAATTCAAAAAGAAGTATGATATCAAAATGAGTGGAATGTTCTCTTTGTCAAGAAAGGGTTAACTCTTAGAGTGCCAGAACCGAATTACTCCGACAGGAAAAGCTGACATTTGCAAACAAAATAGTCCCTGATCAGACTGGTTTGGTCAGGGACTATTTGTTTGCTTTCTTTAAACTGTACAAATTTTATTTAGAGTCGGAAAGTCTAACAATTATCAAATCGTTTATTGATAACTAGGATGGATTAGTCCGGATCAATAGCTCGAAGAATCCATTCTAGAATTCCAGCACTTTAAAGAGTTGATTATCATTTCCTTCATTATAAACATAGGAATGTAATGTATGTATATTGTAAATACTGGCATTTTTGATAAGTGTGTGAATATTTATTTATTTGAAGATGTTTGTTTGTAAATACGTTTCTGTTATTGTTATGCTATTTCCATTTTTCTTACATTTGTTAAGTTTTCAATAAAACAATCAAATTGTTGTTTGTTTGTTGTTGTTGTTTTTAACCACAAAATCATGCCTTCTACAATATTTACCTCAAGAATTTATATCTCAAATTCTTAGATTAGTCAGTACATGTAATAATGTTTTTGCCGATATAGGTGCCCTATTTACTTAAATTTTTTTCATTTTGTCCATTCTTGTACAGAAATTTGCGTAGACTTTCACATATGGTATTATTAAGTCCCCTGGCGATTTTGAAATAAAGAACAAAGAGTTGCGTCTCATATAACTGTTAAAAATGGACAGCCATCAAATGTGCCTGAAAATTCGACTAAAATGAGCTTTTAGGGGAAATAGAACTGTTGCAGCAGACTTTATATTATCATATCGCGTCTAGGAGTGATATAATGACATGCATTAAAATCGCTAAACCACTAGTGGTTTACAGAATTTGGTAACACTATGTAATGACATCCGTAATAAAGTCTCATATATATGGCAAAATCTTAGCGTTTTCACACAAAAACACAATTTAAAAGTAGTTTCAGGGTCAGTTAACATTCGGGCTCTTGTATTATTGCATTTATTAAACTTGTTGCAAAAAAGCGATTAAATGCGTGGCAAGCCTAGCATATTATCTCTTTTTCCCAACTCTTATAATTATTCAATAAAACATGAGCACTCATGTAAGATCATCCATATCTCAAAATGCAATCTTATTTTCTTATTATCTTTCACTGAACTGGATTTTTGTTATTCCCATGCTAGATATGAATATGAACAGTAAAACCTGTGTAAAACGACTACTCAAAAATAGACAAAACAAAGGTCTTAATGACAAACGGTAGCTTTATGAAGGTCAAAGTATTGCAGAATGCTTTAGAGCATTCTGCAATACTTTTGACCTGCATTAAGCGATACAGTAATTGGTCTTGAAAACCAATTTTTGGCCTTTTTGAGAGTGGCCTTTTTACACAGGTTTTACTGTACTACACTCATTTCCATATGTTATGCAATATTAACTTTGAGGAGCAGAGTGCAGTAGCTCAGTTGGCAGAGCATTATACTGGAATGGAAGAGTTGCTAGTTAGAGACAAGCCAGAGTTACTGTTCTGTCCTTGAGCAAGACAGTAGGTGCTACTTAGTACTGGTTCAATCCAGGAAGACAGAAATTTGTCCTGACATGAATGAAAAATAGTTGACTTGGACATAAAGTAAGAACACAATCAAAATTAACTTGCAGGATTCCAGTTATTAGCATGTATATGCATGCATAGTGGAAGGCTAGCTGATACTGGATTTACGGTACACTGCTTTTGTATTACGATATATGATTGTTGATGAAATAATTTCTACGGCCATTTCCCTCCCTTCTGCTGATTCAAGAAGGGTATTTACAAGCTAAAGTATGTGCACGAAGTACTGCTTAACGGCTTAGTCAAGCTTGCCCAGGAAAAAGTGTGGTTAGCTGAACTGACTGTCCAAACATGACCATAGCTGTTGACTGGGACATAAGGAATCAAACCAAACAAACAAGAGGGCCTTAGGGCCCTGGATTGCTCACCCGAGTCCAGGCTTATAAGTTGGTGTATTGACTTTTAGATAAAGAGATATCATTTAAAGATACTTTTTTTTTGCTCTGGTGGCCATTTTTTCAACTGAGCTAAACATTCTGATCAATTTGGTAGAAGGCAGTATGAGGAATATTTCTATGAGATTATTTTGAATTTGGACTTGTACAGGAGGAGAGGTTATATAAAGATATTTTTATTTATAGCTCTGGCGGCCTTTTTCTCCAGTGCTTCCAAACCATTTGTGCAATTATGGTGGTGGGCTTATGCAGAACATTTCTGTGAAACAGTAATGAATTTGGAACAGTGGTTCAAGGGGAAATGCTGTTTAAAGACATTTCTTATTTAGAACTCTGATGGCCCCTTTGCTCGACGGGGTGGAACGATTTGTGCATTTTGGTAGAATACATCATGAGGAAAAATTGTGTGATTTTTTTTTGCATTTGGACCAGTGATTCAGGAGGAAATGCCTCTTAAAGATATTTCTTTTCTGGAGCTCTGGCATCTCTTTAGCTCCGTAAATTTGGTAGAGGGTATTATGAGGATCAATTCTGTAAAATTATTTTGAATTTACCAGTGGTTATGGAAGAAATGTTGTTTAAAATATTTCTTATCTAGAACTCTGGCAACCCTTTTGTTCAGCAGAGTAGAACCATTTGTGTAAAGGGTGTTTGTGTAGAGGGTGTTATGAGGAACAATTCTGTGAAATTATTTTAAATTTGGTTCAGTGGGCCAGATGTTGTTTAAAATATTTCTTATCTGGAGCTCTGGGGGCCCTCCTGACCATTTATGCAATTTTGAAAAAGGGCATCATAGGGAGCATTCATGTGAAGTTATTTGAAAGTAGGACTAGTGGTTCAGGAGGAGATATTGTTTAAAGAAAAAAGTTTATGGACGCGGGATGGACGCCAGACAAAGACCCATCACAATAGCTCATCTTTAGCCTTAAGGTGAGCTAAAAAAATAACAGGATACATCCAGGTTTAGCATTTAAATCGTTAAAGGGGACAGCAACCCTGATGATTACTATGTTTTATATGAAAGATCTTAATAAACCATGAATTTTGATACTAGTTTAATCTAAATCGGTTGAAAAATGTGGAAGTTGTGGGCGTTTGAATATTTGCAAATGGGCTGTAATGGAAGCGGCCATAATGTAGGCTTAGTGACGTCACTCAGCCTAATTAAATATGCGTACTCAAAATAAAAGACAAACCAATGGATTATTTGCATTAATCTTTAATGAAACATGCTCCTTATGTATAAAGCTGCATATCTGCTGAAACACAGATGATGTGATCGTAGTGATAGCTAAAAGTTAAGCAGTTGAAAAAATTCTGAAAACTAATTAAATATTCAAAATGGCGGCTAAATGTTGGCCATATTGAATTCTTTTTATGCCAATAACTTTCCCATTGTTCAACCGATTTTGATGATACTTGTATCAAAACTCATGGTTCATAGAGCTCTTTCTGATAAAACATACTTATTATTAGGGTTGCTGTCCCCTTTAAAAAAAGGTATACTTTCACTCTTTCCATAGTAGCAGCAACTTTTGCTATCTGACCTTTGCAAATGGTTTGATCCAAACAATTTGACACTCTGATAGTTTCCTGAAAGAATTTTAGGAAAAAGTTAATTTTGAAAAAAGTCAGCAGACAGCAAAAGTATGAAAAATTACTCAGCGTCCAAGAGTTGAGAATGTGTAGTAAATTAATTTGATCTTATGTAATGTTTAGATGAAACCAATTTGTAGTATAGGTTGAGAGGTAGGTTAAAATACAAAAATCATTTGATTTATGGAGCCTTTGACTTCTGCTTATTTTGTCAGAAAAATTCTAATTTGAATCTATTGGTGATCAATAGGTTTAAGTATGAAACCGAAAAATATCACTTATTTCAATTCTCATTTCAGATGAGCTGTTAGAATAGCCTCATCTTTAACCTCACTGGTATATCAAAAGGCTAGAGTTTCTGGATAATGTTATTCACATAGGAATAAGTGTATTGTGTTATAAAGTGACAATTATACAAAGAAATTATTTCATGGTCAATTTCATATAATTCTGGAGAGATTTTTCTATTGGCACTTTACACCTACATTTTTTTTCTTTATTGCATCTTTTTATTTAAAGAGCTTCTTGTAAGAAAGAAGATCTTACAAACCAAACATACCCTAGCCCTGGATTCTGTAACATGGCAATGTACAAATCAAACATACCATAGCCCTAGAATCCGTAACATGGCAATGAACAAACCAAACATACCCTAGCCCTGGATTCTGTAACATGGTAATGAACAAACCAAACATACCCTAGCCCTGGAATCTGTAACATGGCAGTGAACAAACCAAACATACCCTAGCCCTGTAAACCATAACATGGCAATGAACAAACCAAACATACCCTAGCCCTGGATTCTGTAACATGGCAATGTACAAACCAAACATACCCTAGCCCTGGATTCTGTAACATGGCAATGAACAAACAAAACATACCCTAGCCCTGGATTCTGTAACATGGTAATGTACAAATCGAACATACCCTAGTCCTGAAATCTGTACAAATCACACATACCCTAGCCCTGGATTCTGTAACATGGCAATGTACATTCCACACATACCCTAGCCCTGGATTCTGTAACATGGCAATGTACAAACCACACATACCCTAGCCCTGGATTCTGTAACATGGCAATGTACAATCCACACATACCCTAGCCCTGGATTCTGTAACATGGCAATGTACAAACCACACATACCCTAGCCCTGGATTATGTACAAACCACACATACCCTGGATTCTGTAACATGGCAATGTACAAATCAAACATACCCTAGCTGTGGATTCTGTAACATGGTAATGTACAAAACACACAAACCCTGGCCCTGGAGTATGAAACATGGCAATGTATAGACAAAACATACCATGGCCCTGAATTAGGTAACAGCAATGTCAAACCAAACACACCCCAGCCCTTGATTATGTAAATTTGCAATATACAAAACAAACATACCCTGGCCCTGAATTATGTAACACCACAATGTATAAACCAAACATACCGTAGCCCTTGATTATGTATCATGGCAATGTACAAAACAAATATACCGGGGCCCTGAATTATGTAACATGGCAATATACAAACCAAACATACCCTAGCCCTTGATTATGTAACATGGCAATATACAAACCAAACATACCCTAGCCCTGAATTATGTAACATGGCAATGTACAAGCCAAACATACCCTGGCCCTGAATTATGTAACACACTATGTACAAACCAAATATACCCTAGCCCTTGATTATGTAACATATCAATGTACAAACCAAACATGCGTACCCTAGCCCTGGATAATGTAACATATCAATGTACAAACCACATATACCCTAGCTGTGGATTAGTTAAAATGGCAATGTAAAAACCACACATGTAACACAGCAATGTACAAACCAAACATACCCTAGCCCTTCATTATGTAAATAGGCAATGTACAAAACAAACAAACCCTAGCCCTGGATGATGTAACACAGCAATGTATAAACCAAACATATCCTAGCCTTTGATTATGTAACATGGCAATGTACAAACCAACCCTGGCCCTGAATTAAGTAACACGGCAATGTACAATCCAAACATACCATGGCCCTGAATTATGTAACAGGGCAATGAACAAACCAAACATACGATGGCCCTGAATTATGTAACAGGGCAATGTACAAACCAACCCTGGCCCTGAATTATGTAACAGGGCAATATACAAGCCAAACATACCCTGGCCCTGAATTATGTAACATGGCAATGTACAAACCAAACATACCCTGGCCCTGAATTATGTAACATGGCAATGTACAAACTAAGCATACCCTGGCCCTGAATTATGTAAGGTGGCAATGTACAAACCAAACATACCCTGGCCCTGAATTATGTAACACAGCAATGAACAAACCAAGCATACCCGGGCCCTGCCTTATGTAAGATGGCAATGTACAAACCAAACCTTACCCTGGCCCTGAATTATGTAACACAGCAATGTACAAACGAAACATACCCTCGCCCTTGATTATGTAACATATCAATGTACAAACCACACATACCCTAGCCCTGGATTCTGTAACATGGCAATGTACAAACCACACAAACCCTAGCCCTTGGTTCTGTAACATGACAATATACAAACCACACATACCCTAGCCCTGGGTTCTGTAACATGGCAATGTACAAACCACACATACCCTAGTCCTGGGTGGTGTAACATGGCAATGGACAAACTACACATACCCTAGCCCTGGGTGGTATTACATGGCAATGTACAAACTACACATACCCTAACCCTAGATTCTGTAACATGGCAATGTAAAAACCACACATACCCTAGTCCTGGGTGGTGTAACATGGCAATGTACAAACTACACATACCCTAACCCTAGATTCTGTAACATGGCAATGTACAAACCACACATACCCTAGTCCTGGGTTCTGTAACATGGCAATGTACAAACTACACATACCCTAGCCCTAGATTATGCAACATGGCAATGAACATGCCGCACATACCCTAGCCCTGGGTTCTGTAACATGGCAATATACAAACCACACATACTCTAGCCCTGGGTAGTGTAACAAGGCAATGTACAAACATATACCCTTAGGCCTAGCCCTGTGTTCTGTATATGGCAATGTACAAACAGCACATACACTAACCCTAGATTCTGTCACATGGCAATGTACAAACCATGCCCTAGCCCTGGGTAGTGTAACATGGCAATGTACACACATACCCCAAAGCCCTGGGTTCTGTAACATTACAATGTACAAACAGCACATATCCTAACCCTAGATTCTGTAACATGGCACATACCCTAGCCCTGGATTTCTGTCACATGGCAATGTACAAACCACACATGCCCTAGCCCTTGGTAGTGTAACATAGCAATGTACACACACCCTAGCCCTGGGATCTAACATGGCAATATGCAAAGCACACATACCCTAGTCCTGGGTCCTGTAACATGGCAATGTACAAACCACAATACTCTAGCATTGGGAAGTGTAACATGGCAATATACAAACCACACATACCCTAGCCCTGGAATTTTTGCAGGGCCCTGTTTGTATAATTGGCAATGTACAAACCACACATACCCTAGCCTTGGATTCTGTAACATGGTAATATACAAACCACACTTACCCTAGCCCTGGATACTGTAACATGGCACTGATAAGAAATTTAACACTTTGTATGCTGGGTAATTTTTCATGCTTGTCTTACCATCTGCTTGCTTTTGTTTTTGTTTGATTTGATTCTTTACGTCCACTCAACAATCTTTCAGTTATGCGGGACGGTCTTCCTGGGTTGAACCAGTACTAAGCTAGGATAAATGTGTCTTGCTCAAGGACCACAACGCAGTGACGCCGGTGAGGCTCGAACCCGCGGCCCTTCGGTCTCGAGTCAAGCACTCTACCACTGAGCCACTGCGCTCCCCACCATCTGCTTGCTTCTTTCAAAATGATTCTTTTAAAAAATTCTTCCAGGAACACTGTCAGTGTCAAACAGTTTGGATCTAGATCAGGACTGATGTTCTGTTGGTCCTGATCTGGGTCCAAATTATTTGCAAAGGTTATCAGCAGATGACAAAAGTCGCTGCTAGCCAGGAAAGAATTAAGCCCAGAATAAAAGCTGTATGCGAAAAGGGACCAGATGCAAAGTGTCTAGCTAATCTATTCATAGTGTCTATAGGGCCTAGATATCCGTATGGCAAAGTGTTTTAGTCCATTGTATTGGGGGAAACCCCCTAAACCAGTACTTTTGCAAACAGCGAAGACCCGGATGAAATGCAGCATAGTGCAGCATTTCATCAGGGTCTTAACTGTTTGTAAAGGTAAAAAAAATCTTCAAACAAAAGAATGCAATATTTTTTGAAAATTATAACCTGACACCGCTTGATATGGACAATGGACTATCCCATGTTTATTGTATCAAAGAAGAAGAAATAATCCATTAGTATACAAAGGGATTATCTCTTAAGATAGTGCTATGATATTTTTATTTCCAAAGTGTATCAGTGAAATTGCAATGTGCTTCCCTGCATTATCATCACAGAATTTCCATGTTTGTCTCTGTATGGCTATATTGTTATCACTATATTATTATCAAAGGACATTATATTATCATTTTGGAAATGTTCTTCTTGAATAATGGTCAATAATTTCTTCTAACTAGGTCTTTTGTAAGCAGCAGCAGCGATTCTCTTGAAGAAAATACTGGAATAAATCACGTATAAAGTAGTCCCTGATTGCCAACATTTATGCAAATTTTCATCAACTTTGGAGAAAACTTCAGACTTCAGCTCTTTGCATGCTAGGAATTATTTATGATTTTTTTGTTGTCTGCCTGTTTAAAAAAAAAAATCATGAATACCATCAGGGTGTCAACCAGGTTGGATCCAGATCAGGCCAGATGTTCTGTCAATCATGATCTAGGTACAATATGGGCCTCGAGGTGAGAAAACCTGTCTTCGGGGTTTGCGAACAACAAAGGTGAAGACCAGCCTGCGCATCCCTGCAGACTGGTCAGCACCTTTGTTATTCGCTTTTTGGAAAAAATCATATCTGAACTTTCTTCAAGCAAAATTTCCGTATTCTAGCTAGTCTCTGTAGCTGAGTAGGCTGCATAGAGCATAGCCTGGTCGGAAACCCCAAAGACAGGTTTTGTCGCGACGAGGCCCAAATGTTTGCAAAAGTTACCAGCTGACAACAGTAACAGGTAAAGAGTTAAAGCATATCAACAATTTCTACATCTTCGCAAGCCATGGGTACTAAGTCCACTGTGTTACACACATAAGGAACGAAGTGGACTTAGTACCCTTGGCTTCCAAAAATGCAATTTCTAGAGAGTAGTGGTTCAGTGGTAGAGCACTTGACTTGAGATACAGGGGTAGCTGATTTGAGACACTGTGTCATGTCTTTGAGGAAGACACTTTAACGTCTGCTTAATACTATTTAAACCCACTTGATTTAGCTACCACCCCATTAATATTTTCCTCCTAGTTATCCTTTTGTCGTCGCAAACAGTTTTGACCAAGATCAGGCTTGACAAAGCTTGATCTGAATCCATACTGTTTGGCACGGATAGATTCCTGAAAGACTTAAAAAAAAATTGAAAACAAATTATTAGCAGAAGACAAAAAAGCATGCAAAACCCGCGAACTGCAAGGAGTTTAGCACTTGCCCATAATACTAAAAATTCAAGTTTTGATATATCTGACAAATGCTGACCTAGTTATTTTAGTAGTGCCTTTATGTCATTTTGACCATTGAGACACAACTAGTCTTCACTCTTCAGAATGTTTCATGCCTCAGATAACTGCTTTTTTCTCCTAAAGAAAGTTGATGGTGTTTACTTTGGGGTGGTTTAATCTTCTTTGGAATTGTCTTATCTTCTGAACCAACACAAAGATTAATGGCAGCAAGTCAGAAGTCATAACAGCCTCAACCAAACAGAAAAGGACCCTTAGCCCTTAAAATGGCAAGCACAACCACACATACCCTAGCCCAACTAGCCCACACATACCCTAGCTAAAATGGCAAGCACAACAAGTCATCTGCTTTTGTCATCTGTTGAAATGTTTTAGTAGCTTTTGACAAACAGTGTGGACCCAGATCAGACTGCTCCTGTTGGAACAGTCTGATCAGAGTCCACACTGTTTGCCCCAATCTTACATAAGTAAAAAGGTATTAGCAAAAATACGCAGCAGACAACTTAAGAAGATGGCATTTTAGATGAATTTTTGCAGGCCCTTTAAGGGTTAGGATAGCCAAGCAACCAATAATCTATTTTCTCTTTGAATGCTGGTATATTTTCCATGATATTTTTGTTGTTTTCTGCTGATTTTTTCCTAATTAACTTTCACATTTTTTTAAGTAATACCATCAGGGTGTCAAACAGTTTGGATCCAGATCAGGCATGATGTTTTGTCAGCAGATGACACTTGCATTTCAAGAATTAATGGACTTTGGACAGTGCAAAGATATATCTGAGATAAATTGAAAGCAAAAGCAGTTCATGGTTTACACTCAACTCTTTACCAACTAGAGTCGTCTGCTTATAACCAATCTAAACTGCCTGGACCCAGAATGTTAGGCCAGATCTGAAAATTTTAGGCCCCAAAGCATTATCCTTCCATGAATTCCAGCCATGAATTTTTAGTAGATCAGCCATTTCAATAAGACTTTACATGGATAAATTGAAGCTTAGTTTTGAATAAAGTGAAAGGTTGTAGAACCTTAGACCGAGCCCCGTAGTGCAGTCAGTAGTGAGTTCAACTACAGATCCAGGGGTTGTGAGTTTGATCCCGGCTCCGTCCCATACTTCCTGGAGATTGATCATGAAATAATTTCTACGGTCATTCTCCTACTTCCGCTGATTCAAGAAGGATTGTTGTCAGTTACAAGCGAAAGTATGTGCACAAAGAATCAAGATTGCCCAGGAAAATAGTGTTGTTAGGTGAACTGTCTCAACATAACCACAGCTATAGACTGAGATGTAAGCCTTCAAACCAAACAAAAACCTGGATGGAAATTTTCACTTTAACCAAAATGAATCAAGTCATCAGATGCATTTTCTGACAGACATACCGTGATTACCCTGGTGGCCATTTTTGTGACCGACCTGTATAATAGGAGGGTAATTGCACATTATTTTAAAATCAGCCCAGTTGGCTTTTTAAAGTTTTTCCAAAATCCGTGTATTAGACAAGAGGGCCATGAGGCCTTGGCAGGGTTGCCACTCAATATCCTTTTCAAAATTCCCTGACTTTTCACTGATTTTCCCCTGACTTTCAACCGTTTTCCAGACCCTTTTGGAAGGCCAATTTTAGCCATTTTCATCCATCTGCTATTCGAAGATTTTGTAGAAATATTTGAACTTGCTGATTTAATCTTTAAAGAAAAATCTTAAACCATAAATATTAGAAAAGGAATGTTTCTGAACATAAATTGCTTGCAATTTATGTTCAGAAATATTCCTTCTCTAATAATGCTTGAAAATTATGGAAAATAACATTTCCAGAAGCCTGTTAACTGGCATCTTTTTAGGAAAATTTTGAAATTCCCTGGCTTTTCCATGACTTTTTTCATTTTTTTTTAAATTTCCCTGACTGAAAATGTAATTCCCTGACTTTTCCCTGACCTGGAAAATTTTTGATTTTCCAGAATTTTTTCCCTGACCGTGACAACCCTGCTTGGATTGCTCACCTGAGTCCCGGTTTATGATGGTCATTTTGTTAAGTGGAGCAGTAAAGTTTGTGCAACTTTGGTAAAGGGCATTATGGAAAAAAATTGTTTATAATTACTTTGAGTATGGGCCTGTGGTTCATGATGAGGTGATGTAATTTTTTAAGACTTTTCAATTTAAAGCTCTGGTTACCTTTTTGTTTATAATCAAGATGTCGTTTAAAGATATTTCTATATTTAGCTCTGATGGCCAGTTTGTTCTGCGGAGCTGCCCTTTGGTGCAATTTTTATTGAGGGCATTACTTAGGATCATTTCTGGAAAACTATTTTGAAATTTGGCCAGAGGTTCCAGAGATATTGTTTAAAGATATTTCTATTTATAGCTCTCATTGCCATTTTGTTCATTAAAAGCAGAACTATTTGTGCAATTTTAGTACAGTGACCTATATAAGAGTGACTAGAAACTCCAATGAAATACCAATACTCAACTAAAATAACACTGTCGTGTATCTTACACAGGTAAATGAGGGAAACTCGATATCATTTATCTACACGATTGGCTTTTACCGCTGTTTTGGAATACACAGCGTAATTTCTCTATTGTTTACCTAAACTTTTAACACCTTTATAAACACCAAAATTATATAATAACAATAATTATGAATCATTGGGCATCTTAGTTTATGAATATTAATAAATCGAGACACAGATATAGCCATGTTTGAACCTTTATTCGTCAGAGTGAAAGGGGTATTTTTGAAGCCATTTTTGCCAATTTCCGCAACTTTTTTAAAATCGGCCGATAATTACACGGTCATAACTCAATCGGATTAGTTTTTATATTGCAGAAACATAGCTTTTAGCAATATTTCATATATGTTTTTTCGATTGTTATTAACAATATTTACCAATAAGCGATATTTACGACGAAGTACGCTCTTTAAAGTACCTATAAATGCAGCGGTCTCACAAGCTGCATCGCCGTTTTGAGTGTGTACAATAAAAGGCGCACCAGGCGTTAGTCACGTGACACATGCCACGACATACCTATATGGCTGAAAAATGAAGTGTCCAGTCACTCTAACATAGGTCACTGTTTAGTAGGAGCATTTCTGTGAATATTTTTGAATTTGGGCAAGTGGTTCAAGAGATTTCATTTAAACACAATTCTATTTTTAGCTCACCTGGCTATTTCAATCAGTGGAGCAGAAGCATATGTGCAATTTTAGTAGAGGCCTACTAGAAGGGCCTGATGGGGAACATTCCATGAATTTTTTTAAGTTGGACAAGTTGTTCAAAGATATTTTTAGGTCTGGTATGGTTTGGAAACCATTTGTGCAGTTTATGTGGAAGGCATTTTGATGAACAATTCTGTGAATTTAATTTGATTTTAGACCAGTTAAGGAGATGTTGTTTAAAGATATTTTTATTTTTAGTTCTGGTGGCCATTTTGTTCAGTGGAGCAGAACTGTTTGTAATTTTGGTAGAGGGTGTTATGGAGAACATTCCTGTGAAATTATTTTAAATTTGAAGTAGTGGGTCAGATGTCATTTAAAGAATGCCTGGGACATGGACAAATATGGGGTGTTTTAGCACTCAAGAGGGAATAGCTTTTTAGTCAGTTGTCAGTGGCGAATCCCCCTCTCTGCACCAGTTTTTAAATATCCTATGAAAATGAAATAATTTGGTCTCAGTGAGACCTAATTATCTCATTTTCATGGGATATTTAAGAAAAATGAGATAAAATCAGCAAAGCGAACCCCCCCACACCTTTATACATATGAACCCCCCTTTTCAGAAATCCTGGATCCGCCCCTGGCTGTCCCATCTTGTCCAAATTGGAACTTGATTGAATTGCAAAACCAGGGAACCCTCTTCATACAGACACTCTTTATAACAGCAAAATTCTTTACCCCAATTGTATTTGTACAAATGTCTCAGTTCAGATGGAATTTGATTTTATTACAACAGAAATTCAGTTTAATGTCAAATTATATGGGGACAAAAACGGTTGTATAGATGGTTGACTGTATGGCCAAATTTCATGTTCATAAGGGATAATCAAATCAATTATTGGTACTCTCGCATTACAGGGTATACACTGTTTAATATTGCCATACACTGAAAGTTTGGACGTACAATGGACAACAACCACAGATGAAGACTATACTATAAGCTTATCTTGTGATCCTTCGGCTCAGGTGAGCTAACAGTGGAAACCTGAAATTCTGCAATGGAGAAGAATATATAGAACAGAAAAACTTTGCTTTGGTTGAATTTTATTCCAAAAAGAAACAAGGATTTCTCAACAATTGGAAAACACCATGCAGACAAAGGCAGAGGCACTCTCTCACCAATCAGATCACATCCATTGGACTGATCACACCCACTGGACTACACCCACCAATCAGATCACACCCATTGGACTGATCACACCCACTGGACTACACCCACCAATCAGATCACACCCATTGGACTACACCCAACACTCACAAAGTACCCAACACTCACAAAGTAATACAGGAGTCTCAACATGGTAAAAGGGCCCTTTTAGGATATAAGTACAAACAGGAAAGCAAGAATATTCACATCTATGGTAACTGTTCGAAAATTTCAAACATATCTCTCTGTTTTCAAATAAAACATTTCACAAAATATGTATCAAAATAGCAAACAGGTTAGAGCCTGATCAGACTGCTTCAGAAGAAGCAGTCTGATCTGGGTCTTAGCTGCATGTCTTGGCCTTTTTGGCAGTCAAATATATTTGAAATTTTAGAATTTCTAGGGTAATTTTGGTTTCTTCAAGCACCGTCCATTTTGTGCAGACATAATCACAGGATAAACAAAATTAACAAACAGTGTAGATCCTAATGAGATGCTGCAGGATGCTACATCTCATCAAGGTCAGGACTGTTAGAAAACCAAATGAAAACCTTCAGGTACCAAAACACCCTGTTAATTTTAAATTGTTCCTATGACACTCTAACTCTTTCCTTGTTAGCGGTGACTTTTGTCATCTGATGATAACCTTTGCAAACAGTTTGGACCTAGATCAGGACTGACAGATCCTGTCCTGATATGGATCAAAACTCTTTGACACGCTGATAGTGTTCCTGAAAGAATATTTTGAAAGAGTTAAATATACAACTGTATCATCAAAATCTTATTGTATCAAGCGAGATTTCATCCTTCAAGACTAAGTACTGTACATTTATATTTTTTTGCTGAACATAATCAAAATACAAATAAAACAGATAGATGAAGTAACATTTGATCAGTCTAATTTTGATTGTATAACAAACTCTAATCTATTACTTATAAGAGCCCTCTTCCTATGTTGTGCACTCATATGTGAAAACTCCATGTGAAATACTTTAGTGTATTACTTGTTTAATATGAGCTAGAAAAACTAAGTCTTCAAAGAAAACCAACTAGAGGCATTCTTAGTATTAAATAAAGTTGAAGTTGACAACTACATAATCTGAGCCGTGGCATGTGATTTCCAACAATGTGGCATTTTGACAAGTGCAGACTAAGATCAGCCTGTGCAACATCCCTTTAAGCTTAGAAACTCCAAATGATGTTCAGTTAGTAGCTAAACATTCAAAGAAAATTAAGGGACTAGCAAAGGCTCTGATCAGACTGCGCGTATGCGCAGGCTGATCTGAGGCTTTGATGGTCGCACATACCACATTGTGTGAAATCTCATGTTGCGGCTCAATTATGTCAATGCAAATAACATTCACATATAAATAATATTATAAGTTAACTTATATAATGGTGGATGTTGTTGTTTAAAATCACAGTGCAGTCTGTTAAACACAACTCATTACAACGCAGATTTGGATATAACATGGTCATGTTGCGGCTCCCAAATTTTTCACCATGAAATATTACAAAGGAATTATAGGAAAATGACCATGAAATGGTCATTTTCCTTAAGTGACCATGAAATGGTCACTTTCCTATAATTCCTTTATAAAATTTTCCCTTCATAATACTGTAAATTTGGAAATTTTCGCTAGTGTTTTATTTTCACGAAACTTTGCATTTGCGAAGTTTCGTGAAAATAAAACGTTCGGGAAATGGCAAGATCTCTATGTCCTTCACTGATATAGGTAAATCATGTTCTACTTGCGATTTTTTAAGCTCACAAAAATGTCTTTTAACGCTATTCGCGAAAATAAAATTCGCGCAAAAATTTCGGAATTTACAGTATGATTCATTTATAACACAGTCCATTCCTATGGACCCCAAACATAGCATTATAAATGGACTACACTGTGTTAGTCACCAATAATAATGGGATGTTAATTGCCATAATAATGAGATGTTAATTGCCATTTATAATGGATTTCAAGCTAGGATCAACTGTTACAGTAAATTCTGGATTTCATACAGTAAACTTACAAACTGCATAGTCTTTCAACACATGGTGTGACCTCAACAGCTGAATCAAAAATGTTTCACTCAAGTCATTCAGTTATCAATAAAATTTAATATATCTATAACTGTATACGGTAATTGTTCTAAAATTTCGAACCCTTTTCTCTTTATGTTCTCAATTATGGAATGTCACAAAAATGCTTGTCAGATTAGCAAACAGGGAAAACCCTGATCAGACTGCTTCTGAGAAGCAGTCTGATCTGGGTCTGTACTGTTTGTCTACTGGTAGACTTTTCTGGCAGGCAAATAGTGCATAAACATTTAGAACATCTACCGTAGTCTTTCAAAACATGATGTGACCTTAACAGCTGAACCAAAAATGTTCCACTCGTCATTCAGTTATCAATAAAATTTAATATATCTATAACTATAAAGTTTTGTCTCCTTTCATAGATATCTTTAATATACGAACACACACCTATCATAAACTTAAAAATATTTCATAACAAAATTTACACATCATTCCTTGTGAGCAAGAAACTAGGAGTTGGTGTTTGCAACATGTCAAAGAAATGTCTGATCAAGTATGAGGTAACAGTCTATTTCTATTTATAGATTTCTAATTATAAATTTCTAATCATAGACCCTATATTTGAGCATCATCCTTATAGTTGTTTACTGGTCTTCAAAGCCAATAATTTCCAATAAGGCTGTTCAAAATATTATGACAGTGTA
Source organism: Loripinus fragilis (assembly GCA_964019695.1). Lineage (NCBI taxonomy): Eukaryota > Metazoa > Mollusca > Bivalvia > Lucinida > Lucinidae > Loripinus > Loripinus fragilis. Next base: position 130,965,874 of record OZ026514.1, read on the forward strand.
TCAGTCTGCTGTAAGATTCCTCACTTTAACACATTAATGATTAATAATAACTTTAATGTAAAAAAGATAAAAAAACTAGAGCTTTTTGGCAACCAGGCCCCGCATTTATGATTTTTTACATGCTCAACTCAACTGAGCAGGAAATTTGAACTGGTCATAAAAGCTAAAATGCTAAAAAATACTGACATTTCTTGCTTTCAACTGCTCAGATTTTGTATTTATCATGCTAATAAATGTTAAAATGCCAACAATTGTTGACATTTTAACATTAATAAGATAAGCATGATAAATATCATGCTCAGTTGAGTTGAGCATGAAAAAAACTTTTATAACCTCGGGCCCAGCCTTGCAGTTAGTTAAATCAAGGTTCAGTTACATTATGTTTTTTGTTAAACTTGCAGGCGTAACTCATTAGTGGTTAGTCATTTTTACTCATCAGTCTTTCTATAACAAATAGGTTCTTTAAGTCTAGAGCAAATGGTGTAGAAAAGGGTAAATGCCAATTTTCAAAAAAATATTCATATTAAAAGGACCTTCTTTTTCACAATATGTAGTTCTTTAAAATAATGAGGCTAACTTGGGGAAAACCCTCAAATATTAATGTCCATAAGATGGTTTATCTAAATCTCAAACAATGTGATGGTTTATCTAAATCTCAAATAATGTCTATGAATTTCTTGGCTGTTGTTATCATGGCTGACCACTCCTATAGCAACCCGAACAGAAGGTTATTATGTTAATGATCCTTCAAATAATTTTCTAGGTTCGGCGATCATTTCATCAAGTACCATGTTTTTTTGGAGTTTTAAAATTTGTAACAGACATTTCTTTGAAGTTGCTGCTTGTGGAAAATGAAAACATCTCACACCTTAACTCTTTGCCTACTGGGTAATTTTGCATGCTTTTTGTCGTCTGCTGATTTTTTCATAATCAACTTTTCATAAAATTCTTTCAGAAATACCATCGCAGTGTCAAACACTTTGGATCCAGATCAGGTCCGACATCTTGTTGGGCCTGATCTGGGTTCAAATTGTTTGCAAAGGTTATCAGCAGACGACACTAGTAGGCAAAGAGTTGATACTACTCAGTGCTACTACTGAGCCATGGTTAACAATATATACATCTTATCTCGGCTCTGGAGATACGATTCATTTGGAAATGCAATGAACTGGACCAATGAAAGACACAATTGTATTAACAATCCCATAGCAACTGGTTACAATGACATTCAGTAAACCAGGAAAACATATTATTAACTCATTACCTGCTGGTGTCGTCTGCTGATGACTTTTGCAAACAGTTTGGACCCACATCAGGCATGTTTTAACATTGAGCCAGATCTGAGTTCTAACTTTTTGGCACTGACAGTATTTCTGAAAGAATATTTTGAAAAAAATAGTTTTGGAAAATATCAGCAGACGACAAAAACCATGCAATATTTCTCAGCATGCAAAGAGTTAAAGCAGAAAGCTGAATCATTTGCAGCAATAAATGAGACAGTACCGTATTTCAATCTATGCCTACACATTTGCCTATAAGTGCACAGTGTGACCATTTAACCATTCTCACAAGTGCACAGATTTTTAATATGCCAGCAGTGTCTTTTGTCGTCTGCTGATAATCTTTGCAAACAGTTTAGACCCAGATCAGGACCGACAGAATGTCTTTCCCGATCTGGATCCAAACAATTTGACACTCTGATAGTGTTCCTGAAAGAATTTTTTGAAAAAGTTATTTTTGAAAACCGTCAGCAGACGACAATTTAAGCATGAAAAATTATCCATGATGCAAAGAGTTAATATTTTTTGAAGTGTGCACTAATAAGGTAGGCATTTAACCACAGGATTTCATGGTGATTTAAAAACAAATACCCAAGCTGTGTGGCAATTAGATTAATATGGTACTTGAATCAGAAATTATATTCAGCAAAAGATTTTCAATAGATACACTAAAACTACATAACTTAAAACTTGCTATAATGTTCACCAGAAATTTAATGACATACCAGAATTGATCAAAGAACTCATAATTCACACATATTGTTCTTTTTTATCAATTCTTTTAGCCATCACAGGAAAGTTTTCACTTTAACCCTTTACTCCATAGGCTATTCTTAGATCATGACATCATTTTCTATTTTTAGACAACATTGAAAAAATTCAAGACAAATTTAAGTTATGTTTTGAATACTTTTTGAAAATATTATTGAAAATGGAGTATTTGCTCCAAAAGAGCAAATGCTCCATTTTTCATAATATTTTCAAATAAATGATATTTCAAAGGTGT